>CM077832.1:19420193-19773356 GCA_039720395.1 Liquidambar formosana | reverse complement strand
GGAAAGGTTCCCAAGCGTTTAGACGCATCATAATTGGATTAAGATGCTAGAACAGAAGGAAGAAGGAGAAGAACACCATGGAGGCTGAATCTGGGTTTTAGAACCCTAAGGTTCTTGCAATTAATTCTAATTAAAGCTGCTGTATTTATGATGGAAGATCATTGTAAGATCATTATATATCATGCGTATATGATTTTCTTTAAGTTTCAAAAAGGTTTTGATGGAAAAAGATTCAAAAAGTTTGAAAATTTTTCATGAACAGCATAGCAGATTTTCTCTGTAGAAAAGTCATCAATGGAGTTTTGATTAGAACTTGAGTTAGGGAACTCCAAATTGCATGAAACCAATTGCATTAGTTTCCTAAGACATGTAGGATACTGGGAAAATTCGTTTGGTAGCCTAATTCATTCATCTTGCTGGGTTTTAAATCAATTTCTGACCATGGACAGTATGCTGTCAAATTCTGGGCAGCCTACTGTTGTTTTAATTGTTCAGAACAATTGGTGATGATTTGATCATCCAAACCTCTTCTATGAGCTTATTATTTCATATAGGGACATGATACAAAAGCTGTTTTCAATGGAGGAGTCAAATTGATAAGGATTTAGAAGCTATTGTGACCTTCAAGGTCTGCAACAATGGCTCCAGCAATGGGTTTTGGAAACCCTGATTGTTCTTGATGATGGAAGCCACTTCCACCACTTCTCACGTGTCCAGAGGCTTGTCCCACACCCCTAGGATGTTCTCCCATGACTGGCTATGGCCTCCCACAGTCGTTGGTGGCCATGGCAGCCTAGCCAAGCTCAGGCAGCCCCCTGGTAGTGACGGCTGCATAGAGTTAAGGATGAAACCCTAATTTTGAGTTAATGATGAAACCCTAATTTCATTATGGCATTAATTAGAACCCTAATTGGAATATTAATTACCTTAATTAAGAGTTAATGATTGGTCATTAAATGACCAATCATGGTTATTAATTGTTAGGGCATAATTAATACCATTAATGATGTCTAGGGTTAGGGTTTTGGAAACCCTAATTAGTGTAATTAATTTAGGGTAATTAATACCCTATTTGGCATTAATTAAACCCTAATCCCTTTTATTAAATACCATATGAACCTAGGGTTTTAATGATTGGTCATTAAATGACCAATCATAAGGCATTTAATGATTAGGGCTTGCATTTAGGGTTTAGGGTTATGCATTTAGGGTTTAGGGTTTTAGGAAACCCTAATACACTAATTCATCATTTAATTGATTTTATTTAATTCCCATGTTAATTATTTAATTAATATTGATTAATTTTATAATGTTTTAAATGGTTTAAAATACAATTGGGGATTAAATTAAAATCTGGAAATTCTTAATTAAATGAAATTGTTTTGTTTAAATAAGGAAACCCTAATATTGGATATTAGAGTTATTTTAGGAAACTTTATATGTTTCTATTAATTTGATTAATTGAAACTAAATGTCTTAAATGTTAAGACTTTATTTAATTCTGGATATTTTTGTTTAAACCTAATAAGATTAGGATGCATTAATGAGATTAATGTAAATCATTCAAGAGAATTACCATAATGCCCATATGTTTTAATGCTTACAGTTTTTCTTTACATTATGCAATGAGATTGTATGTATGTGTTTGGATGATGATTATGGACTATACCCCTTAAACCAATTGTGATTGGCCGTCTTATGAATGGGTTGTAATAATTTTTCCAAGAGTTGTAATTTTATTGTGGTGATGTAATTTATTATTTGGGGCTTGCATGCCACCTTCCCTCTCTCTCTATCATTCTCTTATGTACCCCACATTCCCCTTATGTATCCCTTTCTATATATTATGTAAATGTTATGTAATCGAGAGCGCACTAAGGAGCATGGTGGACCCAAAAGAGTATGATGGAGCCCAACAAGCCAATGGTGGAGACCATCAAGCCAAGGGAGCAGATTGAAGGACTTGAAAGCTTAGAGAAGTTTTTCAAGAAAGCATGCATGTTACGAATGGTTTATTTTACGATCACTTACACCCACCTTAGACCTTGGATTCAATCTATTGGCTTGGATTGAATCCTCTCAAAGTCCATAATCATCATAGTGGGAGCTTTAATTTATGAGATAATTGTATTAGCTCCAATACCATAGTTTGGTATATGTTACCTATTCACTTAGGGACTAATATCAAAATATGGTACTTTATATATGTTGATATATAATAGCATGCGATGTATGATTTATAATAGCATGAGATGTATGATTATAAATAGCATAATTTATATGTTTAAATTTTGATACATAGGATGCATGTTAATTTGATGAGACCCTTTAAAACCCCTCTTATTTAATATTAAGTTGAAAATGGAGAAGTCATTGGGGAATGAATTCTTCATTGCCTTCCATCATTATAGGATCATCTAACGTCCCTTAATGTGGGTACCTGGCTGCAGACATGTAGGAGCTACCCATGTTAAAGACATTACTTGAAACTATCACATATGAGATATCATGGGGTGCTTAAACTGGTATATACCAAGAAACTAACATGTGAGGTATATATTTGGCGAAACATACCTGTGTGAATGATGGGTTTAACTTAACTAGGGAAGTATTCCAAGAAACTAACATGTGAGGTGTATGTTCCCTAGAGGCAAAACGATTGGAACTTGCTTATGAAGCAATAGACAAAGAGTTGTCTTCTTATTGTGGGTTAGAAGCCAAGAAACTAACATGTGAGGCTTCTAGGTCACAGTGGGACCCCAATCCCCATTAGGAATGAGATTCCCGAATTCCATTAGAGGGTGTATGGAATTTGATAAAATAGTGGGAGGTACCATATGATTAAAGACCCAATCATTATGGATAAAAATGAAATCTAATTCTCTGTTTATGTAGATTACCTAATTACTCACCTCAAAACCCCTATTTCCTAATATATAGGATATTGATAGTTTGACTAAACCCGATTTCTTTGATTGACTTAGGAAATTGAGAATTTTTCTCAATTTCAAAAGATTGTTTATATGCTATTAGGCCTTTTATTAAAGGCCCTCCATAAAACATCCTAAGAAGAAAAAGACACTATGCGCAATTGGCATCTTGTTGCCATGCTATATGATAGTATTGATGACTAATGAGCTTCAGAAGCAAAATTAGTCAATGCAAGTGCCTTTGATGTCCTACATCACATACAAAGGTTGTATTGTGAGTAAAATAATACTATAAAGTATAGTACTTGTAAAGGACTTCTTCTGGACTAGGATATAATAAAAGTTGTTTATTAATAATCATTCTTTTGAAAAATGATTAATCACATAGAATAGCTTGAGAAGCTAGATGTGATTTAAAATGGAAGCATAGAGGAAAGCAAGTCTTGAAAAGTCAAAGACAAAGAAATATAATTATTTTGTAGTAAACATAAGGTATTGTAAAGGGAACTTGATAAAGTATCAGTCTTCCTAGAAGAACCAAACTTTTGAAGTTTTGGTTCATGCTCTAAACTAAATTGTTGGTTAGTTCTGCTTCTTGGTTTTTGGATTCTAGTGTAATCTAAATCGAAGCAGAAAGTTAAGTAGATAATAAGTTACCTTTAAAAATTTTAATAGAGCAAGAGTTGCTAGATTAATTTTGGGAACTTATTTCTTAACTAAGTCATTTAAGACATTCTAGAAATTTGATTTCCGAATTTAAATGACTAATTAGAGCGAATGCAACGTATTCCGAGAATACAAGAGATGTAGAGACTCTCATTTAAATGTAACGATTATGACTTGGTTATGAGATGACCAAACCCATCTTTTACTTGGTGAAGTGAATGAGTTACATTTATAATTTGACTATACATTGTGATGTATACAGTCATGTAGAGCATGCATTCAATTATAGTAGACTCATCTTAGAATACCATAGCTCAATGGTGAATCTAAGAGAACAAATTGAACCCTATTAAGATATGGTTTGATCCATGATGAGTTTTACTAATGTATCCATCTAGGATATACCTTAAAATTGCTACATATTGATAATTTAGGGTTCACTCCAGTTTTGTCCCAATTATATCAGATATGATATGGGAAGAAACCCAACTTAAAGAAGTTAAGGCTTGGGCTTGTGCTACGTATGTCTAGAAACATAATGTAGACAATCTAGAAATAAGGTCAAGTAAGTGTTAAATTGTGGTATATCCCAAAAGTGGTTGGGATAGTATTTCTATTACCCTAATGAACAAAAGTTGTCCATTAGGATGTTTGTTGGATTTTCTTGAGAAAGAGTTCATTCAAGAAAGATGCAAAAGTAGATAAAATTTATAGAATTTTCTGTAAAGCCACAAACGAACAAAGATCCAACCCTTGTCTCTGTTGAGACAAAAAGCCTTAACTACACTACACTCTTTTCATAGATCAAATTGGATATTTCTTAACATAAGAGAGATATTGTATCTCTACTAGAATGTGAAAGAATTGTTCTTTGGTGATAAAGATCACCAAGATAATCCTATTGATTATGACTAGACGATGTTTCACATCAACTCGAGAAATGACTAAGAGTCATTAAATCCAATATGGATTGGTAGAGACCTAAAAGGCTTAGCTATTTAAGAATGTTTTCAACATAGGCAAAAAGTTGTCTATAAAGAAACTTGTTTGATAATAGTTATGCTGAAATCCATTTGGATCTTGTTATCTATAAACACACATTTTGAATATGAGATATGTCAAAAAGGATATAAAGATGTTATATCAAATGGTGAAAAACCATAAAAGTGTGTAAGTTATAGAAGTCTATTAATAGAATACAAGGTTCTCATAATTAGAACATCTATAAAGTTGAAGTAATCAAATTGTTTGATTTCTCTCATTGTATAGATAGACCATGAGTGTATAAAAGGTTAGTGGGAGTGCGATCGTTTTTCTTTATCCTAAGTATAGATGACATCCTAATCATTATGAATGATATATGAATGACATCCTAATCGTTTTGGTTTTTGGAGAAAAACTAATTCATTAAAGATTTGGCAGAAGCATCCAACAAGATCTATAGAGATAGATCATATAGATTGCTAAGTATCTCCAAATCATCAAACATAGTTGAAATGTTGAAGGAGTTCAACATGGAGAATTCTAAGGGAGGTCTGATTTACTTCAGATAAGAATTCATTATTCAAGGGCATGTGCCCTAGGATAACACAAGTAAGGTTCTTAAAGTGTTAAGAAGCCTTATTCTACACTATGTATTGAACCTGATAGCTATTATGTTGTAATTGTTACAAATAGTTATCAGTCAATTCAAATTTGGAATATTGGATTGTATATGGAAATTGTAAACTCATAGTAGATGGGTATATGGATTTGGATATAATCCATATGGGGTATATTTTATATATTCACTTTAGTTAGTGAAATATTTAATGGAAGAACTGTATGAAAGATACAGTGGATTCCATTATTAAGGGTGAATTAACTGTCACATTGTCTAGGAGACTGTTTGGATCTATAAGTTCATTTAGAACTTGGAGTTGTTCCTTCCATTGAGTTGCCCACACCTTGTTTTGTGACAACAATGGGTCTATAGCTCAAGTATAGGAATCACGGTCTCATCAAAAGTCCAAACTCATAGAGTGACAATTCCAAGTGATTAGAGGAATCATTGGAAGAGGTAATAGATACATTACAGAAGATATTATCTACATAAGTTTTTGTAGACCTACTGACTAAAGCTTTAAAACATAATTGGTTATGTCTAAGACCAACATCTTGAGAAGATAGGTATGCGATACATGGTCGATTGGCTTTAGTGCAAGTGGGAGATTGTTAGGATTATGCCCTAGAGCCAATCATAGAGATGATTGTTTAGGGATTAGGAACAATCATTTGATTTCATTTATGTATGTCACATTTATTATTGATTTAATAAAAGGGCTTATTCTATTATGTTTATATGCATCATTTATATTTACATAATATGTCCATGGAGTTAGAGTTGAGAATATGGAATTACAAAGAGTTGTAATTTTGAGACTATAGATATATCTCTGTACTAAACTCCTTAAGCATTCCTAGTTGAAGGTTCACTATGATGGACAGTAATGAACCATAGGACTAGCACTTGTTAGGTTGACTCTATAGGAGGATAGCTAGTCTCAAGCTATTTGTGTGGAGACACTACAACTAACAAGTGGGTGCCTATTATAAGAATAGGTACACTGAATGTGACCAAAGATATGAGATAAACTGAATGGAGTTTTATCCTGCCTGTCAATCAGTTTCTCACTGTTATAGTGGTACAAGTAATCCTTAGACCTGAGACACCATAGTTGCCTTATGCATGTAGCTTTAGAAGTTTGATAACACTAAGTGCAGATCCTATTCAGGGGTCTGGAAAGGTGTTCATTGGCCCTACTGCTATGTGTATGAAGGCATGTGAGTGATCAACAAGGGATCCATCACTCTCAGGAAAAAGAGAGAGAATGTCTCATATAGCATTCATAATATAACTCATTAAATCCATGGCCATGGTAGGATGAATATGAAAAGAGTTTCATGAGTTCATCTATGAGTTGATATCTATGAATGAGTATAAAGTAATTGAACTAGGGACTTGACAGACTTCCATGTCCTATTAGTTCAATTGGAGACATTGTGTTGAAGGAAGGATGCAATTGTAACCTATAAACTATAACAGAAGGGTTCTTTGTAAATGACTATTCACCTCATTAAGGACCACACCATGAGCCATATGCTAGGTGTTACTCATGGTTAGTAGAAGCCCTAATTGATATAAGTGAGTTATAATCAATTAGGGAATTGGAAGGAGTTCCAATTAGACCCTAAATGGAAAGAGTTCCATTTTGCACACCTCGTGCTATTCCTACTACTTAATGATGTGAACCCAATGGGTCACACACTGATCATGCAAGAAGGGCTTTAAAGTCTATGAGAGAAAGGGTTTTAGTGAATAAAGAATAGTTCTTTATAGGCCTATTTGTATTTGATACAAATAATAGGGGTTAATGTGCAATTAAGTGTAATTACACATAACCCTATTAGGGTTTCTTCCCTATGGCCAGCCCCCTTTAGTGGGCTGCCTATATAAATCACACTTATGTGTGACATGGCATAATAGGCTTGCACAATAAACCCTAGCCGTCCAGCCCCTTGGAGGCTCTCTTCTCTCTCTCTCTCTTCTCCACCTCTAGCAACAACAAGGAAGAAGAAAGAAAGGACTTGAAGCTCTAGCTAGGTGTGGATACCGTTGGAGGCAGCACACTTGGGCTGGTCATTCACCGCTGTCCGGAATCAAAGCTTGGAGCAAAAAGGAGAAGACCATTAAAACTGTAAGTGTTCTAACCCTCTTCGTAGTTAGGGTTTGATTTTGTGTTATGCATAGTTAGATTCATGGGCTGTGGAATCGTAGGAAAAATTTTTATATTCCGCACTTGTATTTTTCCCTCTTCTTCGATTCCCAACAGAATTGAGGTTGATCCGGGAAAAATCAAGGCCATCGTGGAGATGGAGCCGCCGAGCACAGAAAAGCAGATTCGAGGGTTCTTGGGGAGAATTCAGTACATAAGCAGGTTCATTGCTAATTTGACTATGGTGTGTGAGCCGATTTTCAAGTTGCTTAAGAAGGGTGTGCCGAAGGTATGGAATGAAGAATGTCAAGAAGCTTTTGAGACTATTAAAAGGTATTTGAGTAATCCACCAATTCTAGTTCCTCCGCGACAAGGTGAACCGTTATTGTTATACTTGACGGTCACTGAAACCGCGACGGGAGCTATGCTAGCTCAGTACCTTGAGGGGTCGAAAAAAGAGAATGCCATTTATTACCTAAGCAAGAAGATGACAGATTACGAGGTGAAGTACAATGCCATAGAGAAGGCTTGTGTGGCTTTGGTATGGGCAACTCAGAAACTCCGTCACTACATGATGTCGTACGAAGTTTTCTTGATAAGTCGTATGGATCCACTGAAGTACTTGATAGAAAGGCCGGTTTTATCCTACAGAACTGCTCGTTGGTCGATTCTCCTCAATGAATTCGACATTAAGTATGTAACACAGAAGTCAGTAAAAGGAAGTGTCATTGCGGATTACTTGGCTAGCTGCCCTGTGGCGTCATCAGAACAATTTAATGACCAATTCCCCGATGAGGATGTCTTGGAAATTGGAAAGAAGAGTTGGAAAGTATACTTCGATGGAGCTGCAAACAAAAGAGGGTATGGGATAGGAGTCCTATTGGTTTCACCTGAAGAAGCGTTCACACCTTTGGCAGTTAAGCTAGGGTTTGAAGCAACCAACAACATCGCCGAGTATGAAGCTTGCATCCTTGCATTGGAAGCTGCACTAGAACTGGGGATCAAAGAGTTAGAAGTTTTCGGAGATTCAGCACTGATTATCTGCCAGATAAAAGGGGAGTGGAAGACTCGTGATGAAAAGCTGCTGCCGTATCATGCTTACTTAGAAGCCTTGACTAAGGAGTTTGTGGAAATAGAGTTCAATTACTTGTCGAGAAATAAGAATCAGTTCGCAGATGCCTTGGCAACTCTAGCTTCTATGGTGGAAATCCCGGATGGTGGGAAGGTAAAACCGTTGGTGATAGAATGTAGGGAAAAACCCGTGTATTGCTGCTCTATCCGAGGAGGAGAGGTAAATGATGGCCACCCGTGGTTCTATGATATCATGAAATTCATTGAGGAAAGGGAGTATCCTGAAGGAGCAACCCGCATTGATAGGAGAACACTAAGAAGACTAGCAAGTCACTATGTTTTGTGTGGAGGAAAGCTATACCGAAGGTCATACGATGGGGTCCATCTGTTGTGTGTCACTGAGGAAGAAGCCGAACGTCTTGTTAGTGAAATCCATGAAGGAGTTGGAGCACCGCACATGAATGGTTATATGCTAGCTAAGAAAATCATGAGGTTGGGCTACTATTGGTCTACAATGGAGAGAGATTGCCATGCACATGTTAAGAAGTGTCACAAATGTCAAGTCTTTGCTAATGGACAACACTTACCTTCCATGCCTTTGACAAGTATGTCGTCACCTTGGCCGTTTGCAGTGTGAGGGATAGATATAATTGGACAGATTAAGCCGAAAGCCTCCAATGGGCATGAGTACATCTTGGTAGCTATCGATTACTTCACTAAGTGGGTAGAGGCAGCATCTTTCAAGACCCTGAACGCTAGGAAGGTAGCACAGTTCATACAGCTCAACATCGTCTACAGGTATGGGGTACCCCATGAGATTATTTCAGACAATGGTCAGCACTTTCAGAAAGAAACCAAGGAACTTTTGCAGAAATACAATATAGTGCACCATCTATCCTCCCCTTATCGCCCACAGACTAATGGGGCAGTGGAGGCCGCCAACAAGAATGTTAAGAAGATATTACAGAAAACAGCTGACACCTACACTGATTGGCATGAGAAGTTGCCATTAGCCTTGTGGGGCTATAGAACATCTGTGAGATCATCAACAGGGGCTACCCCTTATTCCTTGGTGTATGGGATGGAGGCTGTTTTGCCTATTGAGTTGGAGGTACCGTCATTACGGGTTGCTATGGAGAGTCAGATAGCAGAAGCAGATTAGGTTAAGAAACGTTATGATGAGCTGGCATTGCTCGATGAAAGGCGATTGAGGGCCTTGTATCATGTGCAGGGATATCAGCGAAGGGTTGCGAGAGCATTCAACAAGCATGTCAAAGACCGAGGTTTGAAGACAGGGGATTTGGTGTTGAAAGAAATCAGAGCTCCAATTTTTGATCCACGAGGGAAGTTCAAGCCAAGTTGGGGTGGCCCGTATGTTATCAAGGAGATATTACCAGCAGGGGCTGTTCGCCTCATGGATTTGGATGGAATTGAGTTCGCTCGTCCTACCAATTTGGATCAATTGAAGAAGTACTATGTGTAAGGCCTGCTAGGTTGAAAACCCATAAGGGCGGCTTAGGCAAAAGTTAAGGCATTTGAACTACGAGGGCCTGATTCCCCATTCCTAAAAAAAAATTGAAAAAAGAGAAAAATGAAGAAAATTGAAAAAAAATGAAGAAAAAAAAAAAGGAAAAAAAAAAAAAAATTGAAAAAAGGATGGGGATACGTAGGCAGCCCATAAAGTTACCTTGGGTGCGGTCCAAACAACATCACAACAACAAATCTCAAAATTGAATTATTATTGGCAATTCATTTAGAACTAATTGATTGACATAGCAATTTATTGATGTTAGATAAAGAACTATTGACATGCCATAGATATCCTATTTCTAAAGTCTTCAAGTCCTTTTGATTTTTTTCAGAGTCTCTTGGTTTGCTTTTCTTTCAAGTCTTCGCTTCTTTCGCAAGTCATGAGCATGTGCTGCTTCCACTGCTTCTAGAATGTCTTCCCTGCAAAATCCAAGCCTTGTGTCCTTGATAAGGTCATAAATCCTTTCCCTGCGTATGGTTTCTCTTTCACCCAAGCTAGTCTTCAACCATGTCTTGTATTCGGGGCTCATGACATAAGGCCCATCAGTGTTCTCAACTCGAGTCAGTTTTAGTTGGTCAGTCCATCTAGTCTTAGCCCACTTAACCATTGTGGGGCCCACAGGTTCAACAGAATGATCAAATACCACAGAAGTAGGTATGGTTTGCATGGCACCCATTTGACGAAGGATTCTTGAAGTCCAATAGAATGAAGTTGACCTCAACCCTATGAGTTTGACCATAGCACACCCAGAAGTTCGGAGAAGAATTTGTTCCTTGCATCTCCATATGGAGACAAACCACTTGATGTTTCGCCATAAGAGAGTTTGGAAGTAGCCCAACCATTCCCTCAAAGAAAATTGACCAGGGAGTTCAACTCGACGGCAACAATAATGTTGGGGTTTGTATGGGTTAATGGTGGTAAGAGACAAGAAGTTAAGCCTTTCAAAAAGCCACATCTGCAGTAGAACGGGGCTCCCTCCTAATAGGGCTTGTGGGTTATCATGAACTTTGTCCAAACTATTGAGGGTTTCAGCTAGCACCATGGGAATCAGGTTGTTATGTTCAAGAAGAAAAGGGATCAGTTCACATATTTGAATAGGGACATAGAGAGTCCCCGTGGAGATAAGGAAGCGACCAATCAAACAAAAAGCAAGAGCGTGTTGAGTAACAAGGTTGAAATTCATGGTACCTTTGCTATCATGAGCCAAAAAGGAAGTTGCTATTTCCATGAGGTTCACCATGTGATCCTTCACAAATATAGAGGCCTCTTGTTGAGAAATCCCAAGGAAGTTGGAGAAAGAAATCGAGTAACTTGAGCGAGAATGAAAGGTCCTACAGGTGAAACTCCATACAAAGCGCAGAACTCTTCCATTGTTGGGCATAGCTCTTCATAGTTGAAACGGAATACATGAAATTGGGGATCCCAAAAATATGTAGCAGCAGTAAGAAGAGTGGTTTCAAGCTTCACATGCATCAAAGAAAACAACGGATCCAAGCAGTAGCGCTTGAACTCTTTCCTTGCCTCCGCACTCATAACCTTCAGAAAATCACTCAAGAGTTTGTCTAGGGCTTCCATAACTTGCTCTCAATGAATGTTAGTAGGGTTTGAGACCCCTTGGATGTGCTTTTATAGGAAAAAATTCGGAAATCCGTGTTTTGGAAGGTGGAATCCCGTCAAAATAGGAAGTTTCCTAAAATCAGGCGAAACACCGCTTCGGGCTCGGGTGACCACCCAGGCCTGGGCGGCTAGCCGCCTGGGCCCGGGCGGCTAGCCGCCTGGGCCCAGGCGGCTAGCCGCCCAGCCCCAGGTGGTCACCCGAGGCCGCCGTCTTGTTTCGCCCATTTTTGCTTTGTTATGCCTTCGTTTGGCCCTTTTGTGATGTTTTGACTTTTTTGTGCTTGATTTAAGCCCATTTTTCACTCAATACAAGATCATATCATTGCAATAAAGTTCGAACATAGATTCATCAAGTATCCATAATAAAGGTTCAAGGTTGGGAATTGAAATTCCTAATTAGTACATAACAAGATAGATAGAAAGATTCCAAACATTCCTAACAAGAGGTGAGTGAAACTCAATGATTTCCCGTGGGCCTTCTCTTTCGACTTGGCCCGGCTCCATCATGCCCTGAACGAGGTGCTCTAGAAAGGGGCATATCCTGTGGTGGATTAGATGATGATGCCTGTTGCAAAGAAAGATAGTGAGTTAGGAGGGTAATGGTGCCAATCCTAGTTGAAAGCTAATAAGATGATCACTCACTTGGGGATTTAAGCGTGCTTCCAGAACTGAGTTCTCTAAACTCATTCGCACAAGATCCCTCCTCAATCCTTCATTGAGTTCAATGCATTCCTGGGCATACTCCCGTGGAACCTAGGAAAGTATAAACATGGTTAACAATAATGAAAGAATCCAATTTCAAGAAGATAAGAGTTTAGAACTCACATTCTCATAATATGGATCGATCTTGGGATATTCATCGAATGGTGGATGGGTAATGTCAGTCTTCACAAATTTTGTCCCACTACACAAGTTCACATACCAATTTAGTTGTGGGAGGGGTGGAGGTTGATTTCCTTCAAGGTCCTCATCCTCGTCATTGTAAGTCATCCCAGTGGCAGATCCAACTGTGGAGCTGTGTCCCCTTGCCCGTCGGCCCTGAAATTCAAATACTTGTCAAATGGAGTCTTTCTTATAATCTTAAAAAAGAGTTTAAGAGTGTGGGGAGCTCACCCCTTGAGGTGGGAGACCAGTGACCCTAGGATTCATCAGATATTGTCGACAGAAGGCAGTGTATTCTATGCGAGGGGAGGTGAATCCCTCAGCATCCCAACCCCTCAAAGCTTCTTCTAGTTCATCCCCCACCAAGTGGCTAGTGTGCCTCATGTTCTCTGGTGGCATGGAAGGTGTCACAGCTGCATTCATATTTCCATGGACTTGTCTCAGGACTCGCTCCCCAAGATACCAGCATCTACCTGTGGGGCCTTCAAAGAGGACCCTTTTGCTTGTCAACTCCAAACAAGAGGAGTACTTCTCGGGAAGCCTATGCTCCCACAGCCTCCATGGATCCCATTCCACCTGTTGAGTTTGAAATGAGAAATGAAAAAAGAAGGATAAAAAAGATAAAGTGAAAGAAAGATTTTACCATATCAGCAGTCAAACTGGCAAGATATGCCCTTGCATGGGCATAATCGTGTCGATTGGAGGCTCTTGTAGCCAAGCAAGATGGAGCATAATTCTGAAGGATGGGCCATGACATGGCATCACTAGCAAGAGTTGGGCGACACATGTTCAGGTACTCGTAGTACCATATCTGTGGAAAATCAAAAATATAGATGAAATAATGTGTGTGTTAAGTTTCGGGAAATAATAGAGAATTGAATGTTCTTTGTTACCTCCCAAACGAAAGGAAGTCCCCCAAAGTTCTTTGCAACTCCTCGGGACATGTCAGTCATGGAGCGATACATGTTTGCGAAAGCAGCTCCACCCCAATTGTATCTCCCAATTTTGTTCACATCCTCCATGCTAGCTAGCAACTCAAGTCGAGCCATGTCATTGGTGCCCGCAAAGAAGGTGCATGAAATCATGTAGAGCAAGAAAGCTCTCACAATGTATTTGGGATCCGTCCCCTCACTCTCTTCTTCAGTGGCAAAGGTGTTGTAGAGCCAAGTACGGCGCACACCTTTTGGGCTTAATTCCGCTTCAACCCCAAGTAGAGCTACTATGTAGTTTTGATCCATGTTGGCATGTTCATAGTAGTCCAAGCGCTTGCCTTTCAAGCTCAACCCAGTTATCATGGTGAAGTCCTTAGGGGTATGGTCATCTCCCCGAAGCTAAAATGGAAAGTGTTGGTGGTGTCCCACCATAGCTCTGTCAAGGCAAACAATGCTTGCCTATCCCATTGCTCGTTCCATAGAGCATCTAGGAAAGGCCCAAAACCCGCCTTCTTTACTATCTTGCGAGCACGTGGTTGGGCATGTTCCATATATCTCCACCATGAGATGAGCCCCTTTATTGATGTCCTTGTACGGAGACTTTGGAAGTCGGGCTATGTCAAAAGATTGTGTATTGAGTTAGCATTGAAAACATAGAGATATTGGGCATACATTGGTAATTGATTTCAAGTGGTTTTCCAAAAGTTTTAAAATTTGGGTTTTGATTCATGAAATGAATTAGAAATGAACGCCCATGACTTTGTGTATTCAAATTCATTGATTTTGTAAGGATTGAACATGGTTTTGCCTTTCGGGCATTTTATCAAACACTTGGTGTGTAACTTGTTTTCAAGCATTGAAATGAAAGATTTTGTATATCAAACCCTTCCCAAGACCATGTGACTTGGCTCTACAATGCAAACCAATTGATTTTTCAAGAATTGAACATGTTTTTGTCTCTTTGGCATTTTATCAAACACTTGGTGGGCATCTTTTCTCAAGCATTGGGAAACAGGCTTTTTGCACATTCAATCCTTGCCAAATCAATGAACTTGGCTTAACAATGATAAAAACAATCAAAAGAAGATCATGGGAATGCATTTTATCCAATAGAAATCAAAATTTCATGATAAACATGTTAAGTTGGGAAGAACTAACCTCATGTTGGGAATGGAGGTAGGAGAGATGCTTCTTAGGTTCAAGCAACACCTTGTCTTGGGATGCATCATAGATTGGTGCCTTGTATGTATTCTTGATCACATAATATGGATACTTGATGTTGGAATCGTTGCTAGAAGCCATTGTTGATGGTTGAGCTTGTATGTGAGAAAAATGGGTTTGATAAGAAGGATGATGAATTTGATCTTGTAACTTGATGATTGATGCTTGTTTTGTTGTTGAATGGCTTGTTCTTGATGCTAATTCATGCACACAACTTGAATTGAAAGTGAAACTTTGAATGAGGATATGTTTGTGAGTGTTTAGAGAAGATGGAATGGGTTTCTAGAGAGAGAAACTCTCTATTTTCGAATTGGGTGTGTGTGTGCATCAAATGGGGGGTCAAGGGTTTAAAAACCCAGAATTTTGAGGACCCTAGCCTTGGGTAACCGCCCAGCATGGGGCGGCAAGCCGCCTGGGCTTGGGCGGCAAGCCACCAGCAGCCAGGTGGTCAGCCTCCCTTGCTCGCTCCGTTGCGCTCGTTTGGCCTTTGCTCGCCTATTCGCGCTTTTGAACCCTCTTTGAGATGAAATCTCAAGCTTGTTTTGAGTTGAAAAATGAATGAATATCTTGACTTTGTTTGACATGAAATGATTTGAATGAGATTGCATTGGTAGCCCTTGTGTGGGCATGGCATGCTAGTAGGGTTGAACAACCCTCTCTATGCATATGATTTTTGATCATTAGGGATGAATTCCCTCCTATGTCACTATGATTTGTTGTCATTTGGGATAAAGATACCTTCCCTATATGCATGTGAATGATTACTTTCATGAGATAATTGTGTCTCCTATATGTGTTTGAGTTGAGGCATGAATAGCCTCCATGTGAGATGACTTGGTGAACTTGTTGTGTGTTGGTGAGTAGAAGCTTACCTTTGTCTTGATAACTTAGTGAGAGAAAGATGAAATCTTTCTCATGATTACATGCTTACCTTGATGACTTGAAAGATGCAATCTTTCCCATGATTTATGTTGACCTTGATGGTTTGATTATGAGAAGGACGCGATCTTTCTCATGCTATGTGTTCACCTTGAGAGTTTGATATGAGAAGGATGCAATCTTTCTCATGTCACCTGTTTACCTTGATAACTTGAAAGATGCGATCTTTCCCAATGGTATGTGTTTACCCCGATTGAAGGTTGTGACCTTCCTCGTACTATGTGACTACCTTAACAATTGAATGATAACCTTGATGATTCGAATATGAGAAGGATGTATCTTTCTCATGTTTTGAGATAGCCTTGATGGCTTCCTGTGGTATGTGTTTACCTTGATTGATTTGAGTAAGAGAAGGACGTGATCTTTCTCGTGTTATGTGATTATCTCGACATTTGAATGGTAACCTTGATGGTTTGAATATGAGAAGGATGTATCTTTCTCACATTTTGGGATAGCCTTGATGGCATGGTGTTACCTCGTACTATTCGCCAGTTGTCACTGGCATAGTATAAGAAGACCTTTCACCGAACGAAGTTCGATGTAAGCTATAGATACCTCATATTATTCACCAGTTGTCACTGGTGTAGTATGGGAAGACCTTTCATCGAACGAAGTTCGATGTAAGCTATGGACACCTCGTACTATTCCCCAGTTGTCACTGGTGTAGTATGGGAAGACCTTTCATCGAACGAAGTTCGATGTAAGCTGTGGATACCTCATCTTGTCCCCCAGTTAAAACTGGTATGCAATATGAGAAGAGTTCTGTAGAACTTATGAAGAGTACCTTTGTGCTTGTGTATAATGAATTCGAAGAATTCAATGATATGTTCACCCTCTTTTCCCCAGTGGGTCTTGATGAAATCAATTCCCCGGGCAAAAATGGGTTGTTCTTTTGGTCATTGGCTTGCAAGTGAAACTTGCTCACCAATGAGGGGCTTCTGTCACACCCCATTTTTGCCACCTTAGCTAGGGTTTGTCATTGCATGTGTCTTTTTGTTTCCTTTTTGAGTCTAGTCTTTTGCATTGAGTTTCTAGGGTCCTAAGGATGGTGTGTATGAATTTTGGTTCGATTTGGAGTTGATCTTGAGGGTTAATAAGAACTTTTGTGACTTGAGGGGCATAATTGTCTTTTTGATCACAAACTTTCCATTTGACCTTGAAATGATCTCCAAGTTGCCAATTGGCTCATGATTTTCACTCTATGACTACTCATTTGACCTTGATTGGTCTTAATTTCATCCCCAAATGTGTATAGAGAGGTTTAATTTCAAATTGGAAAGCATTCGGTGCGACCCTATATGCATACCTAAGCTAAGCGATGGTGAGGCATAGCGGTTAACCACCTTTGTAGGGCCCAACCATGCAGCCATGGCTAGGGTTTCTTGCCCTCAAGTGACTCAAATTACATTCCCCTTTGAAACACGGTCGTTTTGGCTTTCGTTTCGTCAAAATCGGAGTTAAATTGAACCCTGAAACACATTTGGAAGCCGAAAGGGTCAAATTTGGGCTGAAGCTGACATGGCCTCGGGTGACCACCCAGGCCTGGGCGGCTAGCCGCCTGGGCCCAGGCTGCTAGCCGCCCAGCCCCAGGTGGTCACCCGAGCCACTTTCCTTTTTTGAGCCTTGACGCGGTTCCCACCCTATTTTCTCGGATTTGCTCGCCTTTGGCCGCCATTTAACCCTAATTTCAGCCCTTTTTGACCTACTTGAGCCCCAAGGTAACCTCTAAGAGCCCTTGGATCAATTCCTAGGGTTTTAATCCCAACCATTGAGGGTTTTCCCTCAATCCCTATAAATACCCCCTTATACTTCAGCAAGGGGGGGACTTTGGAGGCCACTTGGAGGGAATTTCTGAAGTGAGAGGGACATTGGAGGCTATGGCAGCCATCCTTAGGGTAGTTTAACTTAAACTTTGAGTGAGAGAGTGTGAGAGAAGGCTTGAAGGAAGGCTAGAGCATTGCTTGAAGGCTTGAAGGAAGGAATTTCCAGCAGCACATAAGACGAGGAGGACTCTCTACAGCAGCCACCATAGGTATGCCCCCCCCCTTTCTCTCTTTCATTCGAACTAGGGTTTTTTACATAGCTTTGCATTACTTCATGTTAAAAGCTTATTGTTTTATCATGTGTTGATGCTTCTAATGCTTAGAATGCATGATTAGGATATTGTCTATGGCTGGATTTGCATGATATAATGTCATTCTATGTGGTTTTATGAGTCTTTGTGTTTTTAGGGTTTTTTAGAGTCTTTTCTAGGGTTTTACATGGAATAGTCATTATTTCATGTTAAAGTTTGTGTTTTTATTGTGTTTTGCTGTTTCTATTAGCTAGTATGCATGATTAGGATCATATTTGTGGGCTGTTTAGTATGCTAGGATGTTATTCCATGTGATTTACTGCATGTTTGGGACTTTAGGGTTTCCTTAGTGCTGAAATGGTTTTCTGCATGAAATACCACCTTTGCATATTGAAGCTTGTGTTTTTATTGTGTTTTGATACTTCTATTAGCTAGTATGCATGATTAGGATAATGTTTATGGGCTGTTTAGTATGCTAGGATGCTGTTCCATGTGATTTAATGCATGTTTGCAATTCTAGGGTTTCTCTTGTGTTGAAATTAGGCTTTTACTTAGAATAGCTATATTTCATGTGCAAGCTTGTGTTTTTATCATGTGTTGATGCTTCTATTGATTAATATGCATGATTAGAATGATGTCCACAATGAGTTTTGCATGATTTAGAGTTATTTATGTGATTTTGAGCACAATTGTGATTCTAGGGTTTCATTCATCCTTATATTAGGAAAGTTGCATATAGCATGATAGCTTAGGGTTTTTCCTTGTGTTTTCTTCATAGTTGATATATATGTGCTGCATATTTGATAACTATGATATTTCTAGCATTCATATAGTTGATTTTAGGGTTTTTTGCATGTCATTGCATGTAGGGTTGAATTAGGGTTTTAGTTAGCTTATGATTCATGTTGTTGCATGACTTGTGGTTGATTTTAAACCTTATTTCAATTCTGTCCAGATCTGTTATTTGTCTTTGATATGATATTTTGAGCATGTGTTAGCCCATGTTTGGGCATGATAATGGCTTGATTTGGAATCTAGTTTGTTTGGTTGGTATTTTTGGTATGTTTTGCATGGAAATTGCAGGTGCTTTGACAGGTACAACAGGTGCAACTACCCCACCAATGTGGGGTGGTTATTTTGGCTATTGTGAGATGAAATCTTACAAATAAGGTAATTACCCTATGCAATAGGGTGGTTACTTTGACAGGTTGCTTTTGCTTAAGGTAAGTAGGGTGTGAGGGTGCCCCAATTCACCCTTCTTTCCTTCCTTTGAAACTTTCCCTTTCTCCCCCCCTAGGGTTGTTTCCTAATAGAGGGGTATGGTAGATTCTATAGTTTCCTTTCAATAAAAGATACCTTTTAAATCAAAGTTTCCATCTTTTATCAAAATTCCATATTTTACCAAAAATCTTTTGAGAATCAATTATTTTGGAAACTTACCATGTTTTACTTGAAAGGAAACTTAGGGTTTACCATAGGCCTTGATTAGGTTATAACCCTATTCCCTTTCGAACTACGTGGACTTTGATCCATGTATTTCCATACATGGTACGTAGGCGCTCTTCGTGATGTTCAAGTCCGCCCTAGGATACTAAGTATCCTAGGTTTTCTTCTCCCCCCTCTTTCTTTTTCTGTTTTTCTTTGATTTACTTGATTATATGGATGAATGGATGAATGATATGCATGCTGTCCTGTGATGATAACTGTTGATTTGTGTGTGATTAAGACTTTGATTTAGCCCAATTAAATTAAGAGACCGTTTAGGGCGATATGGGTGCCTATAGGCTTTGCCTAGAACCTTCCCATATCGTAACTTAGCCTCCGAATCCCCGATTTCTCTGGTTTCCAAAAGATCATTTGCCTTTCCATTTTTAAATATGGAGTCAATCTTTTGTTTTCCTAAAACAAAACTGTTTTTTTAGGGTTTTCCTTATTTCCTTTAAAAAATAAGGTGGCGACTCCTTTTCCTTTTTCAAACCTAAAACCGCCCCGTGGGCCCTTAACTCGTTTTTCGGGGTCCACAACAGGCAGGATAAAACTCCATTCAGTTTATCTCATATCTTTGGTCACATTCAGTGTACCTATTCTTATAATAGGCACCCACTTGTTGGTTGTAGTGTCTCTACACAAATAGCTTGAGACTAGCTATCCTCCTATAGAGTCAACCTAGCAAGTGCTAGTCCTATGGTTCATTACTGTCCATCATAGTGAACCTTCAACTAGGAATGCTTAAGGAGTTTAGTACAGAGATATATCTATAGTCTCAAAATTACAACTCTTTGTAATTCCATATTCTCAACTCTAACTCCATGGACATATTATGTAAATATAAATGATGCACATAAACATAATAGAATAAGCCCTTTTATTAAATCAATAATAAATGTGACATACATAAATGAAATCAAATGATTGTTCCTAATCCCTAAACAATCATCTCTATGATTGGCTCTAGGGCATAATCCTAACAATCTCCCACTTGCACTAAAGCCAATCGACCATGTATCGCATACCTATCTTCTCAAGATGTTGGTCTTAGACATAACCAATTATGTTTTAAAGCTTTAGTCAGTAGGTCTACAAAAACTTATGTAGATAATATCTTCTGTAATGTATCTATTACCTCTTCCAATGATTCCTCTAATCACTTGGAATTGTCACTCTATGAGTTTGGACTTTTGATGAGACCGTGATTCCTATACTTGAGCTATAGACCCATTGTTGTCACAAAACAAGGTGTGGGCAACTCAATGGAAGGAACAACTCTAAGTTCTAAATGAACTTATAGATCCAAACAGTCTCCTAGACAATGCGACAATTAATTCACCCTCAATAATGGAATCCACTGTATCTTTCATACAGTTCTTCCATTAAGTATTTCACCAACTAAAGTGAATATAAAATATACCCCATATGGATTATATCCAAATCCATAAACCCATCTACTATGAGTTTACAATTTCCATATACAATCCAATATTCCAAATTTGAATTGATTGATAACTATTTGTAACAATTACAACATAATAGATATCAGGTTCAATACATAGTGTAAAATAAGGCTTCTTAACACTTTAAGAATCTTACTTGTGTTATCCTAGGGCACATGCCCTTGAAGAATGAATTCTTATCTGAAGTAAATCAGACCTCCCTTAGAATTCTCCATGTTGAACTCCTTCAACATTTCAACTATGTTTGATGATTTGGAGATACTTAGCAATCTATATGATCTATCTCTATAGATCTTATTGGATGCTTTTGCCAAATCTTTCATGAATTAGTTTTTCTCCAAAAACTAAAACTTTACATTAGATAACATTCATATATCATTCATAATGATTATGATGTCATCCATACTTAGGATAAAGAAAAACGATCGCACTCCCACTAACCTTTTATACACTCATGGTCCATTTATACAATGAGAGAAATCAAACAATTTGATTACCTCAACTTTATAGATGTTCTAATTATGAGAACCTTGTAGTCTATTAATAGACTTCTATAACTTACACACTTTTATGGTTTTTCACCATTTGATATAACATCTTTATATCCTTTTTGACATATCTTATATTCAAAATGTGTGTTTATAGATAACAAGATCCAAATGGATTTCAGCATAACTATTATCAAACAAGTTTCTTTATAGACAACTTTTTGCCTATGTTGAAAACATTCTTAAATAGCCAAGCCTTTTAGGTCTCTACCTATCCATATTGGATTTAATGACTCTTAGTCATTTCTCGAGTTGATGTGAAACATCGTCTAGTCATAATCAATAGGATTATCTTGGTGATCTTTATCACCAAAGAACAATTCTTTCACATTCTAATAGAGATACAATATCTCTCTTATGTTAAGAAATATCCAATTTGATCTATGAAAAGATTGTAGTGTAGTTAAGGGTTTTGTCTTAACAGAGACAAGGGTTGGATCTTTGTTCGTTTGTAGCTTTACAGACTATTCTATAAATTCTATCTACTTTTGCATCTTCTTGAATGAACTCTTTCTCAAGAAAATCCAACAAACATCCTAATGGACAACTTTTGTTCATTAGGGTAATAGAAATACTATCCCAACCACTTTTGGGATATACCACAATTCAACACTTACTTGACCGTATTTCCAGATTGTCTACATTATGTTTCCAGACATACGTAGCACAAGCCCAAGCCTTAACTTCTATAAGTTGGGTTTCTTCCCATATCATATCTGATATAATTGGGACAAAACTGGAGTGAACCCTAAATTATCAATATGTAGCAATTTTAAGGTATATCCTAGATGGATACATTAGTAAAACTCATCATGGATCAAACCATATCTTAATAGGGTTCAATTTGTTCTCTTAGATTCACCATTGAGCTATGGTATTCTAAGATGAGTCTACTATAATTGAATGCATGCTCTACATGACTGTATACATCACAATGTATAGTCAAATTATAAATGTAACTCATTCACTTCACCAAGTAAAAGATGGGTTTGGTCATCTCATAGCCAAGTCATAATCGTTACATTTAAATGAGAGTCTCTACATCTCTTGTATTCTCGGAATACGTTGCATTCGCTCTAATTAGTCATTTAAATTCGGAAATCAAATTTCTAGAATGTCTTAAATGACTTAGTTAAGAAATAAGTTCCCAAAATTAATCTAGCAACTCTTGCTCTATTAAAATTTTTAAAGGTAACTTATTATCTACTTAACTTTCTGCTTCGATTTAGATTATACTAGAATCCAAAAACCAAGAAGCAGAACTAACCAACAATTTAGTTTAGAGCATGAACCAAAACTTCAAAAGTTTGGTTCTTCTAGGAAGACTGATACTTTATCAGGTTCCCTTTACAATACCTTATATTTACTACAAAATAATTATATTTCTTTGTCTTTGACTTTTCAAGACTTGCTTTCCTCTATGCTTCCATTTTAAATCACATCTAGCTTCTCAAGCTATTCTATGTGATTAATCATTTTTCAAAAGAATGATTATTAATAAGCAACTTTTATTACATCCTAGTCCAGAAGAAGTCCTTTATAACTACTATACTTTATAGTATTATTTTACTCACTATACAACCTTTGTATATGATGTAGGACATCAAAGGCACTTGCATTGACTAATTTTGCTTCTGAAGCTCATTAGTCATAAATACTATCATATAGTATGGCAACAAGATGCCAATTGCACATAGTGTCTTTTTCTTCTTAGGATGTTTTATGGAGGGCCATTAATAAAAGGCCTAATAGCATATAAACAATCTTTTGGAATTGAGAACAATTCTCAATTTCCTAAGTCAATCAAAGAAATCGGGTTTAGTCAAACTATCAATATCCTATATTAGGAAATAGGGGTTTTGAGGTGAGTAATTAGGTAATCTACATAAACAAAGAATTAGATTTCATTTTTATCCATAATGATTGGGTCTTTAATCATATGGTACCTCCCACTATTTTATCAAATTCCATACACCCTCTAATGGAATTCGGGAATCTCATTCCTAATGGGGATTGGGGTCCCACTGTGACTTAGAAGCCTCACATGTTAGTTTCTTGACTTCTAACCCACAATAAGAAGACAACTCTTTGTCTATTGCTTCATAAGCAAGTTCCAATCATTTTGCCTCTAGGGAACATACACCTCACATGTTAGTTTCTTGGAATACTTCCCTAGTTAAGTTAAACCCATCATTCACACAGGTATGTTTCGCCAAATATATACCTCACATGTTAGTTTCTTGGTATATACCAGTTTAGGCACCCCATGATATCTCATATGTGATAGTTTCAAGTAATGTCTTTAACATGGGTAGCTCCTACATGTCTGCAGCCAGGTACCCACATTAAGGGGCGTTAGATGATCCTATTATGATGGAAGGCAATGAAGAATTCATTCCCTAATGACTTCTCCATTTTCAACTTAATATTAAATAAGAGGGGTTTTAAAGGGTCTCATCAAATTAATATGCATCCTATGTATCAAAATTTAAACATATAAATTATGCTATTTATAATCATACATCTCATGCTATTATAAATCATACATCGCATGCTATTATATATCAACATATATAAAGTACCATATTTTGATATTAGTCCCTAAGTGAATAGGTAACATATACCAAACTATGGTATTGGAGCTAAAACAATTATCTCATAAATAAAAGCTCCCACTATGATGATTATGGACTTTGAGAGGATTCAATCCAAGCCAATAGATTGAATCCAAAGTCTAAGGTGGGTGTAGGTGATCGTAAAATAAACCATTCATAACATGCATGCTTTCTTGAAAAACTTCTCTAAGCTTTCAAGTCCTTCAATCTGCTCCCTTGACTTGATGGTCTCTACCATTGGCTTATTGGTCTCCACCATTGGCTTGTTGGGCTCCATCATACTCCTTTGGGTCCACCATGCTCCTTAGTACGCTCTCGATTACATAACATTTACATAATATATAGAAAGGGATACATAAGGGGAATGTGGGTTACATAAGAGAATGATAGAGAGAGAGGGAAGGTGGCATGCAAGCCCCAAATAATAAATTACATCACCATAATAAAATTACAACTCTTGAAAAATTATTACAACCCATTCATAAGACGGCCAATCACAATTGGTTTAAGGGGTATAGTCCATAATCATCATCCAAACACATACATACAATCTCATTGCATAATGTAAAGAAAAACTGTAAGCATTAAGACATATGGGCATTATGGTAATTCTCTTGAATGATTTACATTAATCTCATTAATGCATCCTAATCTTATTAGGTTTAAACAAAAATATCCAGAATTAAATAAAGTCTTAACATTTAAGACATTTAGTTTCAATTAATCAAATTAATAGAAACATATAAAGTTTCCTAAAATAACTCTAATATCCAATATTAGGGTTTCCTTATTTAAACAAAACAATTTCATTTAATTAAGAATTTCCATATTTTAATTTAATCTCCAATTGTATTTTAAACCATTTAAACCATTATAAAATTAATCAATATTAATTAAATAATTAACATGGGAATTAAATAAAATCAATTAAATGATGAATTAGTGCATTAGGGTTTCCTAAAACCCTAAACCCTAAATGCATAACCCTAAACCCTAAATGCAAGCCCTAATCATTAAATGCCTTATGATTGGTCATTTAATGACCAATCATTAAAACCCTAGGTTCATACGGTATTTAATAAAAGGGATTAGGGTTTAATTAATGCCAAATAGGGTATTTATTACCCTTAATTAATTACACTAATTAGGGTTATCAAAAACCCTAACCCTAGACATCATTAATGGTATTAATTATGCCCTAACAATTAATAACCATGATTGGTCATTTAATGACCAATCATTAACTCTTAATTAAGGTAATTAATATTCCAATTAGGGTTTTAATTAATGCCATAATGAAATTAGGGTTTCATCATTAACTCAAAATTAGGGTTTCATCCTTAACTCTATGCAGCCGTCACTACCAGGGGGCTGCCTGAGCTTGGCTAGGCTGCCATGGCCACCAACGACTGTGGGAGGCCATGGCCAGTCATGGGAGAACATCCTAGGGGTGTGGGACAAGCCTCTGGACATGTGAGAAGTGGTGGAAGTGGCTGCCATCATCAAGAACAATCAGGGTTTCCAAAACCCATTGCTGGAGCCATTGTTGCAGACCTTGAAGGTCACAATAGCTTCTAAATCCTTATCAATTCGACTCCTCCATTGAAACCAGCTTTTGTATCATGTCCCTACATGAAATAATAAGCTAATAGAAGAGGTTTGGATGATCAAATCATCACCAATTGTTCTAAACAATTAAAACAACAGTAGGCTGCCCAGAATTTGACAGCACACTGTCCATGGTCAGAAATTGATTTAAAACCCAGCAAGATGAATGAATTAGGCTACCAAACAAATTTTCCCAGTATCCTACATGTCTTAGGAAACTAATGCAATTGGTTTCATGCAATTTGGAGTTCCCTAACTCAAGTTCTAATCAAAACTCCATTGATGACTTTTCTGCAGAGAAAATCTGCTATGCTGTTCATGAAAAATTTTCAAACTTTTTGAATCTTTTTCCATCAAAACCTTTTTGAAACTTAAAGAAAATCATATACACATGATATATAATGATCCTACAATGATCTTACATCATACATACGGCAGCTTTAATTAGAATTAATTGCAAGAACCTTAGGGTTCTAAAACCCAGATTCAGCCTCCATGGTGTTCTTCTCCTTCTTCCTTCTGTTCTAGCATCTTAATCCAATTATGATGCATCTAAATGCTTGGGAACCTTTCCCTACCATGTCTAGAACATAACCCAAGTGGTGGCAACCATTGCCATGCCTTTGATCTCCATCAATAACTCAAAGTTGTGGCTATTGCATCATTCCCGAGCAAAACTGTCTTTCCAGACAGCCTGTAGTAAAAAATTCATAACTTTCACTACAGAACTCGGATTGATGCACCATTTGTTGGGCTGGAAAGCTTATTCAAAGAGATTTCTAACCATATATGGCTCAAAAATTTTGGAGAAGAACTCTGAATTCGGCAGGCAAAACAAGATGACGGTTTTTCATGGCAACCATGAAAACTGTTCGTAACAGTTTTATAAAACCCTAGTTTCCTTATTCTTCTTCTCCAAACTCAAACCCTATGCAACCTATTGCATCCATGGATACACTTAACCATCAATTAGAAGAGGAGTAGAAGAGAATTGACCTAGGGTTCCAAACCCTAGGTTCAGCCATGGAGGAAAACCAATTATGCAGAAAAAATTTTCCAGATTTTTGAATCATTCAACTACACTATAATTACCAGCCCATATGTATTTTGTATTATGCATAATCATGGCTCTGATACCACTGTTGGGAATCGAACAAGAGGGAAAAATTGAAGTGCGGAATATAAAAATTTTTCCTACGATTCCACAGCCCATGAATCTAACTATGCATAACACAAAATCAAACCCTAACTACAAAGAGGGTTAGAACACTTACAGAATTTTTGTCTTCTCCTTTTTGCTCCAAGCTTTGATTCCGGACAGCGGTGAATGAGCAGCCCAAGTGTGCTGCCTCCAACGGTATCCACACCTAGCTAGAACTTCAAGTCCTTTCCTTCTTTCCCATGTTGTTGCTAGAGTAGGAGAAGAGAGGAGAGAGAGAGAGGGAGGCTGGAAATTTTGGCCAGCCCTTGGGGAGCCTCCAAAGTGCTGGACGACTAGGGTTTATTGTGCAAGCCTATTATGCCATGTCACACATAAGTGTGACTTATATAGGCAGCCCACTAAAGGGGACTGGCCATGGGGAAGAAACCCTAATAGGGTTATGTGTAATTACACTTAATTGCACATTAACCCCTATTATTTGTATCAAATACAAATAGGCCTATAAAGAACTATTCTTTATTCACTAAAACCCTTTCTCTCATAGACTTTAAAGCCCTTCTTGCATGATCAGTGTGTGACCCATTGGGTTCACATCATTAAGTAGTAGGAATAGCACGAGGTGTGCACAATGGAACTCTTTCCATTTAGGGTCTAATTGGAACTCCTTCCAATTCCCTAATTGATTATAACTCACTTATATCAATTAGGGCTTCTACTAACCATGAGTAACACCTAGCATATGGCTCATGGTGTGGTCCTTAATGAGGTGAATAGTCATTTACAAAGAACCCTTCTGTTATAGTTTATAGGTTACAATTGCATCCTTCCTTCAACACAATGTCTCCAATTGAACTAATAGGACATGGAAGTCTGTCAAGTCCCTAGTTCAATTACTTTATACTCATTCATAGATATCAACTCATAGATGAACTCATGAAACTCTTTTCATATTCATCCTACCATGGCCATGGATTTAATGAGTTATATTATGAATGCTATATGAGACATTCTCTCTCTTTTTCCTGAGAGTGATGGATCCCTTGTTGATCACTCACATGCCTTCATACACATAGCAGTAGGGCCAATGAACACCTTTGCAGACCCCTGAATAGGATCTGCACTTAGTGTTATCAAACTTCTAAAGCTACATGCATAAGGCAACTATGGTGTCTCAGGTCTAAGGATTACTTGTACCACTATAACAATGAGAAACTGATTGACAGGCAGGATAAAACTCCATTCAGTTTATCTCATATCTTTGGTCACATTCAGTGTACCTATTCTTATAATAGGCACCCACTTGTTGGTTGTAGTGTCTCCACACAAATAGCTTGAGACTAGCTATCCTCCTATAGAGTCAACCTAGCAAGTGCTAGTCCTATGGTTCATTACTGTCCATCATAGTGAACCTTCAACTAGGAATGCTTAAGGAGTTTAGTACAGAGATATATCTATAGTCTCAAAATTACAACTCTTTGTAATTCCATATTCTCAACTCTAACTCCATGGACATATTATGTAAATATAAATGATGCATATAAACATAATAGAATAAGCCCTTTTATTAAATCAATAATAAATGTGACATACATAAATGAAATCAAATGATTGTTCCTAATCCCTAAACAATCATCTCTATGATTGGCTCTAGGGCATAATCCTAACAGTGTTGATGGAAGGATGTAATTATAACCTGTAAACTACAACAGAAAGGATCTTTATAAATGACTATTCACCTCATTAAGGACCACACGATGAGCCATATGCTAGGTGTTACTCATAGTTAGTAGAAGCCCTAGTTGATATAAATGAGTTATAATCAATTAGGGAATTGGAAGGAGTTCCAATTAGACCCTTAATGGAAAGTGTTCCATTGTGCACAACATGTGCTATACCTACTACTTGATGATGTGAACCCAATAGGTCACACACTGATCATGCTAAGAGAGCTTGATTGTCTATGAGAGAAAGGGTATAAGTGAATAAAGAATAGTTCTTTAAGGGCTTAGTTTGTATTTGATACAAATTAGAGGGGTTATTGTGTAATTAGGAGTAATTACACAAAACCCATTAGGATTTTAATTCCCCCCTTGGTCGGCCCTATGTGGAGGCTATATATAGTCTCTTATGATGTGATGACATCATCACAATTGGTATTCCCAAGTGCTGGCCGAATTCACTAAGGAGGCCCTCTCTCTTTCTCTCCCTCTTCTCCACCTCTAGCAACAATAAGGAAGAAGAAGGAAAGGACTTCAAGCTCAAGCTAGGTGTGGATACCGTTGGAGGCAACACACTTGGGCTGCTCATTCACCGTTGTCCGGAGACAAAGCTTGGAGCAAAAAGGAGAAGACAAAGCTTAGAACATAAAGGAGAAGACTTTAAACAACTATAAGTATCCTAACTCTCTTTGTCCGGAGACAAAGCTTGGAGCAAGAAAGAGAAGACAAAGCTTGGAGCATAAAGGAGAAGACTTTAAACAACTATAAGTATCCTAACTCTCTTTGTAGTTAGGAATTTGTTTTGTATTATGCATAATTGGATTCATGGGTTTGGAAATCATAGGAAAATTTTTATTCCACCTTTGTTTGTTTTCTTCTCTATTCGATTCCCAATAAGTCCAAGACCTCATTGATAAGCAAATCATCTCACCACCAACCCGTCCAAATGTCACCCGTAATCCTCTCCCGTCTCACAACAGCACACCCCCACCTAACACCATAAATGCCATTGGGGTTGAATCATCTCGCCCTCGCCGGCCTACAAGATAATACACTCCACTCCCCATGACCTTAACCCGTCTTTTCACCATTTGCCGCAATAACAGCCTTCTTATCATGCCACTCCCACCAAAGCCAAGGCCATCAACCCCTCACCAATATTGCCAATACCATCGTGCACCCAGCCATGACACCGAGGCTTATTCTATACTAAAGAAGATCATTCAAGATCTCATTGACCAAAAGGTTTTGTTGTTGCCCAAAAAATCTATCCAACAAGAGCTGAAAGAGGGATATAAAGCAGAGGATCCTCAGGTTGGCCTATTGGGTGAATCGTCGGGGAAATTTGATTACTATGTGCTGTACCCAAGCCCAAGTCCAATATCAGATGAGCCGATAGTCCCTACAGGTTGGGATGACCTACCAATGGAAATGGAGAGCATTGACATGATAGAATGGGACGACTTAATGAATGACTCCGAAGAAGTCCATGACATATGGGCTAGTGATGACGAGTTGGACTATATAACCAGAGGGGGTTGTCATTTCAAGCCTCCACACCTAGAATCTGAGAATTCGTTCGAAGATTTGGAAGGGCAGAAGCGTCCTAGCTTGCAAGAAGAAGAGGATGAAGTGCTTAGGCAGCTGAAGAAGACTAATACCAACATCACTATTTGGGGTTTACTCATGGCCTCGCATAAGCACAGACAGACCGTGTTGAAACTGCTGAATCAGATACAAGTGCTCGTTGACATATCCCCGAGGGGTTGGTACATTTGGTGAATCCAACTCCCAAGAACTCAACCATTATATTCACCGATGTGTACCTACCCAAAAGCGGGCCAAGCCATTCTCAAGCTCTCTATGTGACCGTTGACACTATGGGGAAGAGGGTTCCTACCATCCTTATCGACAATGGGTCTGCACTGAATATATGTCCTCTCTGAACTGCCACTGTATTGGGTTTAGGGACCCACCGATTTCACGCTATCTGGGCAGACTGTAAGAGCTTATGACAACACCCGCCGAGAAGTAATAGGGGTGGTTACCTTGCCTCTTATCATGGGACCCACTGAATTTAGGGTGGAATTCCAAGTGTTGGATGTGCCGTCGTGTTTCAACTTGCTATTGGGCCGACCTTGGATCCATCCTGCTGGGCCTGTGCCATCTTCATTCCATCAAAAGGTGAAGTTTCCTTATGAAGGAGCCATAGTAACACTTCAAGGGGACTATGAATTGAAACTCACAGGCGTGCCTATATTTGAGATACAACCAGAATCAGCAGTAGTACCACTATCTGGGTTTGACTATGTCCAATGCATTGAGAAAGAGCTTGAAAAGGTGAGTTAATACCCTTGGACTTTTGCCCCTATGGCAATCTGTACGTTGGTGAAATCATGAGAAGAATGAGTTTCTTTCCAGGCATGGGGCTAGGGCGTCGCCAACAAGGGATCCCTAAGTCTGTTCAGAGCCGTGTCACCTTATATACCTTTGGCCTACGATATGAGACCTCCAGAAATGATTATGCAGAAATGCTGAAGAGGAACAAGGAGAAAGTAAGAGCCAAAACCGAGGGAAGGGTACCAGACCTGAGGATCTCGCCATATCGACCTACTTTAAATGGTTACTTTGTCAAAGAAGGGGATGATTTCCTATATTGCAGGTTTCCAAAGCCCACCTTTGACTAAGCTACCAAGACCCAGGTTTCGGGATTTGAAATCTTCTTCACCGAATGGTATCCGATCACAGCTGAAATGGTGGATGATGAAGCCATCAATGATGAGTTCTGGGAAAAGAGAAAGGAGGACTGGGCAGAGAACATTGATGTAGGAGCTATGAATGAAATGTTTCAAGATATGATCCTCACCTTAGAAGACTCGACCATTAAAGAACTTCAGGGTTCGTCCATTAGCCATGCTACCATGCCGCTTCTTAATTGGTACCTTGAAAGTAGTGTCATTGCGGAGATCCATGAAGAAGAAGACCTTGGCCTACTTGATAGCAGTTGTAGGTGTCTTAGTTTAGTAATATTTCCCTAATTCAATTAGACGTATCTACTTAACTCACTTTGTGGAGTCATAGTGGTGATACAGATTGTTTGTTTTCCTCTTTGTTTTGTGTGTCATTCCTACTATTCCTCGTCAATAAAGTGTGCTTTCTTTCTCTATATATGCAGTGTCTCTTTTCTCTCCTCTATGGATATTTATGGCATGGATATAGATCCTAGGAATGATGTCCCCCCGGAGCTCGTTGAGCAAAGGAAAAGGGGCGTCACCGAACCTAATATGGATGAATTGGAATTAATCAACTTAGGGATGAATAAATTGCCAAGAATAGTTAAAATGGGGAAAACTCTCCACCCCGTTGAAAAAGAAAGAATGATCTCTCTCTTAAAAGCCAACATTATGGCTTTTGCATGGTTTTATGAAGACATGCCTAGCATTAACCCCGATATTATGCAACATTATATCCCCACTAATTCCCTAAAGAAGCTGGTAAAGCAGAAACTCAGAAGATTAAAACCAGAATGGGCTCTAAAAGTAAAAGAAGAAGTAACTAAACAACTAGACACGGGGTTCCTCCAAGTTGTGGAGTATCCCGAGTGGTTGTCGAACATAGTTCCTGTGCCTAAAAGAGATGGGAAAGTGAGGATGTGTGTCGATTTCCGAGATCTCAACGCCGCGAACCCCAAGGATGACTTTCCTTTACTCCATATCGACGTGTTGGTGGACAGTATAGTGGGATATGCACTCCTCTCCTTCATGGACGGATTCTCCGGGTATAACCAGATAAAGATGGCACCTCAAGACATGGAGAAAACAGCCTTTATCACACAATGGGGAACGTACTGTTACAAGGTAATGCCTTTTGGCTTAAGAAATGCTGGGGCTACTTACCAAAGAGCAACTACGACCTTGTTGCATGATATGATCCATAAGGAAGTCGAGGTTTATGTCGATGATATGATCGTGAAGTCCGTGGACAGGGAAGGGCATTTCAAGGCGTTAGAGAAATTCCTAGAACGAGTAAAGAAGTACAATCTCCATTTAAACCCACAGAAGTGCGCTTTTGATGTCACCGCAGGCAAGCTATTAGGGTTCATGATCACTCAGAGAGGCATCGAAGTGGACCCAGGGAAGATAAAAGCCATTGTAGAGATGGAGCCGCCCAGCACTGAGAAACAGATCCGGGGTTTTCTGGGAAGAGTTCAGTACATAAGTCGATTCATTACCAACTTGACCATGGTTTGTGAACCAATCTTCAAATTGCTTAAGAAAGGTGTGCCAAAAGTGTGGAACGAAGAATGCCAAGAGGCCTTTGAGACCATTAAGAGATACTTGAGCAATCTTCTAATCTTAGTTCCCCCACGGCAAAGTTCACCGCTTTTGTTATACTTAACGATCACCGAAACCGCGACGGGAGCTATGTTAACTCAATATCTTGAAGGGTCAACAAAGGAAAATGCCATTTATTACTTAAGCAAGAAAATGACAAACTATGAAGTGAAGTACAATGCAATCAAAAAGGCTTGTGTGGCACTAATATGGGCGACACAAAAACTTCGACACTACATGATGTCCTTCGAAGTGTTCTTGATAAGGCGTATGGACCCGTTGAAGTACCTGATAGAGAGGCTAGTATTGTCATACAGAACTGCTCGATGGTCAGTTCTCCTTAACGAATTTGACATCAAGTACGTGAATCAAAAGTCTATCAAGGAGAGCGTCATCGCAGACTACCTAGCCAGCTGTCCTGTGTTATCATCCACTCCGTTCAATGATCAATTCCCAAACGAGGACATGCTAGAAATTGGAAGGAAAACTTGGAGAGTATACTTCAATGGGGCAGCCAATAAGAAAGGTTATGGGATAGGAGTCCTACTGGTTTCACCTGAAGAAGCATTCACACCATTGGCGGTCAAGTTGGGGTTTGAAGCTACGAACAATATTGCTGAGTACGAGGTTTGTATCTTGGCATTGGAAGATGCACTTGAGTTGGGGATCAAAGAATTGGAAGTGTTCGGGGATTCAACGTTAATCATTTGTCAGATAAAAGGGGAATGGAAAACTCGAGATGAGAAGCTGTTGCCATACCATGCCTATCTAGAAGCTCTAACCAAGGAGTTCTCAGAGATAGAGTTCAACTACCTGTCAAGAAACAAGAACCAGTTTGCCGACGCCTTGGCAACCCTAGCGTCCATGGTGGAGATACATAAAGGAGGAAACGTGAAGCCGTTGGTGATAGAATACCGAGACAAGCCTTTGTACTGTTATGCAATCCGAGAAGGAGAAGTGAATGATGGTCATCCATGGTTCCATGATATGAAGAAGTTCATTGAAGAAAGGGAATACCTAGAAGGAGCATCTCGTATCGACAGAAAAACCTTAAGACGGTTGGCGAGTCACTATGTACTTTGTGGAGGAAAGCTATATCGGAGATCATACAACGGGATGCACCTCTTGTGTGTCACCGAGGAGGAAGCCGAGCATCTGATTAAAGAAATCTATGAAGGGACAGGGGCTCCGCACATGAATGGCTATATGTTGGCTAAGAAAATCATGAGGCTAGGCTATTATTGGTCTACCATGGAAAGAGATTGCCACGCAGATGTCAAGAAGTGTCGTAAATGCCAACTGTTCGCCAGTGGACAACATTTGCCTTCTATGCCTTTAACAATTATGTCGTCACCATGGCAATTCGCAGTATGAGGGATAGATATAATAGGACAGATCAAGCCAAAGGTGTCAAATGGGCATGAATACATCCTGGTTGCTATCAATTATTTCACTAAATAGGTGGAGGCAGCATCCTTTAAGACCTTGAATTCCAAAAAGGTAGCACAGTTCATACAGCACAGCATTATCTATCGATATGGGGTACTGCATGAAGTTATCTCAGACAATGGCCAGCACTTTCAGAAAGAAACCCATGAGCTCTTGCAAAAGTATGGCATAGTTCACCATCTGTTGTCACTAGACCATCCTCAAACTAATGGAGCAGTGGAAGTAGCTAACAAAAATATCAAGAAGATACTACAGAAGACTGCAGACTCGCACACAGACTGGAATGAGAAGTTACCATTGGCTCTATGGGGTTACAGAACATCAATAAGGTCATCAACAGGGGCTACCCCTTACTCTCTAGTCTATGGAATGGAGGCCGTGTTACCAGTTGAATTAGAGGTTCCTTCACTAAGGGTTGCCATGGAGAGCCAGATAACAGAAGTGGACTGGGTTAAGAGCCGTTATAACGAGTTAGCTTTACTGGATGAAAGGCGTTTAAGGGCGCTGTATCATGTGCAGGGGTATCAGTAGAGAGTTGCCAGAGCATTCAACAAGCATGTCAAAGATCGAGGTTTAAAGAAAGGAGATGTAGTGTTGAAGGATATCAGAGCTCCAGTGTTCGATCCATGGGGAAAATTCAAACCAAGTTGGGGTGGACCATACATTATCAAAGAGATATTGCTAGCAGGGGCTGTTCGCTTCATGGATTTAGATGGAATTGAGTTTACTCGTCCAACTAATTTGGATCAATTAAAGAAATATCATGTTTGAAGCTTGCTAGGTTGAAAACCCGTAAGGGCGGCCTAGGCAAAAGTTAAGGCATAAGAATTACGTAAGACCTAATTCTCCATTCGAAAAAAAAAAAAAAAAAAAAAAAAAAAAAAAAAAGAAAAGAAGAAAAAAAAAGAAGGAAAAAATCATGGAGATACGTAGGCAACCCATAAAGTTAATTTGGGTACGGTCTAAATCAAACAACAAAATCCCAAATTTAATTTATTATTGGCAATTTATTTAAAACTAAAAGTGATTGACATAGCAATTCATTGGTATTAAGTAAAAGAGCTATAAATATGCCATAAATATCCTATTCTATTGAGTCTTCATTTCTTCTTGGGTTTCTTTGCAGCCCGCTCTTCAGCTTTCTTCTTTTCTCTTTCGAGTCTTCTTTTCTTCCTCAAGTCATGTTCATAAGCTGCGGTCACTGCTTCTACAATATCTTCTCTACAAGGTCCAAGTTCGTTATTCTTCATAAGTCCAAAAATCCTTTCTCTTCGAGTAGTCTCTTTCTCACCCAAATTGCTTTTCAACCATTTCTTGTACTCAGGGCTCATCATATATGGACCATCAGTATTCGTAACCTGGGTTAGTGTTAGCTTGCTAAGCCATCGATCCTTTGCCCAAGTCACTACAGAAAGACTCGCAGGCATCACAGGATAGTCACCTTTCAAAGAAGTGGGTATGGTTTGCGTGGCACCCATCTGATGAAGAACCCTTGAAGGCCAATAGAAAGAAGTAGACCTTAGTCCTATGAGTCTCACCATGGCACATCCAGAAGTACGCAGAAGCACCTGTTTACTGCAGCCCCATATGAAGACAAACCACTTGATATTCTTCCATGAAAGGGTTTGGAAATAACCTAGCCAATCCCTCAAGGAAAATTTTCCAGGCAGTTCAATGCGGCGTAGACAGTAATGCTAGGGCTTGTATGGTGTAATGGCAAGCAGGTGACAAAAATTTCAGTCTTTCAAGTAACCACATCTGTAGCAGAATGGGGTTACCTCCCAAAGGAATTTTTGGGTCCTCATGAGTTTTATCCAATCCATTCAGGGTTTCAGCTAGTACCATGGGAATTACATTATGACCCTTGGTAAGGAAAGGAATTAACTCACAAATTTGTATGGGAACATGTGGAGTACCAGTTGAAATAAGGAAATAACCAATGAGGCAAAAGGCAAGTGCATGCTTAATGGGAAAGGTAAATTTCAGAATACCTTTACTATCATAGGCCAAAAAAGAGGTTACCAATTTCATCAAGTCTACCATATGGTCTTTTACAAATACGGAGGCGTATTGTTAGTGAATCCCAAGGAGATTGGAGAAAGAAGTAAGAAAGCTTGGGCGAGGAGTAGGGAGAATGAAAGGACCTACCGGTGAAACTCCATACAACGCATAGAATTCCTCCATGGTTGGGCACAGTTCTTCATAGTTTAAGGGAATACATGAACTTGGGGATCCCAAAAATAGGTAGCAGCAGTTAGGAGGTTCGTTTCAAGCTTCACATGCCTCAAGGAAAGCAATGGATCCAAGCCAAAGCACTTGAACTCAGATTTTGCTTCAGCACTCATAACTCTCAAAAACCCTCCTAAAAATTTGTCTAGAGCCTCCATAATTTCTAATGAATGAATACAAGTAGGTTTAGGAACCCCTTGGATGTGTTTTTATAAGGAAAAGGTCACAAATCCGAGTTCTAGAAGGAGAAAACCCGTCAAAATAGGAAGTTTCCTATTCAAAGTGGGATTTCCGCTTCGGGCTCAGGTGACCACCCAGGCCCGGGCGGCTAGCCACCTGGGCTTGGGCGGCTAGCCGCCCAGCCCTGGGTGGTCACCCGAGGCCGTTTTCCTATTTTGCTTCGTTTTGCCTATTTTTGACCTTATTTGACCCCTATATGGTTATGTGACCTTGGGAAGCTTATTTTGAGCTTATTTTTGCACAAAAAACATGAGTAAATCACCATAATGGAATTCCAAAAGTCTCATAAAAAGTATCAAAGCAAGTGTTCAAAGAGAGGTTATAAAGCATAAAGAAAGATGTTTCATTCATTTACAAAGCAAGAGGTTAAGCTAAGCTAATGATCTCCCGTGGTTCTTCTCTTCCTACTTGACTCGTCTCTACCACGGCCAGCATGAGGATTCCTTTGGGGTGGCATTGGTTGTGGTGGACGTAGTGTGGAGACTTGTTGCAAAGATAATCAATTAATAAAAAGGGTTATGCCTTTAGCTCCTATGATTGGAATGAACAAAGGGAATGTCTTACAGAGGGATTTAGTCGCCCTTCTAGCACAGAGTTTGCCAAACTCATCCTGACAAGATCTCGCCTTAATCCTTCACTGAGTTCAAGGCACTCCTGTGCGTACTCTCAAGGAACCTAAAAGATGAACATGGTTAATAAATTATGAAAGAGGTTTTAAGGAAAGCAAAGGCTTAGAGCTTACATTCTCGTAGCTCGAGTCAATCTTGGGGACTTCATCAAAAGCGGGGCGAATAATATTAGTCCTCATAAACTCCAACCCATTGCATAGGTTCACTTGCCAATCAAGAACTGGGAGAGCTGGTTGTGCAATTCCCCCCATCTCATAATCATCAGCTCCATGAGTCATGCCTGTGGAGGACCCTATTGTGGAACTATGTCCACGAGCTCGCTAGCCCTGTAATAAATAATTTGTCTAAGAGGAGTGCTTGCATAAATCAATAATAAAAAGAATGGGATAGAGACTCACCCCTTGAGGTGGGAAGCCAATGACTCTAGGGCGCATCAAGAATTGATTACAAAAGGTCATATAGTCAGTATTGGGCGAGGTGAACTCTTCAGCATCCCACCCAGTCAGAGCTTCCATCAGTTCATCCCCATCCAAAGAGTCGGTGTGCCACATGTTCATGGGAGGCAAGATAGGGGTAAGAGCGGCATCCACTCATCCTTTCACTTGCCTAAGGACACACTCTCCTAAGTACTAGTATTGCCCTGAGGGACCCTCAAAGAGTACCCTCTTCCCAGTCAGTTCCAATTAGGACACACACCTCCTGGGTAGCCTAGCTTCCCACAGTCCCCATGGGCTCCAGTCTACCTGTTGAATTTGAAAAAAATGATGAGCAAGATAATAAAAATGAATAAAAGAAAAGAATGAGGAAGGTGGATTACCATGTCAGCATTCAAACTTGCCAAATATGCCCTTGCGTGGGTATAATCGTGCCTATTGGTGGCACGTAAGCTATCTTACTAGGAGCATAATTCCCGAGTATGGGCCACTCTTGTATCTCATTGTCCAATGTGGGGCGGCACAGCCCCAGATACTCATAGTACTATATCTGTCAAAATTTAAGAAAAGTAGTTAAAATCAAGTCAAGTTTGAGAGGAATTTAAAAATTAAACATTTTTATTTACCTCCCAGACAAAAGGAAGCCCATCAAAGTTCTTAGAAACCCCTCGGGACATGTCGGACATAGATCTACACATGGTGGTGTGGACCCCGGAAAACGGCCCACAAGGATTTAAAAGAAAACTTAGGTTTGAAAAAGGAAAAGAAGTCGCCACCTTATTTTTTAAAGGAAACAAGGAAAACCCTAAAAAAATAGTTTTGTTTTAGGAAAACAAAAGAATGACTCCATGTTTAAAAATGGAAAGGCAAAAAGTCTTTTGGAAACCAAAGATGGTGAATTCGGAGGCTAAGTTACGATATGGGAAGGTTCTAGGCAAAGCCTATAGGCACCCATATCGCCCTGAACGGTCTCTTAATTTAATTGGGCTAAATCAAAGTCTTAAACACACATCAGTTAACAGTTATCATCACAAGGCAGCATGCATATCATCCATTCATTCATCCACATAATCAAGTAAATCAAAGAAAAACAGAAAAAAAAAAAAAAAAAAAAAAAAAAAAAAAAAAAAAAGAGGGGAAAGAAAACCTAGGATACTTAGTATCCTAGGGCGGACTTGAACCTCACGAAGAGCGCCTACATACCATGTATAGAAATACACCGATCAAAGTCCACGTAGTTCGAAAGGGAATAGGGTTATAACCTAATAGAGGCCTATGGTAAACCCTAAGTTTCCTTTCACAAGAAACATGGTAAGTTTCCAAAAATGAATGATTCTCAAAAGATCTTTAGTAAATATTGAATTTGATAAAGATGGAAACTTTGATTTAAAAGGTATTTTTTTTAATGAAAGGAAACTATAAGGATTGCCATGTTCCCCTATTAGGAAATAACCTTAGGAGGGGAGAAAGGGAAAGTTTCAAAGGGGGAAAGGTGAATTAGGGCACCTTCATACCCAACTTACCTTTAAGCAAAAGCAACTTGTCAAAATAACCACCCTATTGCATAGGGTAATTACTTTATTTGCAAGATTTCATCTTGCAATAGCCAAAATAACCACCCCACATTGGTGGGGTAGTAACACCAGTTGTACCTGTCAAGTATCCTGCAATTTGCATGCAAAACATACCAAAAATACCAACCAACCAAGCTAGTTTCCAATCAAACAATTATCATGCTTAAACATAGGCCAACACATGCTCAAAATATGGCAATAAGAACAATGGACAAATCTGGACAGAATTGACATAAGGCTTAAAATCAATCATAAATCATGTAAACAAATTCATAAGCTAACTAAACCCTAATTCAGCCCTATATGCAATGACATGCAAAAAACCCTAAAACCAACTACCAAGGATGCAAAAATATCATATTTATCTAATATGCAACACATATGCAGCAACTATGAAGAAAAACTATAGAATAACCCTAAACTATCATGCTATATGCAACTAAACCAACACAAGGATGATAAAAACCCTAGAATCACAATGGTGCATAAAATCACATGAAATAACACTCTAACATACTAAACAGCCCATGAATATTATCCTAAACATGCGTACTAGCTAATAGAAACAACAAGATACGATAAAAACATAATCTTTAATATGCAAAAGAGTTATTTCATGCAGAAAACCAATTTCAGCACTAAGGAAACTCTAGAGTCCCAAACATGTAGTAAATCACATGGAATAACATTCTAGCATACTAAACAGCCCATGAATATCATCCTAAACATGCATACTAGCTAATAGAAGAAGCAAAATATGATTAAAAAAAAAACATAAGCTTTAATATGCAAAAGAGTTATTTCATGCAAAAAACCAATTTCAGCACTAAGGAAACCCTAGAATCCCAAACATGCAGTAAATCACATGGAATAACATTCTAGCATACTAAACAGCCCATGAATATCATCCTAAACATTCATACTAGCTAATAGAAGCAGTAAGACACAATAAAAATATATGCTTTAACATGGCATAATGCTATTCTATGCAAAAACCCTAATTTAAAAGAGAGAGAAAAGGAGGAGGGAGGGTATACCTATGGTGAAGTACCCTTTTGTTGCTGTAGAGAGTCCTCCTTCTCTTGTGTACTGCTGGGAATGCCTTCCTTCAAGCCTTCAAGCCAAACTCCAGCCCTCCTTCAAGCTCTCTCTCTTATTTTCTCACTCAAAATTTAGGTTAAACTACCCTAGGGATGGCTGTCATAACCTCCATATGCCTTCTTCTCCAGAAAATTCCTCCCCCTATTGCTGAAGTATAAGGGGGTATTTATAGAGTTTGAGGGGAAACCCTCAATGGTTGGGATTAAAACCCTAGGTATTGATCCAAGGGCTTTTAGAGGTTCCCTTGGGGCTCAAGTAGGTCAAATAGGGCTGAAAATAGGGTTAAATGGCGGTTAAAGGCGAGCAAATCCGAGGAAATAGGAAGGGAGCCGCATCAACACTCAAAAAAGGAAAGAGGCTTAGGTGACCATCTAAGGCTGGGCGGCTAGCCACCTGGGCCCAGGCGGCTAGCCGTCCAGGCCTGGGTGGTCACCCGAGGCCCTGTCAGCTTATGCCCATATTTAACCCCTTCGACTTCCAAATGTGTTTTAGGGCTCAAATCAACTCCGATTTTGACGAAACAAAAGCCAAAATGACCGTATTTCGAAGGGGAATATAATTTGAGTCACTTAAGGGCAAGAAACCCTAGCCATGGTGTCACACCCCATTTTTGCACCACCTTACTAGGTTTTGTCATTCCATGCATGTTTTTGTTTTGTTTTTTAGTCTAGTTACTTGCTTTAGTTTTCTAGAATCACAAGGACATTGGATATGAATTTTGGTTCAATTTGGAGTTGATCTTGAAGGTTAATAAGAACTTTTGTGACTTAAGGGGCATAACCATCTTTTAGGTCACAAACTTTCCATTTAACCTTGAAATGATCTCCAAGTTGTCAATTGGAGTTCATATGGATGTATTTGAGGTATTTGTGGGTTCAATTCGATGAATTGATGGTTCGGGATTAAAATGGCTCAATATGGTTCAAGGTGGCTAAGAGACCTACTTCGAGAATGGGTCAAATTGGCTCATGATTTTCACTCAAGTCCTACTCATTTGACTTTGATTAGTCTTAATTTCATTCCTAAAGATGTTTTGGAAGGTTGAATTTTGAATTGGAAAGCATTTGGTGCGACCCTGTGTGCATACTTAAGCTTAGCGATGGTGGTGTATAGCGGTTAGCCACCTTTATAAAACCCAACCATGCAGCCATGGCTAGGGATTTTTGCCCTAAAATGTCTTAAATTACATTCCTCATCGAAGCACGGTCATTTTGGCTTTTGTTTCGTCAAAATTGGACTCCATTTGACCCCCGAAACACTTTTGGAAGGCAAAAAGGCTCAAATAAGGCAATTGCTGACGGCGCGCTCGGGTGACCACCTGGGGCTTGGCGGTTAACTGCCCAGCCCTGGGTGGTCAGCCGAGCCACCTTCCTAAAATCATGCTGAAGCGGGATTCCTTCCTATTTTTGACGGATTTTTTGCCTCTAGCCGCCATTCCATCTTATTTTCAGCCCTATTTGACCTACTTGAGCCCCAAAGAACTCTCTAAGGACCCTTGGATTAATATTTAGGGTTTTAATCCCAACCATTTATTGATTCCACTTAATCTCTATAAATACACCTCTATACTTCAGCATTAGGAGAGCCACTTTAAGGCAACTAGAGCCATTCTTATGTAGTTTAACCTAATTTCTAGAGAAATAGAGTAAGAGAGAGTTCCAAAGGAGAGCTAGGGTTTGTGTGGATGCTTGAAGGAGAGTGTTTCAAGAGGAGAAGAAGTCTCTATAACAGCAAGGAGACATCCAACATAGGTATACTTCTTTTCCCTTTATGCTGAAATTAAGGTTTTGTTGGGAATCTAGCTAGGGAGGAAAAACTACAAAGGCGGAATTAAAAATTTTTCCTACGATTCCCAAACCCATGAATCTTAATTATGCTTAATACAAAACCAAAAACCTAACTACCAAGAGAGTTAGGATATTTACAACTGAATCAAGTCTTCTCCTTTATGCTCTAAGCTTTGTCTTCTGATTGAGGAGTCCAAGTGTACTGCCTCCAACAGTATCCACACCTAGCTAGAGCAAGTTGTCCTTTCCTTCTTCTTCCTTATGGTTGCTAGAGGTGGAGAAGAGAGAGAGAGAGAGAGCCTCCAAGGGAATTTTCGGCCAGCACAAGGGAGCCTCCAAAATAGTTTCAAGTTATGATGTCATCACATCATAGTAGGCATTATATAGCCCACTAATAGGGCCTGCCATAGGGGGATTCCTAACCCTAATGGGTTTTGTGTAATTACTCCTAATTACACAATAACCCCACTAATTTGTATCATATACAAATTAAGCCCTTAAAGAACTATTCTTTATTCACTTATACCCTTTCTTTCATAGACAAACAAGCTCTCTTAGCATGATCAGTGTGTGACCCATTGGGTTCACATCATCAAGTAGTAGGAATAGCACATGTTGTGCACAATGGAACACTTTCCATTAAAGGGTCTAATTGAAACTCCTTTCAATTCCCTAATTGATTATAACTCATTTATATCAATTAGGGCTTCTACTAACCATGAGTAACACCTAGCATATGGCTCATGGTGTGGTCCTTAATGAGGTGAATAGTCATTTACAAGGAACCCTTCTGTTATAGTTTATAGGTTACAATTCCATCCTTCCATCAACACAATGTCTCCAATTGAACTAATAGGACATAGAAGTCTGTCAAGTCCCTAGTTCAATTACTTTATACTCATTTATTAATATCAACTCAATGATGAACTTATGGAAACTCCTTTCCATATTCATTCTACCATGGGCCCATGGATTTAATGAGTTATATTCAATGAATGCTATATAAGACATTCACTCCCTTTTTCCTGAGAGTGATGGATTCCTTGTTGATCACTCACATGCCTTCACACACATAGCAGTAGGGCCAATGAACACCCTTACAGACCCCTGAATAGGATCTGCACTGAGTGTTATCAAACTTCTAAAGCTACATGCATAAGACAACCATGGTGTCTTAGGTCTAAGGATTACTTGTACCACTATAACAATGAGAAACTAATTGACAGGCAGGTTAAAACTCCATTCAGTTTATCTCATATCTTTGGTCACATTCAGTGTACCTATTCTTATAATAGGCACCCACTTGTTGGTTGTAGTGTCTGCACACAAATAACTTGAGACTATCTATTCTCCTATAGAGTCAACCTAACAAGTGCTAGTCTTATGGTTCATTACTGTCCATCATAGTGAACCTTCAACTAGGAATGATTTAGGAGTTTAGTACAGAGATATATTTAGAGTCTCAAAATTACAACCCTTTGTAATTTCATATTCTCAACTCTAACTCCATGGACATATTATGTAAATATAAATGATGCATATAAATATAATAGAATAAGCCCTTTTATTAAATCAATAATAAATGTGACTTATATAAATGAAATCAATTGATTGTTCCTAATCCCTAAACAATCATTTCTGTGATTGGCTCTAGGGCATAATCCTAACAGGTTTCATTTAGAATAATTCTATTACATGTTCAAGATAGTATTTTTATCATGTGTTGATGCTTCAAATAGTTAATAGACATGGTTTAAATGTTATTCATAATGAGTTATGCATGTAATTGGATTATTTCATGTGGTTTAATGCATAGTTGGGATTTTAGGGTTTCTATTGTGCTGAAATTAGAATAACTCTATTTCATGTTCAAGTTGGCATTTTTATCATGTGCTGATACTTCTATTGGTTAATATTCATGACTAAAATGTTATTCTTGAGGAGTTATGCATGTTATAATGTTATTCCATGTGATTTTATGCATAGTTGTGATTCTAGGGTTTCTAGTGTTTTTTTTAGGGTTTTGCATTGAATAGCTATTATTTCATGTTCAAGCTTGCATTTTTATCATGTGTTGATGCTTTCATTAGTTAATACATATGATTAGAATGTCATTTATGTTTAGTTTTGCATGATTTAGGGCTGTTTCACATAGTTTAAAGCATGTGTGTGAGTTTAGGATTTCTTTTGCCCTTGTGTTAGGTTTGTTGCATATAGCATAGTATTTTAGGCTTTTTGTTGTCTTTTTCTTCATAGTTGCTGTATATGTATTGCATATAGAATAGTTATGATAATTTTCTGTATTCATGGTAGTGGATTTTAGGGTTTTCGCATGTCATTGCATATAGGGTTGAATTAGGGTTTCTATGAATTCATGATTTATGTTATTCACATGACTTATGGGTGATTTTAGACCTTATTTCAATTCTTTCCAGATTTGTTTATCGTTTTTATGGTCATACTTTGAGCATGTGATTGCCTATGTTTAAGCATGATAATTGCTTGATGGGAAACTAGTTTGGTTGGGTGGTATTTTTGGTATGTTTTGCATACAAATTGCAGGTGCTTGACAGGTACAAACCCATAGAAAGTGGGATTTGATAGGTGCAATTACCCCACCAATGTGGGGTGATCATTTTGGCTATTGTAAGAAGAAATCTTACAAATAAGGCAATTGCCTTATGAGATAGGGTGATTATCTTGACAGGTTGCTATTGCTATGGTAAGTAGGGTTTGAAGGTGCCCCAATTCACCTTTCTTTCTTTAAAACTTCCCTTTCTCCCTCCTAGGGTTATTTTTCCTAATAGGGGAATATGGTAAGTCCTATAGTTTCCTTTCATAAAAAATTCCTTTTAAAATAAAAGTTTCTATCTTTATTGAAATTCCATATCTTCTAAAGATCTTTTGAGAATCCTTTATCTTTGGAAACTCTTTTACTTATAGAAGGAAATTTAGGGTTTACCATAATCCCTTATTAGGGTTTAACCCTATTCCTATTCGAACTACGTGGACTTTGATCCATGTATTTCCATGCATGGTACGTAGGTGCTCTTTGTGAGGTTCAAGTCCGCCCTAGGATCTAAGTATCCTAGTTTTGTTTTGTTTTTCTTTGTTTTGTTTGTTTGTTATGGATGAAATATATGATATGTATGCAATTCTTGATGTGATATACTTGCTAAATTTTGTATGGTAAGATCTTGATTTAGCCCAAATAAACTAAGAGACCGAAAGGGTGACATGGGTGCCTATAGGCTATCCCTAGAACCTTCCCATGTCATAACTTAGCCTCCGAATCCCCGATTTCTTTGGTTTCTCCAAATCCCCGATTTCTTTGGTTTCCAAAAGACTATTTTTGCCTTTCCTTTTTAAACATGGAGTCATTCTTTTGTTTTCTTAAAACAAAATTGGTTTTTAGGGTTTTCCTTGTTTCCTTTAAAAAGTAAGGTGGCGACTCCTTTTTCGTTTTCAAACCTACTCCCTTTTCAACCCGAGTGGGCCCACTTTTTTTCGGGTTCACACATGGCTGCATGGTTGGGTCCTACAAAGGCGGTTAACCGCTATGCCTCACCATCGCTTAGCTTAGGTATGCACATAGGGTTGCACCGAATGCTTTCCAATTCGAAATTCAACCTCCCTAAACACATTTGGGGATGAAATTAAGACCAATCAAAGTCAAATGAGTAGTCATAAGGTAAAAATCATGAGCCAATTCGAGCTAACCCAAAATAGGTCTCTTAACCAACCTGAGCCATATTGAGCCATTCTAATCCCGAACCATCAATTCATCAAATTGAACCCATAAATACCTCAAATGCATCCATATGAACTCCAATTGGCAACTTGGAGATCATTTCAAGGTCAAATGGAAAGTTTGTGACCTAAAAGACGTTTATGCCCCTTAAGTCACAAAAGTTCTTATTAGCCCTCAAGATCAACTCCAAATCGAACCAAAATTCATACACATCATCCTCAGGATCCTAGAAACTCAATGCAAAAGACTAGACTCAAAAAGGAAACAAAAAGACACATGAAATGACAAACCCTAGCTAAGGTGGCAAAAATGGGGTGTGACAGGTGGCTAGTGCTGCCCCTCCCCAGTTATACCTCCCCATCTTGTGGACATCCACCATGCAAGCAAGATAGCCCAGTTGTGCCATGTCGTTGGCACCAACAAAGAGAGTGCAAGAGAGCATATAGATCAAGAATACCCTAGCTATGCACTCGGGAGCCACTCCCTCACCTTCTACTTGGTTGGCAAAATTTTCAAATAGCCATGTTCTCCTAACACCGCGTGAACTCACCTCAATATCCATCCCCAACATAGTTAGGAGATAGACACTATCCGTGTTGGCATCCCCGTAAAATTCCAACCTCTTTCCCTTGAAGCGTAAGCCGGTAATGATTGAAAAATCTTTGGGAGTCATGGTCATCACCCCAAAACTAAAGTGGAAGGTGTTGGTGGTATCCCACCATAGTTTAGCTAAGGCAAGGAGGGCTTGCCTATCCCATTGTTCATTCCATAGGGGGTTGAGGAACCAACTAAAACCCGCTTTCTTTATGATGTCTCTTGCAGAAGGTTAGGTGTGTTCCATATGCTTCCACCACCCAATGAGGTTCTCTATGGAAGACCTTGTGCGTAGGTCTTGAAAGTTGGGCTAATCAAAAGAATAATTCATTTAGTTAGTGTAGAAATCATATGCAAGCATTGATAATTGGCTTTTCAAAAGCTAAGTCTTTTAGTTCATGAACAAGTAAACCTTGCTTTGAAAGTTTATGAAAACATTGGTTTTATTCTTCAAACTCATGATCATTGGTAAACCATACATTCCAAGACCATGGAAATATGGATTTTTCAAAGAAAATAACAAGTAAACCTGGTTTTCCAAAGTGCTTTTTTAAGGAAAAAACAAGCAAACCTTGTTCATAAAAACATTGGTTTTTCAAATATAGAGAACTTTGTTTTTCAAAGTTCAAGAAAATGCTTGATTTTGTTTCTAAAAATCAATTAGAAATGAATGCCTATGATTTTTCCTTGCAATACACATCAATTTTACAAAGATTGGATGAATTTTCATCACTCAAGAATTTTATCAAACACTTGGTGGGCACTATTCACTAAGCTTTCAAATTGAATTCTTTTCACATCCAATCCTTGCCAAAATCAATGGGCATTGCAAAAATTGCTAGGAATACTCATAGAGAGTTCATGGGAATGCATTTCAATGAACAAAAACGAAAATTTCAAAGAAAAGTTTAAAATGGGTAAGCTTACCTCTTGCTTGGAATGGAGAAAGGAGAGATGATTCCTTGGTTCTAGGAGTAATTTCCCTTGAAGAACATCATATGTTGCAGCTTTGTATCTACTCTTTGAGTCAAGGAATGGATACTTTGAAGTGGGAGCTTCATTGGAATCCATAGTGGATGAACTAGCTTGTTTTGGGCAAAAATGGGTTTAATGGGTTTTTGATTTGCGAAGTGCTGCAAATTTGTTGTTTTTGATGTGAAATTGGGCGTTAATGATGCTATTTCATGTGTATGAATCCCTCTTGAAGTGTGGATTTGAATGCCTTTGGGTGTTGGAGTGATTTTATAAAATGGGGTAAGCTTTCTAGAGAGAGAAACTCTCCATTTTCGGGTTGGGTTGAATGGGAGTATGAATAGTGCCCCCTTGTATTTAAAAACCCATAACTTTTTAGCAAATGGCTCGGGTAACCACCCAAGCCTTGGGCGGCTAGCCACTAAGGACTGGGCGGCTAGCCTCCCGAGGCCGTGTGGTCACCCAAGCCACTTTGTTTTGGCTTTGTTCCTCGCTTTGTCTCGCCTTGACGCGTGAGCAAACCTCCTTCCAAATGAGATATTCAACACTTTTTGAGCTTAAAATCAAACATATTTCACCTTGAAATCAATTCTTTGAACTGATTTTATGTTCAAAAGGGTTGAATATATTTCCCCTATGCCATCCCAACTCAAGTGACAATGTGTTAAGGCACTTTCCCCTTGCACCATGCTTGTTCAATCTTGATAAATTGATCATATGTTCTCATTTCAAATCTTGATTTTCCATCCCACTTGGTTGAATATATTCATCACTTGGATATATTTTTCCATTTCAAAAGTGTATTCACCCTTTGAATATGCTTCCTAGTTTCAAATCCTCATTCACTATCTTACTTGGTTAAATATATTCATCACTTCAATATATTTCTCCATTTCAATGGTATACTCATCACTTGAGTATACTTCTCAGTTCATTGTCATTTACTTGGTTAAATATATTCATCACTTGAATATATTTCTCCATTTCAATAATATACTCATCACTTGAACATACTTCTCAGCTCATTGTCACTTACTTGGTTAAATATATTCATCACTTGAATATATTTCTCCAATTCAATGGTATACTCATCACTTGAGAATACTTCTCAATTCATTGTCACTTACTTGGTTAAATATATTCATCACTTGAATATATTTCTCCATTTCAATGGTATACTCATCACTTGAGTATACTTCTCAGTTCATTGTCACTTACTTGGTTAAATATATTCATCACTTGAATATATTTCTCTATTTCAATGGTATACTCATCACTTGAGTATACTTCTCAGATCATTTGCCACTTACTTGGTTTAATATATTCATCACTTGAATATATTTCTCCATTTCAATGGTATACTCATCACTTGAGTATACTTCTCAGTTCATTGTCACTTACTTGGTTAAATATATTCATCACTTGAATATATTTTTCCATTTCAATGGTATACTCATCACTTGAGTATACTTCTCAGTTCATTGTCACTTACTTGGTTAAATATATTCATCACTTGAATATATTTCTCCATTCCAATGGTATACTCATCACTTGAATATATTTCTCCATTCCAATGGTATACTCATCACTTGAGTATACTTCTCAGTTCATTTTCAATCACTTAGTTAAATATATTCATCACTTGAATATATTTCTCCATTTCAATGGTGTGTTCATCACTTGAACATACTTCTCAGATCATTGTCACTTACTTGGTTAAATATATTCATCACTTGAATATATTTCTCTATTTCAATGGTATGTTCACCACTGAACATACTTCTCAGATATTTGTCACTTACTTGGTTAAATATATTCATCACTTGAATATTTTTCTCCATTTCAAAGGTATGTTCATCACTTGAATGTACTTCTCAGTCTTTTTCAATTACTTAGTTAACTATTTTCATGACCTGAATACATTTCTCCATTTCAAAAGTATACTCATCACTTGAGTATACTTCTCAGCATCTTTCAATTACTTGGTTAAATGTATTCGTGATCTGAATATATTTCTCCATTTCAAAAGTGTATTCCTTGAATATGCTTCTCACATCTCATTCTCAATCACTTGGTTAAATATATTCATGACTTGAATATATCTTTCCATTTCAAAAGTATGTTCATTCATAGTGACTTGAATATACTTCTCTTATCAATTCTCAACCCCTAGTGGTTTAAGTATACTCATGAGTTGAGTACACTTCCTTATTTCAATCTCAGGTTTTCAACCTCCTATCATTGTTGGTGTCAGTGTGTGATTTCTCTAGGCTTTTGGCAAAAATGGGTTGTTCTTTATCGTTGGTTCACAAGTGTAACTTGTTCGCCAATGAGGGGCTTCTGTCTCACCCCATTTTTGCACCACCTTACTAGGGTTCATTATTTCATGCCTGTTTTTGTTTTGTTTTGTTTTTGAGTCTAGTCACTTGCATTAGTTTTCTAGAGTCACAAGGACAATGGATATGAATTTTAGTTCAATTCGGAGTTGATCTTGAGGGATAATAAGAGCTTTTGTGACTTGAGGGGCATAACCGTTTTTCAAGTCATAAACTTTTCATTTGACCTTGGAATGATCTCCAAATTGTCAATTAGAGTTCATATGGATGCATATGAGTTACTTCTAGTATCAATTTGATGAATCAATGGCTCGGGATTAAAATGGCTCGATGTAGTTCAAGTTGGTTAATTGACCTCCCTTTGGGTTAGCTCTAATTGACTCACAATTACCAACCAAATCTTTTCAAATTGACTTTAATTAGTCATCATTTTATCCTTAAAAGTGTTTTAGAAAGTTTAATTTTGATATGGAAAGCATTTAGTTAGATCCTATGTGCATACCTACGCTTAGCAAAGGTAGAGCATAGCAGTTAACCGCCTTTGTCAAACCTAACCATGCTCCCATGGTTAGTGGTTTTCACCCTAAAATGTTCAAAAATGTATTCCTCATTGAAACACGGTCGTTTTGGCTCTTGTTTCATCAAAATCGGAGTTAATTTGCCCCCTGAAACACTTCTAGAAAAATTAGGAGTCAAAATAGGCAAAAATCCGGAGTGGGCTCGGGTGACCACCCAGCCCCGGGCTGCTAGCCGCCTGGGCCCAGGTGGCTACCCGCCCAAGCTCTGGTGGTCACCTGAGACCACTTTCCTATTTTCACTCTAACTCTATGCTGAAGCGGACTCTTACCTATTTTAACGTATTTGGGCTCTTTTGAATGTGTTTCCTTCTAGTTTTTGGTAACTTCTGAGTTACTTAAGCCCTAAAGGGGTCTCTAATAGCCCTTGGATTAATTTCTAGGGTTTTAAGACCAGCCATTGGTTAATCCTAATTGAAGTCTATAAATACCCCCCTATGCTTCAGCACAAGGGAAGCCACTTTATGCCTTAAAACCTAAGTATTTGAGAGAGAATAAGAGAGAGAGACTTGAAGGAGAGCTAGAGGACTTGCTGTAGCCTTGGAGAACATTGATTCAAATCATCCACAAGTCAAGAGGAAAGTCCCTACAACAGCAAGGAAGCTTTCCTAAGGTATTCTTCCTTTCTATTTAAGCTTAAACTAGGGTATCATGTAGAATAGGCTTATTGCATGTTAAAGGTAGCTTTTTTATCATGTATTAACACTTTAGCTAGTTAATATATATGAAATGCCTACTGTTTATCATGAGTTTAGCATGTTTTAGGGCTGTTCTATGTGTTTTTAAGCATGTTTGTGATTCTAGTGCTTCTGTTGTCCTTGTTTTAGAATAGTGTCATTGCATGTTAAAGTTAGGATTTTTATCATGTTCTATTGCTTTAGTTAGTTAATATGCATGATTTAAATTCTGTTTAGTTTGGTTTTAACATATTTAGAGTTTTTTTTGTGTGTTTTTAAGCATGTTTGTGAGTTTAGGGTTTTTAGTGTCCTTGTTTTAGGATAGTTTCATACAGCATATTAGTTTAGGCTTTTTTATTGATTTTTCTTCATAGTTGCTATATATGTTTTACATATGGAATAACTAAGATATATTTTTGCATGCCTGTTAGTTGATTTCTAGGGTTTTTATGCATGATATGGTTTTAGGATTGTGTTAGAGCTTATTATTGTTCGCTATTTTTGCTGTTAGCACGATTAGTGGATGATTTTATGCTATAATACTATTCTGTACAGATTTATATATCATTGTGTTTGCATGGTTTTGAGCACGTGTAAGGGTACAAATAGGTGTGGTAATTGTCCTAAGGCAAATAAGGCTGCCATTGTTTGAAATTGCTAATGCTTGGAGCTATTGCGCTCAGGTAAGTGGGTGTGAAGGTGCCCCAATTCACCTCTCTTCCTTATCCTTTCTCTTCTCCCTCCTAGGGTTATTTTTAATATGAATCTATGGCATAATCAAAGGTTTCCTTAACCAATAATTAAATTTTGGTTTTTTTTATCAAAGTTTCCATCTTATGGAATTCTTTCCAAATTCAAACTTAGTTTAACTATCACATTCAACTCTTTTTCAAATAAGGAAACCTAGGGTTTTTACCATAGGTTTGTATTAAGATTTAACCCTATTTCTAATCGAACTACGTGGACTTTGATCCATGTATTTCGTTGCATGGTACGTAGGCGCTCTTCGTGAGGTTCAAGTCCGTTCTAGGATCCGAGTATCCTAGGTTTCTTTTTTTCTTTTCTTTATTTTCTGTTTTTATTTGCTTATTATGCATGGATGATTGAATGGAATATATGATGTGCATGCTGTCTTGTGATGATATACATTAATTTTGTGTGTTAAAAAGATCTTAATTTAGCCCAAATAAACGGAGAGACCGAAAGGGTGACATGGGTGCCTATAGGCTTTACCTAGAACCTTCCCATGTCATAACTTAGCCTTCGAATCCCTGATTTCTTTGGTTTCCAAAAGACTTGTTTTTGCCTTTCCTTTTTAAACATGGAGTCATTCACATTGTTTTCTTAAAACAAAACTATTTTTAGGGTTTTCCTTATTTCCTTTAAAAAATAAGGTGGCAACTCCTTTCATTTTCCTCATCAGAAGACCATTTTTCTTTTCAACCCTTATGGGCCCAATTTCCAGGGTTCACAAGGGGCTGTTCGCCTCATGGATTTAGATGGAATTGAGTTTGCTCGTCCAACTAATTTGGATCAATTAAAGAAATATCATGTTTGTGTTAGGATTATGCCCTAGAGCCAATCATAGAGATGATTGTGTAGGGATTAGGAACAATCATTTGATTTCATTTATGTATGTCACATTTATTATTGATTTAATAAAAGGGCTTATTCTATTATGTTTATATGCATCATTTATATTTACATAATATGTCCATGGAATTAGAGTTGAGAATATGGAATTACAAAGAGTTGTAATTTTGAGACTATAGATATATCTCTGTACTAAACTCCTTAAGCATTCCTAGTTGAAGGTTCACTATGATGGACAGTAATGAACTATAGGACTAGCACTTGTTAGGTTGACTCTATAGGAGGATAGCTAGTCTCAAGCTATTTGTGTGGAGACACTACAACCAATAAGTGGGTGCCTATTACGAGAATAGGTACACTGAATGTGACCAAAGATATGAGATAAACTGAATGGAGTTTTATCCTGCCTGTCAATCAGTTTCTCATTGTTATAGTGGTGCAAGTAATCCTTAGACCTAAGACACCATAGTTGTCTTATGCATGTAGCTTTAGAAGTTTGATAACACTAAGTGCAGATCCTATTCAGGGGTCTGCAAAGGTGTTCATTGGCCCTACTGCTATGTGTATGAAGGCATGTGAGTGATCAACAAGGGATCCATCACTCTTAGGAAAAAGAGAGAGAATGTCTTATATAGCATTCATAATATAACTCATTAAATCCATGGCCATGGTAGGATGAATATGAAAAGAGTTTCATGAGTTCATCAATGAGTTGATATCTATGAATGAGTATAAAGTAATTGAACTAGGGACTTGACAGACTTCCATGTCCTATTAGTTCAATTGGAGACATTGTGTTGAAGGAAGGATGCAATTGTAACCTATAAACTATAACAGAAGGGTTCTTTGTTAGATACTTATTCACCTCATTAAGGACAACACCATGAACCATATGCTAGGTGTTATTCATGGTTAGTAGAAGCCCTAATTGATATAAGTGAGTTATAATCAATTAGGGAATTGGAAGGAGTTCCAATTAGACCCTAAATGGAAAGAGTTTCATTGTGCACACCTCGTGCTATTCCTACTACTTGATGATGTGAACCCAATGGGTCACACACTGATCATGCAAGATGAGCTTTAAAGTCTATGAGAGAAAGGGTATGAGTGCATAAAGAATAGTTCTTTAAGGCCTATTTATATTTGATATAATTTATAGAGGTTATTGTGCAATTTAGAGAAATTGCATAAAACCCTAATAGGGTTTCCCCCTAGGGCCGGCCCCCTTAGTGTGGACTATATAAGTCACACTATGATGTGTGACATCATCATAAGTTGAACTCTCCAAGGGCTGGCCAGAATTTCCAGCCTCCCTCTCTCTCTCTCCTCTCTTCTCCTACACTAGCAACAACAAGGAAAATGAGGAAAGGACTTGAAGCTCTAGCTAGGTGTGGATACCGTTGGAGGCAGCACACTTGGGCTGCTCATTCACCACTGTCCGAAATCAAAGCTTGGAGCAAAAAGGAGAAGACAAAAATTCTGTAAGTGTTCTAACCCTCTTTGTAGTTAGGGTTTGATTTTGTGTTATGCATAGTTAGATTCATGGGATTGGGAATCGTAGGAAAAAATTTTATATTCCGCACTTTGTATTTTTCCCTCTTGTTCGATTCCCAACAGTTTGAAGCCTGCTAAGTTGAAAACCCGTAAGGGCGGCCTAGGCAAAAGTTAAGGCATAAGAACTACGTAAGACCTGATTCTCCATTCAAAAAAGAAACAAAAACAAAAACAAAGAAAAAAAAAGCAAAAAAAAAAAAAAGAGAAGAAAAATCATGGAGATACATAGGCAACCCATAAAGTTACTTTGGGTGCGGTCTAAATCAAATAACAAAATCCCAAATTTAATTTATTATTGGCAATATATTCAAAACTAAAAGTGATTGACATAGCAATTCATTGGTATTAAGTAAAAGAACTATAAATATGCCATAAATATCCTATTCTATTGAGTCTTCAATTTTTCTTGGGCTTCTTTGCAGCTCGCTTTTCAGCTTTCTTCTTCTCTCTTTCGTGTCTTCTTTTCTTCTTTAAGTCATATTCATAAGCTGCTGTCTCTGCTTCCATAATATCTTCTCTGCAAGGTCCAAGTTCGTTATTCTTGATAAGTCCAAAAATCCTTTCTCTTCGAGTAGTCTCTCTCTCACCCAAGCTGTTCTTCAACCATTCCTTGTACTCGGGGCTCATCATATATGGACCATCAGTATTCGTAACTTGGGGTTAGTGTCAGCTTGCTAGGCCATCGATCCTTCGCCCAAGTCACTACAGAAAGACCCGCAGGCACCATAGGATAGTCACCTTTCAAGGAAGTGGGTATGGTTTGCATGGCACCCATCTGACGAAGAACCCTTGAAGGCCAATAGAAGGAAGTAAACCTCAATCCTATGAGTCTCGCCATTGCACATCTAGAAGTGTGCAGAAGCACCTGTTCACTGCAGCCCCATATAAAGACAAACCACTTGATATTCCTCCATAAAAGGGTTTAGAAGTAACCTAGCCAATCCCTCAATGAAAATTGCCCAAGTAGTTCAATGCGGCGAAGGCAGTAATACTAGGCCTTGTACGGTGTAATGATAATGGGTGATAAGAATTTCAGTCTTTCAAGCAACCACATTTGCAGCAGAATGGGGCTACCTCCTAAAGGAACCTTTGGGTCCTCATGAGTTTTATCCAAACCATTCAGGGTTTCAGCTAGTACCATGGGAATCAAGTTATGGCCCTTGGTAAGGAGAGGAATCAACTTACAGATTTGTATGGGAACATGTGGAGTACCAGTTGAAATAAGGAAACGACCAATAAAGCAAAAGGCAAGTGCAAGCTTAATAGGAAAGGTAAATTTCAGAATACCTTTACAATCATAGGCCAAGAAAGAGGTTGCCAATTTCATCAAGTCTACCATATGGTCTTTTACAAACATGGAGGCATATTGTTGGTGAATCCCAAGGAAGTTAGAGAAAGAAGTAAGAAAGCTTGGGCGAGAAAGCTTGGGCGAGGAGTAGGGAGAATGAAAGGACCTACCAGTGAAACCCCATACAACGCGCAAAATTCCTCCATGGTTGGGCACAGTTTTTCATAGTTGAAGTGGAACACATGAATTTGGGGATCCTAGAAATATGTAGCAGCAGTTAGGAGGTTCGTTTCAAGCCTCACATGCCTCAATGAGAGCAATGGATCCAAGCCAAAGCACTTGAACTCAGATTTTGCTTTAGCACTCATAACTCTCAAAAACCCTCCTAAAAATTTGTCTAGAGCTTCTATAATTTCTAATGAATGAATACAAGTAGGTTTATGAACCCCTTTAATGTGTTTTTATAGGGAAAAGGTCACAAATCCGAGTTCTAGAAGGAGAAAACCCGTCAAAATAGGGAGTTTCCTATTTGAAGTGGGATTCTCGCTTTGGGCTCGAGTGACCACCTAGGCCTGGGCGGCTAGCCACCTGAGCTTGGGCGGCTAGCCACTCAACCTTGGGTGGTTACCCGAGGCGGCTTTCCTATTTTGCCCAATTTTGCCTATTTTTGACCCAATTTGACCCCTACATAGTTATGTGACCTTGGGAAGCTTATTTTGAGCTTATTTTTGCACAAAAAACATGAGTAAATCACCACAATGGAATTCCAAAAGTCTCGTAAAAGTACCAAAGCAAGTGTTCAAAGAGAGGTTACGAAGCATAAAGAAAGATGTTTCATTCATTTACAAAGCAAGAGGTTAAGCTAAGCTAATGATCTCCCGTTGTTCTTCTCTTCCTACTTGACTCGCCTCTACCACGACCAGCATGAGGAATCCTTTGGGGTGGCATTTGTTGTGGTGGACGTAGTGTGGAGACCTGTTGCAAAGAAAATCAATTAATAAAAAGGGTTATGCTTTTAGTTCCTATGATTGGAATGAACAAAGGGAATGTCTTTTAGTGGGATTTAGTCGCTTTTCTAGCACGGAGTTTGCCAAACTCATCCTAACAAGGTCTCGCCTTAATCCTTCGCTAAGTTCAAGGCACTCCTGTGCGTACTCTCGAGGAACCTAAAAGATGAACATGGTTAATAAATGATGAAAGAGGTTTTAAGTAAAGCAAAGGCTTAGAGCTTACATTCTCGTAACTCGAGTCAATCTTGGGGACTTCATCAAAAGCAGGGCAAGTAATATCAGTCCTCATAAATTCCAACCCATTGCATAGGTTCACTTGCCAATCAAGAACTGGGAGAGGTGGTTGTGCAATTCCCCCCATCTCATAATCATCAGCTCCATGAGTCATGCCTGTGGAGGACCCTATTGTGAAACTATGTCCACGAGCTTGCCGACTCTGTAATAAATAATTTATCTAAGAGGAGTGCTCGCATAAATTAATAATAAAAAGAATGGGATAGAGACTCACCCCTTGAGGTGGGAAGCCAATGACTCTGGGGTGCATCAAGAATTGATTGCAGAAGGTCATATAGTCAGTATTGGGCGAGGTGAACTCCTCAGCATCCCACCCAGTCAGAGCTTCTATCAGCTCATCCCCATCCAAAGAGTCAATGTGCCTCATGTTCATAGGAGGCAAGACAGGGTAAGAGCGGTATCCACTTGTCCTTTCACTTGCCTGAGGACACGCTCTCCCAAGTACCAATATTGCTCTAAGGGACCCTCAAAGAGTACCCTCTTCCCAATCAACTCCAAGCAGGACACGCACCTCCTGGGTAGCCTAGCTTCCCATAGTCCCCATGGGCTCCACTCTACCTGTTGAAGTTGAAAAAAAAAATGATGAGCAAGAAGATAAAAATGAAAGAAAGAAAAGAATGAGAAAGGTGGATTACCATATCGGCATTTAGGACTCGCCAAGTACTCCCTGGCATAGGCATAGTCATGCCTGTTGGGGGCACGTACAGCTATCTTGCTTGGAGTATAATTCCCAAATATGGGCCACTCCTGTATCTCATTGTCTAGGGCATGGTGGCACAGTCCTAGATACTCATAGTACCATATCTATCAAAATTCAAGAAAAGTAGTTAAAATTAAATCAAGTTTGAGAAGAACTTAAAAATTAAACATTTTTATTTACCTCCTAGACAAATGGAAGCCCACCAAAGTTCTTGGAAACCCCTCGGGACATGTCAAACATAACTCTATACATAGTGGCTAGTGCTACCCCTCCCCAGTTATACCTCCCCATCTTGTGGACATCCACCATGCAAGCAAGATAGCCTAGTTGTGCCATGTCATTGGCACCCACAAAGAGAGTGCAAGAAAGCATGTAAATCAGGAAAGCCCTAGCCATGCATTCGGGAGCCACTCCCGTACCTTCTACTTGGTTGGCAAAATTTTTAAAAAGCCATGTTCGCCTAACACCGCGTGGGCTAGCCTCAATATCCATCCCCAACATGGTCAGGAGATAGTCACCATCCGTGTCGGCATCCCCGTAATATTCCAACCTCTTTCCCTTGAGGCTTAAGCCGGTGATGATTGAAAAATCTATGGGAGTCATGGTCATCTCCCCAAAACTAGAGTGGAAGCTGTTGGTGGTATCCCACCATAATTCAGCTAAGGCAAGGAAGGCTTGCCTGTCCCATTGTTCATTCCATAGGGAGTCGAGGAACCAACTAAAACCCGCCTTCTTTATGATGTCTCTTGCAGAAGGTTGGGTGTGTTCCATGTGTTTCCACCACCCAATGAGGTTCTTTATGGAAGACCTTATGCGTAGGTCTTAAAAGTTGGGCTAATCAAGAGAATTATTCACCTAGTTAGTGTAAAAATCATATGCAAGCATTGATAATTAGCTTTTCAAAAGCTAAGTCTTTTAGTTCATCAACAAGTAAACCTTGCTTTGAAAGTTTATGAAAACATTGGTTTTATTCTTCAAACTCATGATCATTGGTAAACTATGCATTCTAAGAGCATGGAAACATGGATTTTTTCAAAATAGTAAGCAAATTTGGTTTTCCAAAGCGGTTTTTTGAGAAAAAAATAAGCAAACCTTGTTCATGAAAACAATGGTTTTTCAAAAATATAGCAAACTTTGTTTTTCAAAATTCATGAAAATGCTTGGTTTTGTTTCTAAAATCAATTAGAAATGAATGCCTATGATTTTGCCTTGCAATACACATCAATTTTACTAAGATTGGATGAATTTTCATCACTCAAGCATTTTATCAAACACTTAGTGGGCACTATTCACCAAGCTTTCAAATTGAATTCTTTTCACATCCAATCCTTGCCAAAATCAATGGGCATTGCAAACATTGCTAGGAATACTCATACAGAGTTCATGGGAATGCATTTCAACCAACAAAAATGAAAATTTCAAAGAAAAGTTTAAAATGGGTAAGCTTACCCTCTTGCTTGGAATGGAGAAAGGAGAGATGATTCCTTAGTTCTAGGAGCAATTTCCATTGAGGAACATCATATTCTGGAGCTTTGTATCTACTCTTTGAGTCAAGGAATGGATACTTTGAAGTGGGAGCTTCATTGGAATCCATAGTGGATGAACTAGCTTGTTTTGAACAAAAATGGGTTTAATGGGTTTTTTATTTGCAAAGTGCTGCAAATTTGTTGTTTTTGATGTGAAATTGGGTGTTAATGATGCTATTTCATGTGTATGAATCCCTCTTGAAGTGTGGATTTGAATGCCTTTGGGTGTTGGAGTGATTTTGCAAAATGGGGTAAGCTTTCTAGAGAGAGAAACTCCCAATTTTCGGGTTGGGTTGAATAGGGGGTATGAATAGTGCCCTTGTGCATTTAAAAACCCAGAATTTTCAGCAATAGGCTTGGGTGGTTACCCAAGCCTTGGGCGGCTAGCCACCAGGGCCTAGGCGGCTAGCCTCCCAAGGCCTAATGGTCACCCAAGCTTGCTCTTTTGACTTCACTTCCTCGCTTTGTCTCGCTTTAACGCGTGATCAAACCTCCTTCCAAATGAAATATTCAACACTTTTTGAGCTTAAAATCAAACATATTTCACCTTGAAATCAATTCCTTGAATTGATTTTATATTCAAAAGGGTTGAATATATTTCCCCTGTGTATGCCAACTCAAGTGACAATGTGTTAAGGCACTTTCCCCATGTACCATGCTTGTTCAATCTTGATAAATTGATCATATATTCTCATTTCAAATCTTGATTTTCCATCTCACTTGGTTGAATATATTCATCACCTGAATATATTCTTCCATTTCAAAAGTGTATTCACCCTTTGAATATGCTTCCCAGTTTCAAATCCTCATTCTCTATCTTACTTGGTTAAATATATTCATCACTTGCATATATTTCTCCATTTCAATGGTATACTCATCACTTGAGTATACTTCTCAGATCATTGTCATTTACTTGGTTAAATATATTCATCACTTGAATATATTTCTCCATTTCAATGGTATACTCATCACTTGAGTATACTTCTCAGATCATTGTCATTTATGTGGTTAAATATATTCATCACTTGAATATATTTCTCCATTTCAATGGTATACTCATCACTTGAGTATACTTCTCAGTTCATTGTCACTTACTTGGTTAAATATATTCATCACTTGAATATATTCCTCCATTTCAATGGTATACTCATCACTTGAGTATACTTCTTAGATCATTGTCACTTACTTGATTAAATATATTCATCACTTGAATATATTTCTCCATTTCAATGGTATACTCATCACTTGAGTATACTTCTCAATTCATTGTCACTTACTTGGTTAAATATATTCATCACTTGAATATATTTCTCCATTTCAATGGTATACTCATCACTTGAGTATACTTCTCAGTTCATTGTCACTTACTTGGTTAAATATATTCATCACTTGAATATATTTCACCATTTCAATGGTATACTCATCACTTGACTATACTTCTCAGATCATTGTCACTTACTTGGTTAAATATATTCATCACTTGAATATATTTCTCCATTTTAAAGGTACGTTCATCACTTGAACATACTTCTCAGATCATTGCCACTTACTTGGTTAAATATATTCATCACTTGAATATATTTCTCCATTTCAATGGTGTGTTCATCACTTGAACATACTTCTCAGATCATTATCACTTACTTGGTTAAATATATTCATCACTTGAATATATTTCTCCATTTCAATGGTATACTCATCACTTGAGTATACTTCTCAGATCATTGTCACTTACTTGGTTAAATATATTCATCACTTGAATATATTTCTCTATTTCAATGGTATACTCATCACTTGAGTATACTTCTCAGGTCATTGTCACTTACTTGGTTAAATATATTCATCACTTGAATATATTTCTCCATTTCAAAGATACGTTCATCACTTGAACATACTTCTCAGATATTTGTCACTTACTTGGTTAAATATATTCATCACTTGAATATACTTCTCTATTTCAAAAGTATACTCATCACTTGAGTATACTTCTCAGTCTTTTTCAATCACTTATTTAAATATATTCATCGCTTGAATATATTTCTCCGTTTCAAAAGTATACTCATCACTTGAGTATACTTCTCAGTCTTTTTCAATCACTTGGTTAAATATATTCGTGACAAGAATATATTTCTCCATTTCAAAGGTATGTTCATCACTTGAATGTACTTCTTAGTCTTTTTCAATCACTTGGTTAAATATATTCGTGACCTGAATATATTTCTCCATTTCAAAAGTGTATTCCTTGGACATGCTTCTCAGATCTCATTCTCAATCACTTGGTTAAATATATTCGTAACTTGAATATATCTTTCCATTTCAAAAGTATGTTCATTCGTAGTGGCTTGAATATGCTTCTCTTATCAATTCTCAACCCCTAGTGGTTTAAGTATACTCATGACTTGAGTGCACTTCCTTATTTCAATCCCAGGTTTTCAACCTCCTATCATTGTTGGTATAGTGTGTGATTTCTCCAAGCTTTTGGCAGAAATGGGTTGTTCTTTATCATCGGTTCACAAGTGTAACTAGTTCGCCAATGAGAGGCTTCTGTCACACCCCATTTTTGCACCACCTTACTAGGGCTCATCATTTCATGCATGTTTTTGTTTTGTTTTTGAGTCTAGTCACTTGCATTAGTTTTTTAGAGTCACAAGGACAATGGATATGAATTTTGGTTCAATTCAGAGTTGATCTTGAAGGATACTAAGAGCTTTTGTGACTTGAGGGGCATAATCGTCTTTTAAGTCCCAAACTTTTCATTTGACCTTGGAATGATCTACAAATTGTCAATTGGAGTTCATATGGATGCATAAGAGGTATTTCTAGGTTCAATTTGATGAATCAATGGTTCGGGATTAAAATGGCTCGATGTAGTTCAAGTTGGTTAATTGACCCTCCATTGGGTTAGCTTTGATTGACCCACAATTACCAATCAAATCTTTTCAAATGGACTTTCCTTAGTCATCATTTTATCCCTAAAAGTGTTTTATAAAGTTCAATTTTGATATGGAAGGCATTCAGTTTGATCCTACGTGCATACCTATGCTTAGCAAAGGTAGAGCATAGCGGTTAACCACCATTGTCACGTAATCATGCCCCCATGGTTAGTGGTTTTCACCCTAAAATGTTCAAAAATGTATTCTTCATCGAAACACAGTTGTTTTGGCTTTCGTTTCATCAAAATCGGACTTCATTTGCCCCCTGAAACACTTCTAGAAGGGAAAGGAAGCAAAACAGGCAAAAAATCCGAAGTGGGCTTGGGTGACCACCCAGCCCCGGGGGGCTAGCCGCCTAGGCCCAGGTGCCTAGCCACCCAGGCCCTGGTGGTCACCTGAGGGCACTTTCCTATTTGCTCTCTAACTCCTTGCTGAAGCGGACCCTTGCCGAAGCGGACCCTTGCCTATTTTGACGTATTTAGGCTCTTTTGGACGAGTTTCCTTCTAATTTTTGGTAACTTCTGAGTTACTTAAGCCCCAAGGGGGTCTCTAATAGCGCTTGGATTAATTCTTAGGGTTTTAATCCCAGCCATTGGTTTATCCTTAGTGAACTCTATAAATACCCCTCTATGCTTCAGTACAAAGGGGAGCTACTTTATGCATTAAAACCTGAGTGTTTGAGAGAGAATAAGAGAGAAAGACTTGAAGGAGAGCCAGAGGTCCTGCTGTAGCCTTGGAGAACATTGATTCAAGCCATCCACAAGTCAAGAGGAGAGTCCCTACAGCAGCAAGGAAGCATTCCTAAGGTACTCTTCCTTTCTATTCAAGGTTAAACTAGGGTTTCATGTAAAATAGGCTTATTGCATGTTAAAGGTATCTTTTTTATCATGTATTAACACTTTAGCTAGTTAATATACATGAAATACCTACTATTTATCATGATTTTAGCATGCTTTAGGGCTGTTCTATATGTTTTTAAGCATGTTTGTGATTCTAGTGCTTCCGTTGTCCTTGTGTTAGAATAGCATCATTGCATGTTAAAGTTAGGATTTTTATCATGTTCTATTGCTTTAGTTAGTTAATATGCATGATTTAAGTTCTGTTTAGTTTGATTTTAGCATGTTTAGAGTTTGTTTTGTGTGTTTTTAAGCATGTTTGTGAGTTTAGGATTTTTAGTGTCCTTGTTTTAGGTTAGTTTCATACAGCATGTTAGTTTAGGCTTTTTTATTGATTTTTCTTCATAGTTGTTGTATATGTTTTACATATGGAATAACTATGATATTTTTGCATGCATGTTAGTTGATTTCTAGGGTTTTTATGCATGATATGGTTTTAGGATTGTGTTAGAGCTTATTATTGTTCGCTATTTTTGCTGTTAGCATGTTAATGGATGATTTTAGGCCTTAGTACTATTCTGTCCAAATTTGCATATCATTGTGTTTTCATGGTTTTGAGCACGTGTAAGGGTGCAAATAGGTGTGGTAATTGTCCTATGGCAAATAGGGCTGCCATTGCTTGAAATTGCTAATGCTTGGAGCTATTGCACTCAAGTAAGTGGGTGTGAAGGTGCCCCAATTCACCTCTCTTCCTTAACTCTCTCTCTTCTCCCTCCTAGGGTTAGTTTTTAATATGAGTCTATGGTTTTAATCAAAGGTTTCCTTAACCAATAAAATTCTGGTTTTTAATCAAAGTTTCCATCTTGTGGAATTCTTTCTAAATTCAAACTCGGTTTATTCAATTCTCTTTCAAATAAGGAAACCTAGGGTTTTTACCATAGGTTTATATTAGGATTTAACCCTATTCCTAATTGAACTACGTGGACTTTGATCCATATATTTCGTTGCATGGTACGTAGGCGCTCTTCGTGAGGCTCAAGTCTGTTCTAGGATCCAAGTATCCTAGGTTTTTGTATTTTATTCTCTTTTTTCTGTTTTATTTTCTTTATTATGCATGGATGGATGAATGGAATATATGATATGCATGTTGTCTTATGATGATATACATTGATTTTGTGTGTTAAAAAGATCTTAATTTAGCCCAAATAAACCGAGAGACTGAAAGGGTGACATGGGTGCCTATAGGCTTTGCCTAGAACCTTCCCATGTCATAACTTAGCCTCCGAATCCCCGATTTCTTTGGTTTCCAAAAGACTTGTTTTTGCCTTTCCTTTTTAAACATGGAGTCATTCAAATTGTTTTCTTAAAACAAAATTATTTTTAGGGTTTTCCTTATTTCCTTTAAAAAATAAGGTGGCGACTCATTTTCTTTTCTTTTTAAACAAGTACTTTCTTTTTGCCAAATCCTCGTGGGCCCAATTTTCGGGGTTCACATAGTCAAATGTCAAGAATCCCCATTTGTGAGATCAAGCACAATCCTTCAGACATGCCGTTGTCAGGATTTGAATATGTGCAGGTTATCAACTCAGCACCCATGGGTAGAGAACTTATCCCACTAGACTTTTCACCACATGGGAACTTGCGTGTCGCCGAGATCATAAAGATCATAGGTTTCTTTCCTAGCATGGGAATAGGACCAAGGCATCGACGAATTTCAAAGCCAATTAAGCACCAATCGGCTTTGCATACCTTTGGCTTCGGATATAAGCCGACATAAGTTGATTACAAAGAACGAGCGTGGTTGAGAAAAGAGAAAGAAATTGCTAAAGCACGTGGGTGTTAGGATTATGCCCTAGAGCCAATCATAGAGGTGACTGTTTAGGGATAAGGAACAATCATTTGATTTCATTTATATATGTCACATTTATTATTGATTTAATAAAAAGGGCTTTATTCTATTATGTTTATATGCATCATTTATATTTACATAATATGTCCATGGAGTTAGAGTTGAGAATATGAAATTACAAAGGGTTGTAATTTTGAGACTGTAACTATATCTCTGTACTAAACTCCTAAATCATTCTTAGTTGAAGGTTCACTATAATGGACAGTAATGAACCATAGGACTATCACTTGTCAGGTTGACTCTATAAGAGGATAGCTAGTCTCAAGCTATTTGTGTGGAGACACTACAACCAACAAGTGGGTGCCTATCATAAGAATAGGTACACTAAATGTGACCAAAGATATGAGATAAACTGAATGGAGTTTTAACCTGCCTGTTAATCAATTTCTCATTGTTATAGTGGTATAAGTAATCCTTAGACCTAAGACACCATGGTTGTCTTATGCATGTAGCTTTAGAAGTTTGATAATACTAATTGCAGATCCTATTCAGGGGTCTGTAAGGGTGTTCATTGGCCCTACTACTATGTGTGTGAAGGCATGTGAGTGATCAACAAGGAATCCATCACTCTCAGGAAAAAGGGAGTAAATGTCTCATATAGCATTCATTGAATATAACTCATTAAATCCATAGGCCCATGGTAGAATGAATATGAAAAGGAGTTTCCATAAGTTCATTATTGAGTTGATATTAATGAATGAGTATAAAGTAATTGAACTAGGGACTTGACAGACTTTCATGTCCTATTAGTTCAATTGGAGACATTGTGTTGATGGAAGGATGTAATTGTAACCTGTAAACTATAACCGAAGGGTTCTTTGTAAATGACTATTCACCTCATTAAGGACTACACCATGAGTCATATGCTAGGTGTTACTCATGGTTAGTAGAAGCCTTAATTGATATAAATGAGTTATAATCAATTAGGGAATTAGAAGGAGTTCCAATTAGACCCTCTAATGGAAAGAGTTCCATTGTGCACACCTCGTGCTATCCCTATTGTGGACCCTAAAAAGAGGGGGTACAGGCCTACGAGGGTTGAAAAAGGGAGTCGCCACCTCATTTTTTAAGGGAAAAGAGGAAAACCCTAAAATGTTTTATTTTCCAAAACAAGTGACTCCATGTTTAAAGAGTTTAGTACAGAGATATATATACAGTCTCATAATCACAACACCTTATGATTTTATATTCTCAACTCTAACTCTATGGACATATCATGTAAATATAAATAATAGAATAAACATGATAGATAAGCCCTTTTATTAAATTAATAATAAATGTGACATATAATAAATGAAATCCTATGGTTGTTCTTTATCCCTAAAGCATCATCTATATGATTGGCTACAGGGCATACAACTAATAATCCTCTAGCGCCATCTTGATCTAGTTGTACCCTGAGAATCCGTCCATAAACGACATTAGGGCACTTCTTGTAGTGTTGTCTACCAGAATATCGATATGAGGAAGAGAGAAATCGTGGGGTAGGCTTTGTTGAGATCTCGATAATCCACACAAACTCTTACCCGGCCATCCTTCTTCGGTACAGGTACTATATTTGTGACCCAATCAACCTGGTCCACAGCTCGTATAAACCCTACATTCAACAGCTTAGTGACCTCTTCTTTAACTTTCATTAGCCATTCTGGTTGCATTCGCCTTAGTCACTGTTTCATGGGTTTGGCTCCTTCCCTTGTGGTGATGTAGTGCTGCACTATTTCCGGATCTATTCCAGGCATGTCGTCGTAGGACCATGCAAACACATCTTGGAATTCACACAGCAACGCCTTAAGATCGGTACGTTCTTGTATAGATAAAGTGGAGCAAATTTGTACTTCCTTAGGATTTTCAATGGTGCCTAGGTTAATTTTAATGGTTTTATCTTTAATAGGTTCAACATTTCTTTTATGATCTTCATTAATTACCTTATTTAAGTCAGGGTCTTCAGACATTAATGCAATGTATTCTTCTAAAGACATGTCAATATAAGCAAAATCAAAACTCATTTCATTATTAATTGGATCGATTACATCGTAACTGGCTTTCAAAGCCTTATTGCTAATAAGAACAGGCATAGGATTAACAGTAATTTTATCAGTCTGAATACTTATCCTATTGCTAACAAAAGTCTTTTCCATCTTTTCCCAGGTTCAAGTGCTAGTTCCTCCACTTGCCTCAGTGATCAGCTCCACTAGATCCCCTGTAATGATCTGATCTGCCAATACTGCGATGCTTAGGTTGTGCTCAGATATCAACTGCTCCCAGACTTCTGTTTCCTCAACCTTTTCCCACCCAAGTGTTATCTTCAGTACTTCGGCAAAAAAGACTTCTAAACCTGGTAACCTTTTCCCACTGGTTCTGTCCATCCATGGTTCTGGAAAGCCACAAAAAGGAAAATCTTCTCCTTCCTTAACAAAGTTGCCGTTGAGAGTGCCTTTGTTCTTCGGGATCCCTTCTTTTCCTTTATACCCTAGTCCCTTCCAGTCTTTTTGTGAGCGAAAGTCAAGGAATTCAATGATCCCCTTTCCATCCTTTCCCATCCCCATTCTAGGTATATACCCCATTTTCCTCATGATGTGAGCTACCATATAACCTACTCCTACCCAAAAATCAGGGTACACCTTTTCTTTTTCTTTATCTTTCCTCTCCAGCATTTGTACTAGCTCAAACCCTTTCCAACCTAAGTCTTCTACTTCCTCCTTAATACCCAACACCTGCCCAGTGATTTCACCATCTCCATGAATCACTAAGACACCTCTTTGCCATGGCATCTTTATCTTCTGGTGTACTGTAGACGGGACGGCCTCAAGGGGTGGAGCCAAGTTCATCTCAACAGCATGTTGTAGTTAGCTGGGATATCCATCATGCAAAACTCCACTATAGACTCCACTGGCCTTAATTTGCAGTTGGTTTTGAAGGTAACGAAGACACTCCTCGAGCTGTTTTCATACCCCTTTACCGTTACTGCGGATGGTGTTAATCCTTCTTTGGCTATGCCTAAGCGATTTGCATTGCGCAGCAGACATACATTGAGAACTGACCTATTGTCTACGAGTACCACTGGAATTTTTAGGTTATTGCATTCTACTGTGACATACAAAGGCTTTGCATGCTCCACCCCTTCCATAGGTGTTAGGATTATGCCCTAGAGCCAATCATAGAGATGATTGTTTAGGGATTAGGAACAATCATTTGATTTCATTTATGTATGTCACATTTATTATTGATTTAATAAAAGGGCTTATTCTATTATGTTTATATGCATCATTTATATTTACATAATATGTCCATGGAGTTAGAGTTGAGAATATGGAATTACAAAGAGTTGTAATTTTGAGACTATAGATATATCTCTGTACTAAACTCCTTAAGCATTCCTAGTTGAAGGTTCACTATGATGGACAGTAATGAACCATAGGACTAGCACTTGCTAGGTTGACTCTATAGGAGGATAGCTAGTCTCAAGCTATTTGTGTGGAGACACTACAACCAACAAGTGGGTGCCTATTATAAGAATAGGTACACTGAATGTGACCAAAGATATGAGATAAACTGAATGGAGTTTTATCCTGCCTGTCAATCAGTTTCTCATTGTTATAGTGGTACAAGTAATCCTTAGACCTGAGACACCATAGTTGCCTTATGCATGTAGCTTTAGAAGTTTGATAACACTAAGTGCAGATCCTATTCAGGGGTCTACAAAGGTGTTCATTGGCCCTACTGCTATGTATATGAAGGCATGTGAGTGATCAACAAGGGATCCATCACTCTCAGGAAAAAGAGAGAGAATGTCTCATATAGCATTCATAATATAACTCATTAAATCCATGGCCATGGTAGGATGAATATGAAAAGAGTTTCATGAGTTCATCTATGAGTTGATATCTATGAATGAGTATAAAGTAATTGAACTAGGGACTTGACAGACTTCCATGTCCTATTAGTTCAATTGGAGACATTGTGTTGAAGGAAGGATGCAATTGTAACCTATAAACTATAACAGAAGGGTTCTTTGTAAATGACTATTCACCTCATTAAGGACCACACCATGAGCCATATGCTAGGTGTTACTCATGGTTAGTAGAAGCCCTAATTGATATAAGCGAGTTATAATCAATTAGGGAATTGGAAGGAGTTCCAATTAGACCCTAAATGGAAAGAGTTCCATTGTGCACACCTCGTGCTATTCCTACTACTTAATGATGTGAACCCAATGGGTCACACACTGATCATGCAAGAAGGGCTTTAAAGTTTATGAGAGAAAGGGTTTTAGTGAATAAAGAATAGTTCTTTATAGGCCTATTTGTATTTGATACAAATAATAGGGGTTAATGTGCAATTAAGAGTAATTACACATAACCCTATTAGGGTTTCTTCCCCATGGCCAGCCCCCTTTAGTGGGCTGCCTATATAAGTCACACTTATGTGTGACATGGCATAAGAGGCTTGCACAATAAACCCTAGCCGTCCAGCCCCTTGGAGGCTCTCTTCTCTCTCTCTCTCTTCTCCACCTCTAGCAACAACAAGGAAGAAGAAAGAAAAGGCTTGAAGCTCTAGCTAGGTGTGGATACCGTTGGAGGCAGCACACTTGGGCTGCTCATTCACCGCTGCCCGGAGTAGAAGCTTGGAGCAAAACGGAGAAGACCATTAAAACTGTAAGTGTTCTAACCCTCTTTGTAGTTAGGGTTTGATTTTGTGTTATGCATAGTTAGATTCATGGGATTGGGAATCGTAGGGAAAATTTTTATATTCCGCCTTTGTATTTTTCCCTCTTGTTCGATTCCCAACAGTAGGAAGATCCTTTCTTGAGAAAGTTACCACAGTCTTCTCAGAAGAATCTACCCCCATGATTGACAATACCTTCTCGAGCATAGTGTCAATGGAAACCTCATACTGAGCTAGTCTTTTTGAAGCCACCAACAATCGCTATAAGCTAATGTTAGCCTATGTCTTCTTCAACTATTTCAAGACCCGGTCTTCTTCCTCTTTTTTCCCCATTTCTCCCAATTTGTGTCTCAACTCCTCTATGTCAACTTCAGGATTCACATCTTTTCCTGGGTTGTCACCCTCCAAGTGGGGAAGTTTGAAGTGCCGACCCACACAGGTGAGGTGCATAGTTTCCTCCTTAACCTGTTCCCAAAATCCTTTCTTGGCATCCCCTTCTTCAACACTGTCGTCCCATGGTGACTGTACTGCTACAATGAATATGGATGGATCCTAGCTTTCGAATTCCTCTTCAATCATATTGGCATATGGTGGTGGCGCGTTGTGGATGGGGATGGGATTTTGATGCACATTAGGTTTCTTATCTTCCCCTGGCAGTGGTAGCTTCCCCGCTTCAATCATGTCTTGTATCACATGTCTCAACCGAGTGCAGTTGTCGATCCTATGTCCAATGCGCTGGTAAAACTTGCAGAACTCGTTCTGTTTCCAATTAGATGGGATGGGATTAGGGAGTAGCGTAGGTTCCAATGTTTGCAAATACCCTCTTCTGGACAAATTAGCAAATGCTTTGGATAAGGGCACTCCCAAGTCGTGGAATATTCTAAGATTCTTCCCTACTGTCGCCTGTACTGTTCCTCTGATTCTATTGTCTCCACTTGTTCCACTGTTTCCACTATTTGCCCCAAACACCCTCTTGGGCCTGGTCTCGATCTGCCCCTTGCTTATTGCATCTTCTATCCTGATCCCATAGTGGTATAGTTACTGGAAATCCATAACGGATGAGGCTAGCATTTTGTCGAAATATACTGGTGTTAGATTCTTCAGAATCATGTTGACTTGGTCTATCTTTGCTATCCTATTTGTCAATTTAACTGCTTTCGCCCTCCATCGCCCTATGAACTCAAAAAAAGGCTCATCAGGTTTCTGCTTTGTCATCTCTAAGTCCCTCAGTGTTATATCCAACATTGTATTGTAGTTGTATTTGTTAGTGAATTCCTCAATCAACACTTCCTAGGTCCCCGTCACTTTCTCGTCAAGCTTATAATACCATTTCGAAGCATCCCCAAATAAAAACAGTGGAAGAGCAAAGTGGACTTGCTCCGAGGTTAGGCCCCTCATTCTGGCTATGCTCATATACTGATGCAAGTGTTGCTTAGGGTCACCGGTCTCATCAAACTTCTTGTAATCCGCAATCTTAAACTTGGGGGGTAGTTGCATTCTAGTTTCCGACGTGGCATTAAGCATAGAGAGCATGTAGTCGTCTATCCCTTGAGACTTACGCCAAACGGCCTTCATCTGCCTTATCTGGTCTCTCATTTCTTGATTCTCCACCTCTAGCTTGTTGAAACTAGGGTCTTCTACTTTGCTCTTGTCTTTAACATTCTTCTTACTAGCCATGTAATCTGTGAAATCTTCATCCCATCCCAAGGATGAGATTCACCTTCGTGGGTTTTCGGTGCACCACTTCCTTCTCCTTCCTTGTCAACTCCTTTTTCGCCTTCGGGTTGATCAAGTGACCCTTTGCCCTCCATTTCTAAGTGTTCCAGCCTCTGAGTTAATCTTGTGATGAGTTCTTTCATTTCAGCCTTATCTTGTCGCAACATAGCTATAAGATCGATTAAGGTAGGCTCCACCACTATCGATGGTTGTTTCACTTTCCTCAAACGGTTGGACGTAGGTGATCGAATCCAAGCACAACCTGGCACACTTTTCTGCGGTCAACCAATCCTTTTATTGCATTTAGCCATGTGTAACTTATTAAGTCCATGTCCCTTGTTTGAATAAACCCTGTTCCATTAAGATTACCCAATTAATTCTTGCTATACCTTGGGCTTTGTCATGTTTACTATATCTTCCAAATACCCAAGGTATAATAAGTGGACACAAAGCTCGTTATTTCGCCAACTTAAGCCCAATACAGAAATATCTATTATCTCTCAATAATTTGGGCCCGAACCTGATATACATCCCCTTTTTTTTTTTTTCCTTTTTTTCAGGTCGGGCCCAATTACAAATAATTCTCCACTCTTTTGGGCTTAAGTTCGGATATAACTTGCTTTAGACTTGATTCTTAATTGGATTTGGATTTGATTGCCAACATAGATTAACCTAGTGCTAAACCCGCATAGTCCATTAATTATCTTAAGCTAGGCCTAATATACGCACACCTCACTCTCTTTTGGATCATGGACCTATGTATATTTTTTTTTTCTTGTTATTTTACACAAGCCTAAGTCCAATAACAACATAACACAACTTCCCTCAATTAGGCTCAACTTGAGATAACTAATAGATAATGGGGGCCTCGTCCCAAGCCTGCAATGAATTCCTAAATATGAATGCAACATGACATGGCACACATTCAAGCAAGGGTATGCAAAGGTTAGTGGGGTAACTAGTGGTGTTGGTTAATGGGGTACTTCTCTTTCAAGGGTCACCCAAGCTAGGGCACTCAAAGAGTGGCCCATTAATGTACTCACAAGCTTATTACAGGCTAGTGGCATAGGTTGTGGGTTGATGATGCCAACTTCCAATAACCATAGGCCCAAATGGCACCCGGTACCTTTCATCAGACTGTCATCGAGGGTAATGGATAGTAGTGCGCATGTGTGCAATTTTGGTCTTTTCCAATTAAACAATTTAAATTAAGTAAAGCCATAAATCACTATACAGAATCTAGCTCTCTATCCCCAGTGGAGTCGCCACTGTAGGTGTCATGCCCTAATACCACATAGCTCGAGAATACACATTAGCCTCAAAGGACTAACACGGAGAGGAGTCACTACCCAATATTGGGAACGAGTAAACCCTAGCAGGGTCTAGCTCGTCATAACCAAAGATTCGGGTTCGAAGCCAAGGTACACAGATGGGAAGGTGTTAGGCACCCAGCCACGCCCGGTCGAAACCAGTCCCCACACATGATTAATGGCTTTAATTAATCTAACCCTCAATTAAAATTAACCCTAAATTATGCAGTAATGGCAGCACACGAGTCATGATGTTATGGCAAAAACAGGGGTACGAAACGAACATAAGAGAACAGAGAATAAGATTAAGTAATTGTCAGAATAAACATACTAAAGAAATGAAACTGTCTGCCAAACTTTGCATGCGTACACAACCAAATCACTGCGTATGCATCAAAGGTAATTGCGTATGCATTTAAAAGATGCTTACGCATCCATTGGCACTTATGTCATGTCTCAAGACTTTCTCCCCTGCATTATAAGATATATGCAACGACCCTTACTGACTTTACTACTTGAGACAGTTTATACTAAAATGAAACAGAAATTACGTCTACATACCATTTATAGAAGAGCAAATTACCACATGTTAAATCCCTAATCCACTACATGATGTTTATATGAAAATATGCATGGAAACCTAATTTCCCTCACAATGAGAGTCCTCTACGTGATGATGTTCATGTTATTACATATGCCAAATATTAAACTAATCATTCATGACAAATACAATACCCATAGTAATCATATTATTCTATTAGAAAGATAATTATACTAAATAAACAAACCATAGAATCAAGTTATTGGTCTTACCCTCAGGGTTATGCACTCAATCTACCTTGGAATTCCTCCTTCTGAACCTCCAGAATTGTAACCGTCACTCTTCCTTCGTTTCTCTCTATTCTCTCTCTAGGGTTTTCTCTCTAATTCCAGTCCAAAAGTCCCCTCACTTAGGTGTGTAGTGGGTTATAAATAGGCATGGGAGGTAGGATTAAGGTTTCTGCTTCTTTTCGCCAAAATCTAGGTCTTCTAAGCATGCTGTAACACATTTTTAAAAAGAGTTATGATCTGGAAGGCAATAAGCCCGAAAAGAAAGTTTCTGGAAACATGTGGTGTGTACGCATCTTAAGTAGATGCGTACGCACATTAGTCCCTGCGTACGCATCAATATTCCAAAATTTCGATTTATTGTCAGCTGCAATTCCGTTGGCTCATTTGGATATATTCCAATGCCTGTTAAAGTGCATAAAGTAACCTCATCATAGGGTGTCCCCAATTCGAATCATTGGGTGCAAAATGGGGTGTCTACAGTCAGGTCCATGATAAGTTACACCGATTTACCATTGTCCTTTTAGGGACTTGCCCTAGAAACTACCGCATACCTATTAAATAGAGTTCTATCCAAACCTGTTCTTAAGATCCCATATGAGATATGGAAAAGGAGAGCACTAAGCCTTAAGCATGTTAAGGTATGGGGTTGCACTGCATATGTAAAGACACATGATGCAACCAAATTGGAATCAAGATAAGTTAAATATAGGTTTGTGGACTATCCTAAAGAGAGTTTAGAATACTAATTTCTATTATCCAAATGAACAAAAGGTGTTTGTTAGTAATTTTGCAATCTTTCTTGAAAAAAGTTTATTCAAGAAGGAAGTAATAATAGGAATATAGAACTCAAAGAGTTGCCTAAGGAGACACAAATCGACAATGATTCAATACCTTGTCCCTGTTGAGAAAGAACCCATTATTATACCATGAGTGTACAAAAGGGTTAGTGGGAGTGCAATCATATTTATGGTCCTAGATGTGGATGACATTCTACTTATTGGGAATAATGTAGAAACGTTGTCAAAAGTGAAAGATTGGCTTTCACAAAATTTCTCCATGAAAGATTTGGGAGAAGCATCCTATATTCTAGGAATAAAGGTCTATAGAGATAGATGCTAGGTCTCTCCCAATCGATGTACATAGACAAGATTTTGAAAAGGTTCAAGATGCATGATTCCAAAAGGAGGTCTAATTCCTGTCAAACATGGAATCAAGTTGTCTAAAACTATAAGACCAGATATCAGTTTTGCTGTAAATGTTATGAGCAAATATCAGGTAGACCTAGAAACATTGGGAAGCAATCAAGGCTATCTTTAAGTACTTGAGAAGAACTAAGGACCTATGCCTTGTCTATGGAGAAAGAAACTTGGAAATGGTTGGTAAAATGGACTCAAATTTTCAATCTGATGATAATGATAGGAGATGAACATCGAGGTATGTTCTCACCTTAAATGGTGGAGCTATAAATTGGAGTATATTGCTGTATGTTTGGATGAAGAAGTTCATTACTGAACTAGGAGTGGTTCTTGACATTGAGAAGCCTATATCAATGTTTTGTGACAACAATGGGGCTATTGTTCAAACCAAGGAACTACGGTCTCATTAAAAGTCTAAACATATTAAGCAGCAATTCCAAGTGATTAGAGAAATCATTGGAAGAGATGACATATACATATAGAAGATTTAATTCAATAGAGAATGTTAGAGACCCCTTCACTAAAGCTATGATCCAAGTTCAGTTGGATCACCACCGACAGGAAATGGGTATGAGATACATGGTGGATTGGCTATAGTGCAAGAGGGAGATTGTTAGGATTATGCCCTAGAGCCAATAATAGAGATGACTGTTTAGGGATTAGGAACAATCATTTGATTTCATTTATATATGTCACATTTATTAGTGATTTAATAAAAAGGGCTAATTCTATTATATTTATATATATCATTTATATTTACAAAATATGTCCATAGAGTTAGAGTTGAGAATATGAAATTACAAAGGGTTGTAATTTTGAGACTGTAAATATATCTCTGTACTAAACTCCTAAAACATTCCTAGTTGAAGGTTCATTATGATGCACAGTAATGAACCACAGGACTAGCACTTGTTAAGTTAACTCTATAGGAGATTAGCTAGTCTCAAGCTATTTCTGTAGAGACACTACAACCAACTTATAGAATAGGCACACTGAATGTGACCAAAGATATGAGATAAACTGAATAGAGTTTTAACCTACCTATCAATCAGTTTCTCATTGTTATAGTAGTACAAGTAATCCTTAGACCTGAGAAACCATAGTTGTCTTATGCATATAGCTTTAGAAGTTTGATAACACCAAGTGCAGATCCTTCTAGGGTTTGCAAGAGTGTTGATTGGCCCTACTACTATGTGTGTGAAGGCATATGAGTGATCAATAAGGAATCCATCACTCTTAGGAAAAAGAGAGAGAATGTTTCATATATCATTCAGTAATATAACTCATTAAATTCATGGGCCCATGGTAGAATGAATATAGAAAAGAGTTTCCATAAGTTCATTATTGAGTTAATATTCATGATTGAATATAAAGTAATTGAACTAGGGACTTGACAAACTTCCACGTCCTATTAGTTCAATTAGAGACATTGAATTGTAATCTATAAACTATAACAGAAGAGTTCTTTGTTAGAAGTCTATTCACCTCATTAAGGACCACATCATGAGCCATATGCTAGGTGTTATTCATGGTTAGTAGAAGCCCTAATTGATATAAATGAGTTATATTTAATTAGGGAATTGGAAGGAGTTCCAATTAGACCCTTAATGGAAAGAGTTCCATTGTGCACACCTGTTGGGAATCATACAAGAGGAAAAATAGAAGTGCAGAATATAAAAATTTTTCCTTTGATCCCCTAACCCATGAATCTAACTATGCATAGTACAAAATCAAACCCTAACTACGAAGAGGGTTAAAACACTTATAGATTTGTTGTCTTCTCCTTTTTGCTCCAAGCTTTGACTTCGGACAGCGATGAATGAGCAACCCAAGCGTGCTGCCTCCAACGGTATCCACACCTAGCTTGGGCTTCAAGTCCTTTCCACCTTTTCCTTGTTGTTGCTAGTGTAGGAGAAAAGAGGAGAGAGAGAGAGGGAGGCTGGAAATTTTGGCCAGCCCTTGGGGAGTTCAACTTGTGATGATGTCACACATCAAAGTGCAACTTATATAGTCTACACTCAAGGGAGCCGGCATTAGGGGAAAACCCTATTAGCGTTTTATGCAATTTCTCTAAATTGCACAATAACCCCTATAAATTATATCAAATATAAATAGGCCTCAAAGAACTATTCTTTATGCACTCATACCCTTTCTCTTATAGACTTTAAAGCTCATCTTGCATGATCAGTGTGTGACCCATTGGGTTCACATCATCAAGTAGTAGGAATAGCACGAGGTGTGTGTGAACCCCGGAAATTGGGCCCACGAGGGATTGAAAAGAAAGTGGGTTTGAAAAAGAAAAAGGAAAGGAGTCGCCACCTTATTTTTTAAAGGAAACAAGGAAAACCCTAAAAATAGTTTGTTTTAGGAAAACAATTTGAATGACTCCATAAAAAAGGAAAGGCAAAAACCAATCTTTTGAAAACCAAAGAAATCGGGGATTCGGAGGCTAAGTTATGACATGGGAAGGTTCTAGGCAAAGCCTATAGGCACCCATGTCACCCTTTCGGTCTCTCAGTTCATTTGGGCTAAATTAAAGTCTTTCCATACAAAAATCAGCAAGTATATCATCACAAGAATTGCATGCATATCATATATTTCATTCATCCATCCATGCATAATAAGCAAATAAAAACAGAAAATAAAAAGAAGAAAAGAAAACATAAATAAACCTTGGATGCTTGGATCCTAGAACGGACTTGAGCCTCACGAAGAGCGCCTACGTACCATGCAACGAAATACATGGATCAAAGTCCACGTAGTTCGATTAGAACTAGGGTTAAGACTTAATACAAACCTACGGTTAAAACCCTAGGTTTCCTTATTTGATCAAAAGAGTTGAATTTGATAGAAAGTTTGATTTTAGGAAGAACTCCACAAAATGGAAACTTTAATAAAAACCAGAATTTTATTTATGAAGGAAACCTCTAATTAAACCATAGACTTGTATTAAAAAATTAACCCTAGATAGGGAGAAGAGAAAGGATAAGGAAGAGAGGTGAATTGGGGCACCTTCACACCCACTTACCTGAGCGCAATTACTCCAAACATTAGCTATTTCAAACATAAGCAGCCCTATTTGCCATAGGACAAATACCACACCTATTTGCACCCTTACAAGTGCTCAAAACCATGCGAAAACACTAACATGCAAATCTGGACAGAATAGTATTATGACCTAAAATCATCCACTAAGCATGCCAATAGCAAAAACAGCGAACAATAATAAGTCCTAACATATTCCTAGAACCATATCATGCATAAAAACCCTAAAACATACTAACATGCATGCAAAACTATCATGTTTACTCCATATGAAAAACATATACAGCAAACACGAAGAAAAACCAATAAAAAAGTCTACTTTATCATGCTATATGAAAACAAACACGAAACAATGACTCTAAAACCCTAAACTCACAAATATGCTTAAAAACATACAAAACATACTTTAATCATGCTAAAACCAAACTAAACAGAAATTAAATCATGCATATTAACTAACTAAAGCAATATAACATGATAAAAATCCTAACTCTAACATGCAATGACACTAATCCTAGCACAAGGACAAACAGGAGCACAAGAATCACAACTATGCATTAAAAACCTAAAGGACAGCCCTAAAGCATGCTAATCAGTAGATAAAAAATAGATATTCCATGTATATTAACTAGCTAGAGTGTTAATACATGATAAAAAAGTCACCTTTAACATGCAATAAGCCTAACCCATATGAGAACCTAGTTTAAGTTTGAATAGAGAAGGAGAATACCTTAGGAAGTGGCTCCCCTTGTGTTTGCAATTGTCCGTGGCTCCTCAGGTCTTTAGAGTGAATCAAACCAACACGAATCCTCCTCTTTGTCAAAGTGGTATCACAGCAAAGAGATCAAAACTCACTCAACTTTGAAAAGAAATAGAAAACAAAAAGAGAACAAGAGAAAAGAAAAGTGATTTTCGTCACTTTGCAGCAGCAGCAACTTCAATCGCGTTTTTGGGTATGAAAACGTTGGATTTGGACAAAGCTTGTGAAATACAAAGTTGTAGAGAATTGAATTATCTTTCTAACAAGACCAATTTCATCAAATTCTGACTTCGGATGAAAAAGTTATGATTAAAATACGACTGCTGGTTTTCAGAAAATCTGCTGTTGAATTATGACGAATTTCACTCCCTCCAAACCCTCTTCTCCTCCCCCTTGTTTAAAGACATTAAGAGAGTATTTATAGCTGAAATCTGGAGTTTCCCTTTCCTTCCTGGACTAGGTTTTTTTGGAGAATAATCAAAAGGTATTTTATAATGATAAAAGACTTCTAATCTGAATAGGAAAATGAAATTGTCTTTTATAAAAATTGGGAGACTGACCGCTAACACGCATGCACATGTATCGTATGTGCGTACACACACTCATCACATACGTACACGTGTTAGTGTCATGATAAAAATGGCTAATTTAATAAAATAATTTTCTTTTCATTTTAACCAAAAATCTCATGCTGTGATTCGCACTAATTCTTCAAGGATAATCCGTAAATAACCACACTAAACTCATCATCAGGGCCACGGGACTTAAGATGAACTTCATGAAACACTTTTGAGGGTAAAATGATGACTAATGAAAGTCAATTTGAAAAGATTTGGTTGGTAATTGTGAGTCAATTAGAGCTAACCCAAGGAAGGGTCAATTAACCAACTTGAACTACATCGAGCCATTTTAATCCCGAGCCATTGACTTACCAAATTGAACCTAGAAATACCTCTTATGCATCCATATGAACTCCAATTGACAATTTGGAGATCATTCCAAGGTCAAATGAAAAGTTTGGGACTTAAAAGATGATTATGCCCCTCAAGTCACAAAAGCTCTTATTATCCCTCAAGATCAACTCCAATTTGAACCAAAATTTATATCCATTGTCCTTGTGACTCTAGAAAACTAATGCAAGTGACTAGACTCAAAAACAAAACAAAAACATGCATGAAATGATGAGCCCTAGTAAGGTGGTGCAAAAATGGGGTGTGACAGTGTGCACAATAGAACTCTTTCCATTTAGGGTCTAATTGGAACTCCTTCCATTTCCCTAATTGATTATAACTCACTTATATCAATTAGGGCTTCTACTAACCATGAATAACAGTTAGCATATGGTTTATGGTGTCATCCTTAATGAAGTGAATATGTATCTATCAAAGAACCCTTCTGTTATAGTTTCTAAGTTACAATTACATCCTTCCATTTACACAATGTCTCCAATTGAACTAATAAGACATGGAAGTCTGTCAAGTCCCTAATTCAATTACTTTATACTCATTCATAAATATCAACTCAATGATGAACTTATGGAAACTCCTTTCCATCTTCACATTGCCATGGCCATGGACTGAATAAGTTATATTATGAACGCTATATAAGACATTCTCTATATTTTTCCTGAGAGTAATGGATTCCTTGTTGATCACTCATATGCCTTCATACACATAGCAATAGGGCCAATAAACACCTTTACAGACCCTTGAATAGGATTTGCACTTAGTGTTATCAAACTTCTAAAGCTACATACATAAGGTAACTATGGTGTCTCAGGTCTAAGGATTACTTATATCACTATAACATTGAGAAACTGATTGACAGGCAGGTTAAAGCTCCATTCAGTTTATCTCAAATCTCTGGTCACATTCAGTGTACCTATTCTATTAATAGGCACCCACCTGTTGGTTGTAGTGTCACCACACAAATAGCTTGAGACCAGCTATCCTCCTATAGAGTCAACCTAACAAGTGCTAGTCCTATGGTTCATTACTGTCCATCATAGTGAACCTTTAACTAGGAATGATTTAGAAGTTTAGTACAAAGATATATTTACAGTCTCATAATTACAACTCTTTGTAATTCAATATTCTCAATTCTAACTCCTTGGACATATTATGTAAATAAAAATGATGCATACAAACATAATAGAATAAGCCCTTTTATTAAATCAATAATAAATGTGACATACATAAATGAAATCAAATGATTGTTCCTTTATCCCTAAACAATCATCTCTATGATTGGCTCTGGGGCATAACTCTAACAACACCTTGTGCTATTCCTACTACTTGATGATGTGAACCTAATGGATCACACACTGATCATGCTAAGAGAGTTTTAAAGTCTATGTAAGAAAGGGTATGAGTGAATAAAAGAATAGTTCTTAATGGGCAAGGTTGTATAAGATATAAACTAAAGGGGTTATTGTGTAATTAAGAGTAATTACACAAAACCCATTAGGGTTTGAAGACCCCTCCTTGGCCGGCCCTAATAGAGGCTATATATAGCCTCTAATGATGTGTGACATCACCACAATTTGAGACTCCCAAGGGCTGGCTGAAATTCTCTAGCCTCTTTCTCTCTCTCTTCTCTTCTCCACCTCTAGCAACAACAAGGAAGAAGGAAGGAAAGACTTTAAGCTTTAGCTAGGTGTGGATACTATTGGAGGCAGTACACTTGGACTGCTTGTTTTCTACTGTCCGGATTCAAAGCTTGGAGCAAAAAGGAGAAGAAAAATCAAATTGTAAGTAATTCTACCTTCTTCTAGTTAGAGTTTTGTTTGTATTCAAGCATAATTGGATTTATGGGTTAAGGAATCGATTAGGAAAAGTTTTGTTTATCAATTCATTCCGCACTTTGTTTTCCTTCTAGTTCGATTCCCAACAAATATGACACCGTTAATACTCATTTTTCTTGTAGTGAATGTCTCTAATTGTACACAACACAATCCCAAACCTTAACTTCTTTAAGATAGGTTCTTTCTATATCATATCTAATATAATATATTTGGGACAAAATTGGAATGGCCCCTAAATTATCAATATGTAGTAATTTTAAGGCGTATCCTAAATGGAAACATTTAAGCTAGTAAGACTCATCATGGATCAAACTGTGAACCCACGAAAAAGCGCGGAGCCCACAAGGGTTTGGCAAAAATGGTAATAGGTATGAAAGACAACAAACAAAAAAGGGAGTCGCCACCTCATTTTTTAGGGAAAAGAGGAAAACCACAAAAATGTTTTATTTTCAAAACCACATGACTCCATTAAAGGAAAAGCAAAGCCTTTGAAACCAAAAAATTGGATCCGGGGGCTAAGTTACGACGTGGGAAGGTTCTGAGCAAAAGCCCATAGGCACCCACATCGCCCGAGTTGGTCTCTTAATTTAATTGGGCTAACTTAAGATTTTTTTCACTCAAATATCATCATATATCATCACAAGGCAGCATGCATATCATATATTCCATCCAATAAAACAAAACAGAAAAAAGAAGAAAAAGAAAAGGAAAGCCTAGGATACTTGGATCCTAGAACGGACTTGAGCCTCACGAAGAGCGCCTACGTACCATGCAGCGAAATACATGGATCAAAGTCCACGTAGTTCGAAAAGAATAGGGTTACAACCTAATACAAACCTATGGTAAAAACCCTAGGTTTCCTTATTTGAAAATACATTGATTTAATCCAAAACTGAAAACTTCCACAAGAGGAAAACTTTGATAAAAACCAGAATTTATTATTGAAGGAAACCTTTGATAATTACCATAAGCTTGTATTAAGAAGTAACCCTAGGAGGGAGAAGAGAAAAGAAAGAAAAAGAAAGGTGAATTAGGGCACCTTCAAACCCTACTTACCTGAGCGCACAAGTTCCTAGCATTAGCCATTTCAGACCATAGCAGCCCTATTTGTAATAGGACAAGCATTGTACCTGTTTGCACCCTTACAAGTGCACACAATCATGCAAAGAAAGCAATATGCAAATCTGGACAGAACCTTGACAAGGCCTAAAATCATCCATTTAATCATGCAAACAACAAGAATAATGAATAACTAAGGACTCTAACTCAACCCTACATGCAATGACTCAACTAACATGCATAAAAACCTATGAAAGACACACTAACAAGCATGGGAGACTCCAATAACATCAATAAACATGATAACAAAGCATATTCTAACCAAAAAGATGATATTTTATGTAAAATATGAGAATAAGCCTCCCTACGGCGAGCTTTCTTAAGTGAAACTATCCTAAGACAATTTCACGTAAGAAAGTCGTTATGGGGAGGTGCAATCAGCATATCCTACGTAAAATATATACCCTAGAACACAACAGAAGTGATTTCATGCTTAAACACATCACAGAAGACTCTCATGCAAAACCTCACTCAACGAAAAGGATAATTATCCTTAAAAAAGGATAATATCTCCAAAAAACCTATAAAACATACTATATGAATGCAAACCTAGCATGATTCAACTATATGCAGCATATATAGAATGACTATGATGAGCAACAACTCAAAAAGCTAAGCTAAGCATGCTATATAAGACCTATGCGATTTCAGGGTTATCGAAACCCTAATCTCACAACTATGCATTAAAAACTATGAAACAACTCTAAGACATGCTCAAATTATCATGAATATCATTCATATAGCATATATTGACTAACAAGAACATCCACACATGATAATAATCACAGCAACCTAAACATGTGAACTATGCATGATTTAAGAAGATAGAACGAATAAGGCTATCAAATCCTTGGTAAACCAGGGATTATCAAGCATATAAAGCCATAAACTATCCTAAAATCATTCATATAACATCACATAAACATTGAATTCAATCCATAAGAAGAGCAATTGCATGCACCACAACTATCTTAAAAGAAGAAGAAGAAAGAGAAGAAGCAGAAGCAGAAATCACTACAAGAAAAAGGTTGATAGATGACGCTTTTAAAATTTAAAAAGATGACCGCTTTTTAAAACACGGTCATCTTTTGATTTTTGAGATGGAAAGATGACTAGTATTTAAGATCAAACTTAAAACAGTCATCTTTGAAAAAACAAAGATGACTGGTTTTTAAAAACATTACACCAAAAGATGACTACTTTTAAAAAACGGTCATCAATTCACACTTCCTCCCGTATCATTTTTGTCCTGCTCCCCGATCCCCTTTCTACGATACCTACTGTTTTTTTTTTTTTTCTCTATTTCTTTCTCCCCAATCTCTATCCCTCACTTTCTCACTAAGGCCTCATGCATCAGCACGACAGCCCTCACCATCATTGTCGCACAGGCCACCCTCAACGTTGCCGTCGCCCAAAGCCGCCCTCATGGAGAAAGCTTGTTCTAGTTACAAGACGAAAAAAGGGTTTGACACACATGGCAGAGTGGGCTTTTTCTGATCTCGCCGGCGTTCCTCCCCCAAATCGCCAATCCTACCTCAGGTGAAGGATATCGATGGTGGACAAAACCTTCTATTCTTCTTCAGGGCATTTCAATCCGAGTAATAACAAAGTGGAAATCTGATCTTTGGGTTGAACAGATCAGATCAGATCTAATTTTCTGAGCTCCCTCATCCAGATTTGATCTTTTTGGCTCGTCGTGGATCTCCATTAGGGCCTCTACTCTGTTTTGGCTCGTGGTGAATTTCTCTTGGGGTCAATTGGAGTGTGCCGTGCTTGACAGTGCTTCTCAGTGGCATCTCAAGGGCTCGGCTGCTCTGGAGTTTTTTGTGAGGTTTGAAATATACTTTGTGGGGTTTCAATTTTCTCTGGATTTGAAGGTTTTATTTCTGATCTAACCGTATAATGATTCTCATCAGTGTTTGAGGGGTTCTTTTTCCTTCTTTTTCCTTTTCTTTTTTGGCAGAACAATATCATTATACGGTTAAAGAGAATCCCCTATTTCTTTTTCCTTTTCTTTTTTGGCTTATTATTTGTTTCCTATGCATTGTTTGCGAAGGTCAGTGGGCTAAGAACTCAGCATTTTGCGAAGGTTCACCACACACCATAGATGGTGCACTTCGTCACTTTGACGGCAACAATTGCTTCCACCAGACCATTGCACCTCTATTATCATTGGCGACAGAGAAGACTGAGGACGCCAGGTAATGTGCGACATATATATATATATGGTTTGATTGAGAATGCGTTTTTTTTTTTCTTTTTTTAATTTTTTTATTTTTTAGAAATATGAGGAAGGAACGAGAGTGAGGCTTTCTTGTTTCAACTCAAGTTTGCCTTTGGAATGCATATTGTTTGATTAAGAGAGTGCTCTTATATTTTTGGGATGATTTTTTAGCTTATCTGGGAATTTTGCATTTGTTTGGGGCCTTGGTCTCGTGTATGGCTGGTTGGTTTGGATGGTACTTTTTATTTGTCATTTTTTTTTTTATGGGGTATGGACAGAGTGGCTGGAATGTCTCCTCTGTTTTTCTTATCTCTGGTTGATGGATTTTTGGTTCAAGCTGATCTATTTCGAATGGGAGCTTTGAGATCTAATTCATTTATCATTCTTGTTTGCACTGTTTGGGCTCTTGTAATGTGCTAAGGGTTGTTATAGTATGTGGAGTGTATTTCTAGGAAGTGCTCAACAGGTGTTTGACAAAATCACTCAATGATATCTCTTTTTCTACCATCAGGCATAAGGGATTGGAAAGTATTGTTTAGATAAGATTTGGGTTTTGAGATGTTTTTTTAGGAAAAAAAAGCTTTCGAATCTTGTGTGACAAAACCCATTTTTAATCTTCAGCCTATGTTCTGTAAATGATTCTAAGTTTCATCCTTTCTTTCTTTCTTTCTTTTTTGTGTGTGTGTGTGTGTGTGTGTGTGTGTGTGCCCATGTTTTTCTCAGTATTCAAACAGATTTGGTTTTAGAATTTTGTTACCATTCTGTATTCTTAATTTGAATTCAAATTTCTGATGCAGTTTTGTACGTTGTTCATATGTGTGTATATGTGTTTATTTGTTGAGTATTTCAATTTCCAACTACAATAGTGACTCTAAAGAAGAGGATGGATGAAAATGTGTAGCATTTTTCTAATTTTATTCATCTTCTTGATGTTATATTAGATTATAGAACATGGGTTCATCTTCTTGAAGTTGGGTAAGTTTAAAAAATGTTCGGACTAGGCTATGAATCCCCACACTTCCACACTTGGGATTTCTGTTGTGGAAATAATTATTTGTGATGTAAATTCTCTGTATATATAGTCTTGATTAGATTTTTTTTCTTTTTATTGGACAGTTTTTTGTTATATAATTTGAACTTTTCTATTGGTCAACAAAAGAAATTTTTATTTTGACTTGAAAGGGATACAATACACACCCAGCAAAACCAAAAATGCCTGCCACTTAGCCCTATCATCAAACACCTACTTTATAAACATAAGCAAAACTACCTACCATCTAGTAGGAAAACACTAGCTGACCCATGACTTACAACCAATTCATATAAGGTTCTCCACTCATAATTTTCAAGTTTTTAACATTGATCACTGTCACAAAGTACTAATCAAATGCATTATTTTTCTCCTTCCCAACTCTTTCCCTTTTTGCTTTTAAACTGTTGGCATTTTCCTTTCCTCAAAAAATTCTTTATTAGAAGAATAAACATGCTCTTTCAAATGCATTATTTGCATCTTTTAGGGGTGGTTATTGACAATCGGGTTTTTGTTTTTTTTTTTTCAACTTTTGAGCTCTTTAGAGTTTTTTGTTTATATATATGTAGATTTTAGATTTCTGCCTTTGTGAGTTTTGATTGTTGCTTTGAGCATTTGGGTTTTTAATTAAGTTTCTACAGGCTACATTTAACTTGATCAATTGGTAAGCTTCAATTTTGGTTTGCATTTTGGCATTAGAAATAGTGGGTTATCAGTTTCTGAGAAATTCTGAGATGTGTAAGAAAATTTGTACTTTAAGAATTTCTTTTGGTTCACTGCTTTGTCCATCATCAGACTTTTGCTTCTTGTTTGAACTTCATTTTTAATTTTTCTCCTACAAAATCTTAACTTCTATCATTTTCCACATAAATTTTGTTTTGGGCTTTCAACTTTTCATATTAACTGATATGAAGAATCTATTCACGGAGCTTTTCCCCATTATTCATATGCATATTGGCTATCTTGTTTTTAAGTAAATCCGAAACAGTTTGTCCATATATCCTTCCAACATAGGGATTTGGAAACAAATGGTACCATTATGCTACTCACTAAGTCTTCTGTCTCATTATAAGGTGCATTTAAAATATATATAATTCTTTTGGATTTTTAGCTTTGTTATAAGAAGTTTTCTCATTATAGTCTACACACACACACACACACACACACACACACACTAAGTCTTCTGTCTCATTATAAGGTGCATTTAAAATATATATAATTCTTTTGGATTTTTAGCTTTGTTATAAGAAGTTTTCTCATTATAGTCTACACACACACACTAAGTCTTCTGTCTCATTATAAGGTGCATTTAAAATATATATAATTCTTTTGGATTTTTAGCTTTGTTATAAGAAGTTTTCTCATTATAGTCTACACACACACACACACACACACACACATCATTTAAAATATATATAATTCTTTTGGATTTTTAGCTTTACACACACACACACACACACACACATCATTTAAAATATATATAATTCTTTTGGATTTTTAGCCTTGTTATAAGAAGTTTTCTCATTATAGTCTACACACACACACACACACACACACACACACACACACACACACACACACACATCATTTAAAATATATATAATTCTTTTGGATTTTTAGCTTTACACACACACACACACACACACACACACAAAGTTTTACTAGCTATAGTGCCTAATATGGTGCTTACAGGTGGCATCTTTCAGTTAATTTGAATCAACTGACTGGCTTGACTTCCTACTTTTGGAGAAGTTTTCTTAAATGGCAGCATTGTTTAAGAATCCTGGAAACAATTATAAACATTCCAGTGGAGACAACTTTTGCTTATGCATTTTTAGAATTTCCCTGAAACATAAATTAATTTTTTCTTCTGTCAATTATAGAGTTTTGTGTCAGGTGTTTGAATAGTTCCTTATTTAGGTTTGATTACTTCTATCATGTGAGGGTTTTGAAGACCTTCCTGAGCATAAAGAGGTGCAATATTTCATTAGATTGGTTATTACAATGTGGTGCCATATGTATAGCTTTCAAGTCAATCATAAGGAGCAAATTTTGTCACCTATGCTAATTCTTTTCTTTGCAATGGTTTCTGGTGCTAAACAGGTGGACGTTTACGTTGGTCACCATCTATTTTGGGGTATATTTTCCAACTTTAGAGAGCCTTTTGTGCAGTTTTTAAAATTTATTTGATAGAAGTGAAATTGGAATATTCAGTTGAAATAAGTGGTTATTTTGTTTCTCTTCAGAGATTTATTTTCTCGCAATATAAGACCCACCTTTTAATTTTTGAATGTTGTTTTTTGTTTCCTAAAGCATTCTTTGTGTTATGTTGGTTCCTTCACTTTTGGGCGTACCTAAATGATTGTTCCCATTGTACTTTTGCATCCATCTGTTGCTTATGTTCTCAACTTCATTTTATAGCTTGGATCTTTATTCTCCATTTATGGATGTTGCCTGTACCACAAAAGAATTGGTGGTAGTAGGGCTGATGATGTGGGTTTAGATGCGAAGAGAGGGACCTATGTTGCCCCCACGCTTGGGGAAAATGCAAATATATCACAAAAGCTTGGATACACAAGAAGAACCTCATGTTCGCCAAAATGCTGGCTTATGAGTTTTCAGGAAGATCTTTGTTTTGGGATTGTAGCTCTCTGTATATAAGGTAAGAAAACCAAATCAATCTTGTTTGATCTGTAAACAATGATCTCTGCTCACATGTGCTGCTAGCTACAAGAAAACTAGAACCACCCATAAAACAGCTGTCACTTATTGGTTTGTGGTATCTGTGCTGCTGTCTCTGCTGTTTGAGAATATGGAATCAATTGAACTGAAAGTAACAGGAAGAAAAAAAAGATTAGAGAAGCCTTGTGAACCATTTCTTCTATAACTAAGAAATGGTTCTTTGAGAAGTGCGGGCAATCAGTTTGCTTCAATTGTATAAATAGCCATTGTGTGCGGACGAAGTTTAGTCAAGTTGGGAAAATAAGAAATGGTATCTTCCTGGCGGGCGCTATGGAATTTACTACGGAAGTTTCATTTATGATTGAAGGCGAAAAAATTTTTTGATTATGATACAAACGTGATCTTGGAACAGCAAATGTGGTTTAATATATGTTCTCATTTTATCTCGTATTTAATAAGAATGTAATTCAATACACAATGTGGGAGTAAATTAGTTAAGGTGAGGTTATTGAAAGAAGAATTGTACCTTTTAACAAGCTAGTGATATAAATTAAGCTAGTTTGTAGAGTATAAACTATAAAGCAATTACAATTTTTCTCTTTTCACCTGGTTATTAATTAGCCATTAGAGTTCACTCATGACCAAAAGAAGTGAGTCGATGAGATTGTATGAACAAATTAACTTGATAGCTGTACCTTAGTGAGTTCATTTCCTATTTGTCATCTCCTAATTTCGATAGACCTACGTGAGTTCATTTCTTGCCCTAGTATGAAGCTAATGATATGGGCTCAAAATTATATATTTTGATTTGGAGGACCGTGTTTTTTTTTTTTTATTATTTATTTAAATGTGGGGGCTGTTTATTTGTAAAGGTAGTTTCTTTATGCTCAAGTACTGCTATGAGTTGGGTGTGAAATATGTGACAATTTATTCCAAAATTTTCAGGTTTTGAAGAATTTCGTTCTTACTACTGAAGCTGAAGTAAAGTCGCTCATCTCCTTGTACCCTGAAGTAGTGAGCTCTCGTCATATCATGAGGATGTTGCCTTTTTTGATTTGTTTTTCATTTTAACATCAAAAATATTGTAGCACTAGTTAAGTCAAGGGAATGTTGATGACTTTTGAAACCTTGTTCTTGTAATCCAATGAAATGAAAATGATGGTTTTATAATTAATATGAGTGATTTAATTTCCTTTGTTATTTTATTTGTCTTAATTTCTTTCATTTCACATTGAGAATTTAATTATTGAGTAATTTGTATAAACAGGTTGATGTATCAAATTTAATAACAGGTTTGTAGGGTAGTAAATAGTATATGACATTTTTTGGATATGAATACCACCAAAAATTTAAAAAAAAAAAAAAAATTGGTGCCATAGATAAGATGACTGTTTTCTGTAGTCATCTTTTAATGCATAAGATGACTGGTTTTAAGAGCATAAGATGACTGTGAAAAACAGTCATCTTATACAGTCACACAGTCATCTTATATAGTAATACATGACTGTTTTTAAGAACATAAGATGACTGTGAAACACAGTCATCTTATACAGTCACACAGTCATCTTATATAGTAATATATGACTATTTTTAAGAACATAAGATGACTGTGAAAAACAGTCATCTTATATAGTAATATATGACTGTTTTTAAGATAAAACCAGTCATGTTTTGTTGAATATATGACCGTTTTTAACGGTCATCTATAGCACAAAAGATGACTGTGTTAATGAATAAAGGATCTTCTTTCTTTGATTCAAATATGACTGTTTTTAAAAAACGGTCATCTATCACTCTCAAAGATGACCGTAAAAAACGGTCATCTTTTTTTATGATAAAAGATGACGCCTGAAGAGATGACTGTTTTTTCGAAAAACAAAGATGACTGTTTTTCTAAAAGATGACTGTTAAATACAGTCATCTATCAATGTTTTTGTAGTAGTGAATTCATATTCAGCATTAAAGAGACATGCTTACCTCTTCTAGACTCTTCCTTGTCTTCAATCCTCTTGTTTCCTTACTTGCTTGGGGTTGAAGAGCCTCCTCTTGAAGTCCTTCTAGCTCTCCAAACTCGTAGCTCCCTCTCTCTCTAAGTGTAAAGTGCAATTAACCTCCTCCTACGTGCTGAATATCATGTCCTTTATATAGAGAACTGACCCCCTAAACCAATGGTTAGGATTAATTCATTAAATAATGATCCTAGGGCTATTAGAGACTCTTTTGGTGCTCAAATAACTCAAACCTACACACTCCTAGGCTTAGACAAGTTGTTTTGGCGGAGGAAACCGTCAAAAGAGGGAAGATAGAGTCAGAGTTTGACTTAAAGAAGGATTCCTCGAGTGACCAACTAGGCCTGGACGGTTAGCCGTCTGGGCTTGGACGACTGACCGTCCAGCCCCGGACGGTTACCCGAGGCCGTCCTATTTCCGCTTCGGTTTTGACTTCCACTTGCTTCAGAAGTCCTAAAATCTTCAAATTAAGTCCGATTTTGACGAAATAAAAGCCAAAACGACCGTGTTTCGAAGGGGAACACATTTTTAGGCATTTTAGGACAAATGAGGGAAAATTGGTTGGGTCTTATGAGTCAATTTGAGCAAACCAAGAAAGGGTCTTTTAGCCAACCCGAACCATTACGAGCCGAATTGATCTTAAACCATTAATTCATGAAATTGAACCTATATATAGACTCTATATAACCATATGAACTTGATGGGATGACTCGGGATTCATTCCAAGGTCAAATGGAAAATATACGGCTTAAAAGACGATTATGCCCTTAAAGTCGCAAAAGTTCTTATTGACCATCGAGATGAACTCCAAATCACTTCAAAATTCATACACATGATATTCAATGCCATAGAAACTCAATGCAAAAGACTAGACTCAAAAAGGACTCAAAATCCTACATGAAATGATATGTCCTAGCTAAGGTGACAAAAATGGGGTGTGACACAAACCATATCATAATAGGGTTCGATTTGTTTCCTTAGATTCACTATTGAGCTGTGGTATTTGTGAACCCTGGAAATTGGGCCCACAAGGGTTGACGAGAAAAGAAAGAATTGAATTGAATTGGGTTTTGAAAACAAAAAGGAGTCGCCACCTTATTTTTTAAAGGAAACAAGGAAAACCCTAAAAATAGTTTTGTTTTAAGAAAACAATTTGAATGACTCCATGTTTAAAAAGGAAAGGCAAAAACAAGTCTTTTGGAAACCAAAGAAATCGGGGATCTGGAGGCTAAGTTATGACATGGGAAGGTTCTAGGCAAAGCCTATAGGCACCCATGTTACCCTTTCGGTCTCTCAGTTTATTTGGGCTAAATTAAGATCTTTCCATACAAAAATCAGCAAGTATATCATCACAAGAATTGCATGCATATCATATATTTCATTCATCCATCCATGCATAATAGGCAAATAAAAACAGAAAAGAAAGAAAAGAAAAGAAAGAAAGAAAGAAACGTAGGATACTTGGATCCTAGAACGGACTTAAGCCTCACGAAGAGTGCCTACGTACCATGCAATGAAATACATGGATCAAAGTCCACGTAGTTCAATTAGAGATAGGGTTAAATCCTAATATAAACCTATGGTAAAAACCCTAGGTTTCCTTATTTGAAAGAGAGTTGAATAAACCAAGTTTGATTTTAGGAAAATTCCACAAAATGGAAACCTTGATAAAAAAACAGAATTTTATTGTGGGTTAAGGAAACCCTTGATTAGAACCATAGGATCATATTAAAAATTAACCCTAAGAGGGAGAACAGAAAGAGTTAAGGAAGAGAGATGAATTGGGGCACCTTCATACCTGCTTACCTGAGCGCAATTGCTCTAAGCATTAGCCATTTCAAGCATTGGCAGCCCTATTTGCCATAGGACAATTACCACACCTATTTTCACCCTTACATGTGCTCAAAACCATGCAAAAACACTAATATGAAAATCTGGACAGAATAGTATTATAGCCTAAAATCATCCACTAAACATGCTAACAGCAAAAACAGTGAACTTTCATAAGCCCTAACACAATCCTAGAACCATATCATGCATAAAACCCAAGAAATCAACTAACATGCATGCAAAAATATCATGATTACTCTATATGTAAAGCATATACAGCAACTATGAAGAAAAATCAATAAAAAGTTCTACTTTAACATGCTGTATGAAACTATCCTAAAACAAGGACACTAAAACCCTAAACTCACAAATATGCTTAAAAACACACAAAAAAAAAACTCTAAACATGCTAAAAACAAACCAAATAGAACCTAAATCATGCATATTAACTAACTAAAGCCATAGAACATGACAAAAAAACCCTAACTCTAGCATGCAATGACCCTATTCTAAAACAAGGACAACAGAAGCACAAGAATCACAACTATGCATTAAGACTTATGAACTAACTCTAAAGCATGCAAAACTCATCATGAACATCATTATTATCACATGTATTAACTAGTAGAAACCTCAATCCATGGTAGAAATCATAAGCATTGCATGTAATAAAGCTATTCTACATGATATCCTAGTTTAAGATTGAATAGAAAGGACCTTAGGAAAGCCTTCTTTGCTGCTGTATAGACTCTCTCTTGCTCTTGTGGATGACTTGAACCAATGTTCTTCAAGGCTACAGCAAGAACTCCAGCTCTCCTTCAAGTCTCTCTTTCTTATTCTCTCTCCAACACTTAGGTTTTAAGGCATCAAGTCGCTCCCCTTGTGCTGAAGCATAGGGGGGTATTTATAAACTTCAATTAGGATTAACCAATGGCTGGGATTAAAACCCTAGAAATTAATCCAAGGGCTATTAGAGACCCCCTTGGGGCTTAAGTAACTCAGGAGTTACCAAAAATTAGAAGGAAACTCGTTCAAAAGAGTCCTTGTTCGTCAAAATAGGAAGAAGTCTGCTTCAACAAGGAAGTATAGAGCAAATAGGAAAGTGCTCTCGGGTGACCACCAAGGCCTGGGCGGCTAGCCACCTGGGCCCAAGCGGCTAGCTACCCGGGGCTGGGTGGTCACCTGAGCCCACTTCAGATTTTTGGTTTTTTGGGACTCCTTTTCTTTCTAGAAGTGTTTCAAGGGTCAAATGAACTCCGATTTTGATGAAACAAAAGCCAAAACGACCGTGTTTCGATAAGGAATACATTTTTGAACATTTTAGAGTGAAAACCACTAACCATGGGGGCATGGTTAGGTTTGACAAAGGCGGTTAACCGCTATGCTCTACCTTCGCTAAGCAAAGGTATGCACATAGGATCAAACCAAATGCTTTCCATATCAAAATTAAACTTTATAAAACACTTTTGGGGATGAAATGATGACTAATGAAAGTCTATTTGAAAAGATTTGATTGGTAATTGTGACTCAATTAGAGCTAGCCTAAAGGACGGTCAATTAACCAACTTGAACTACATCGAGCCATTTTAATCCCGAGCCATTGATTCATCAAATTGATACTAGAAATACCTCATATGCATCCATATGAACTCCAATTGATAATTTGGAGACCATTTCAAGGTCAAATGAAAAGTTTGTGACTTAAAAGACGATTATGCCCCTCAAGTCACAAAAGCTCTTATTATCCCTCAAGATCAACTCCGAATTGAACCAAAATTCATATCCATTGTCCTTGTGACTTTAGAAAACTAATGCAAGTGACTAGACTCAAAAACAAAACAAAAACATGCATGAAATGATGAGACCTAGTAAGATGGTGCAAAAATGGGGTGTGACAGTATTCTACGAGAAGTCTACTGTAATTGAATGCATGCTCTATATGACTATATACATCACTATGTATTAGTCAAAATACAAATGTAGCTCTTTCACTTCATCAAGTAAAAGATGGCCTTGGTAATCTCATAACCAACTCGCAATTGCTATATTTAAATGAGAATTTCTACATCTCTTGTAATCTTGGAATACATTGCATTCTTATTGTTAAGCTCTAGTCATTCAAATTTAGAAATACAATTTCTAGAATGTCTTAAATGACCAAGTTAATAAATAAGTCACAAAATTAATCTAGCAACTCTTGCTCTATTAAATTTTTAAAGGTAACTTATTATCTACTTAACTTTCTACTTCCTTTTAGATTACACTAGAATCCAAAATTCAAGAAGAAGCAAAATAACCAAAAAGTTAGTTAGAGTATGAACCAAAGTTTCAAAAGTTTGGTCATTTTGGGAAAACTGATACTTTATCAAGTTCCCTTTATAATACCTTATGTTTGCTGCAAAATAATTATATTTCTTTGTCTTTAACTTTTCAAAACATGCTTCCCTCTATGCTTCCACTTTTAAATCACATCTAGTTTCTCAAGCTATCTTATGTGGTCAATCATCTTCTTTCTTTTTCTTTTTTTTTTCTTTTTTTTTTTTTTTTTTTTTTTGTGGTCAATCATCTTCAAAAAAATGATTATTAACAAACAGCCTTTGTTGAATCCTAGTCTAGAAGAAGTATTTTATAACTTCTATACATTATAGTATTACTTTGCTCACCATACAACCTATGTAAGACATCAAAGGCACTTGCATTGACCAATTCTGCTAGCCCCACCCTTTTCCTTCTCTTAATTAAAGATGAAATGTGGAGTGGCTCAATAAATTTTTGTTTATTTGTTAATTCTTTCAAGGAAAAGTTGGATTACCCACGGGATGGGTCATCCCACCCACCAATTAAGGGTGGGTAACAGGCGGGGTGACCCATCAGCGAATCATCAAACTTGACTCTTTGTTTTGCTTTGTTTTGTTTTCGTTTTGGATTTTTTTTTTTTTTTTTTCCATTCTAGGGAGCTCGACTATTCATTCAATGACTTTTCAAAAGATTGTATTAGACCCTATACTTTGGGGGCTGTTTCCAAAACCCTCAAATTTGATCAAGTAAGGATTAATTAGTTGACCTGGTTTTACTTTTATTGAGTTTGATAGTACTCAAATTCATGCAGCAATTCAATATATATAGTACTCCAAAAAATGCCTAAAACAAATGGAAAAAGAAAAAAGGAGTATCGAATAGGTGATGAAGCCTCGTTGATGTTATACGGGAAGCCTGACTCGGTTCAAAATCATCTTCAAGATAGGTAGTGAACTTTAAGTTGATGAAGACCATAAACTATTCTCTCAATTTAAGATTTCATAAACCATATGAAAATAGATCAAAGCTATTGTTATTCATCTCGTAAAATCAGAATAATTGTTTAATTCTAGCAGAAGAAAAACAGTAGAATAATACTTCTTTAAACTAGTCTATCCCATCCTACACACACCAATTACGATGAATGGAGAGCTTACTTAGAACAAGCTCAAAGGGGGCCTAACGCCAGCTTCCTCCTTGCTCTTTAAACCAGAATTAGAAGCACTAGTACATTGCATGCCGTACAACTGCGCCGTCACATTATATTTGAGTCTCCTTAATCCATCTGCAAAGGCAAGCAACTCCTCTATTGATTCAAACTTTTCAATGTCATTTAGCCACCAAAACCCATCACTATCGTTTTGATGCTTCATCTTCTCTTGCTCCCTCTTGATCTCATGCTCGAGTTCTTTAACCTCTTGATAGAGACATTTGATGCTATCATCATATCTGGTGCTGGGAGGGGAATTAGTGCAGAATGCTTGGATGACCTCATCAACTGAAGGGTGTCCAAAGGAGTAAATCTTTGGTCTTTCACCAGGCGAGGACGTCACCATGGCGATTTTAACATCACAAAGAACCGACAGTTCTGCTGCCTTGCGTTGAAGACCACTGCGCCGCTTTGAGAAGGTAACATACCTCTTTTTTTGGTCCTCGCACTTCTTTATCTCAATCTTCCTCTTAACCATAACTCAGCTGGAATTTAAGATTCAAAAACAATACATGGAGACCAAAAACAATTATTAAGGAAGAAAAAACTGGAGACAGAAAAACTTATACTACCACTAGTTAAATCTTTGACATTGTCAAAATGTTTGACAATGTAAACTATCATGGAGGTCCAGAATTCGAATCTCGTCCCTCTTGAGGCCAACCCAAGAATTTTTTTCTTAACTTTACAACACGCTATTTGTGGGATCGGGGGAGACTATTCTGCACTCAGACCTTAGTGAGAGTAAGTCCATGAAAATTTAAACCAAAAAAATAAAAATCCCAAAAGCATAACATGACACAATAAAATTTTTGAGAGCAGATAAAACTTGCAACAGCTGAAAAAAAAATCTCTGACATTAAACTTATAGAAACACCCAAAAGGAGAAAACCTAAAAGCCCTAGAAATTTTGAGAGAGAAAAGATTACTTACAAGTGTTCAATGATGGAGCCAAAACCCTAAACTATCTCTCCTCTTTCGGTTGTTTGTGTTATGCGTTGTAAATGTACCCTTTATATACAGATCAAGAGACCATATTTATAGTAAGTCCTAATAATTGCCGGATCTATTCTCCTTTTGTATAGGAAGTTCCTATTTTGGTGGGATTCACATATGGACCGCTTTGGTATGCATGCGTGTAAGGCGCTTAGTTGGTCCATGGATCATGGCCTTAGAGATGGGATTTCACTATTTCAGTCTTACCTAAAAAGAAGTAAAAAAACAAAAAATTAAATAAAGTACCAATTAATATCTCAGATTCATATAAATCACAATAAGTGAGACCCGGATCCTCTACCTCCCTTGTTTGCCTCCTTATTGTAAGGCCCCTTCCTTTAATAGTTGATGGTTGGCCTTTCTATTCTTTTTTCTGTTGGTGTGGAGATGTTTTGTTTTAGTCATGGCTGGCTGTTTGGTCTGGAGTTTTTGGTGGGTACTGCTTTGTTTTGGTCTGCGGTCACTTTCCTGGTGTTGTTTACTGGGCCGTGTAGTGGGGTTTTTGATGCATTGGTAATTGAAGAAACCAGTTAAGGCTCAATCCCTAATCTCTCCTCTTTCCTTTCTGGTGTCTTCTTCCTAAAAACGTTGAGCAATTTTAGCATTGGAATTCGGACAGTGCCAATGCGTTGGGCTCCATTTGTTTGGTGGAATTGGTAGCAAGAATGAAATTTCATTCTAAGGGACTGTTTGGCAAATTTGAAAACCTAATCCGTTGAAAGTAAGTTTGGCCAATTTTGATTTCATATTGTTTGGCCAGTAAGGTTTTTTTCTCTCTAATTAGTTCTACTTTCCTCTAAAAACAAAACATAAACATAGATTTTTTTAAAACCAACTGTAAGTTAGTTTATTTAAAAACCAGATAACAATTATAAATTGGATACAGTTTGATATAATTTTTAAAGTTTCCAAATAGACCCTAAATCTATTGAAAAAAATGTGTTTGGATAATTTATGTGGGCAGGAAAGGAATCAATTGCCCGTAAATGAATCGGAATCAAAAGCCTCATGAAAGGCTCGATCTCGTTATGGGGAGGGCTGTGGTATTCTCATTCAAGCCCACAAGTCGGAATGAAAATAAGATGAAAATGGGGAGCCAAGTCGTTAGAGATTAAGATTGAAGAACAACATTTGATATATACACAAAGGACAATTATTTAGAGAGCTAAAAGAAGCCAGCTATATATGCACCCTCTATATATGTGTGTGTGTGTTGTGTGTGTGTATATATATATATACAGTTATATTCTCATTAGCACGTGTTTATATCAGCCCCATGCATTGAGGGTTGTACCCCTTGCATTGGTCTAATATACCTTATATCCAACAAATGCACAATGTACAACTCTTAATGCGGGTGTTGACATAAGTTATATCAGGACGTGCTTACTTGATCATCATTCTATCTATATATATATACACACACTAGTTTATTTAAATATAAATACATGTATGTATGGATCCGGCCTTGTACAAAGAGTAGTAAATGTTTAGTGTTTACCATTGATCTCAAGCAATCTTAGCCAAGAAAAAAAAATGAAAAAGAAAGAAAGAAAGAAAGATCTCAAGCTCTTGGAAACACATGAAAGTGAAAAATTATTAATATTGAGGAAGGAGAAAACTTGCCTAAACTTTAATCTCCCTTTCCTCCTTTTTGTTTGTGTAGTGATTTTGAATGCCTCCTAGACCTAGCTTGCCATTTATAAAGTAGGACTTTACTTGCCTAGCTAAGAGTTTCATGCAGTTTATCTAATGAAATAGGAAAATGCTATTTTTTTTAGTTTATAAATCTTTAGAAGAATCTTCTCTTTAATGACTTTCTTTAATTTTCATTCATAAACTTCTAGATTTTGCTTTCATATATTTATTTATAGTAATCAACTATTTTCCCTTTTTAATTACTAAATCTACAATAATTTTAAGGAAGCAGGATCCATTTTCCTTTTGGGAAGAAAGTTTCCTATATCTTTTTTATATCTTTTTTCTTTTGACAGGTTCCTATCTCTATTTTTAGAAAACTACAGTTGTAAATCTGTAACATATATACTTACCAAATTATAGTTGTGATATATGATTTTAGGGAAAATTAGTAATAACCCCTATTAGGGGATTGCTTTTAACCAGAACACCACATTAGATTTTTTAAACTCAATAACCTTTTTTTTAAGAGTTTTTTTAGTGATAAGGAAAATAGCTTTTGTTTTATACCCTTTTTACCCTTTATTATATTTTACAAACCGAATTGTGGGTTTTATATTTACAAACTGAATAGCGAGAGAGAGAGAGGGGGGGGGGGAGGAGTGGCGGATCAAGCTCCGACCACCAGATTTGGTTTAATGGCGATCGTCTCTAGTGGTCGAGGGCTGACGGCAAGCATGCCTCAATATCATGAGGCTCGATGGTCGAGCCTCGACGGTGATCGTGAGGAATCAACGGCGGAGAAGAGTGGGATCAAGCTTCGATCACCAGATCAGATTGGTTGTTTGATGGCGATCATTTCCGGTGGTTAAGGGGCGATGGCAAGCATGCCTCAATGGCATGAGGCTCGATGGTCGAAGCTCGACGGTGATCCGGCAGTGAGGAATCAATGGTAGCTGATGTGGGGAGGCGACGAAGATGCGGTGGGGCTAGCAGTAAGTCGCCGATGACGTTGTCGGCGGCAACTGGAAAAACCAGATCTAGTTTTTTTTTTTTTTTTTTTTTTTTTTTTTTTTTTTTAGGTTTAATAATAGGTTTAAAGGGAAAAGGGTTGTGGTTTTGGTTTGGGTTTCTAATTTGTTGCATGATGATGGAGATACTACGGTGAGGATGGTGTGGGTTTGCTAGAGTTTGATGATGGTGGTTTTGGTGGTTATAAACAGGTTTGGGGTTTTATGGCAGGGGTTCATAGTGGGTGGTTTGGTGTGGTAAAGGGATAGTGGTGGATTGAGGGTTGTATTGTTATTATATGGTATATAATTTTTCCAAAGCACACAATAGTAAATTGTTACTATTGCCTATGTAATTTTTTCAAAGCACACAAGAGGAAATTGTTACTATTGTATGTGTAAATTTTTGAAAGCACACAACAGTAAACCTTTACTATTTGTCTGTGTAAATTTTTTGAAGAACACAACAGTAAACTGTTACTATTGTTTGTGTCAATTTTACAAAGCACTCACCAATAAACTATTCGCCTTCACCATTGTTCTCAATGGTGGGATGGAGAAGGTAGATTAAGCAGAAGGGGGAAGAGGAAGATGATTTGTTGCAAATCTGGAAACCAGATCTGGTGATAGCATAATAAAAGGTAGATTAAGACCTTTTCTTCTCTTCTCTTAGCCTGTTGGTTGCAAATCTGGAAATCGACAAGTATTGTGGTGATTCGGACAGCTACTTCGTAGTTGCCGAAATAGCATTTTATAGCTTGATCGGCGGTGGCCAAAAGTGGGAGGCGATGGAACCACAGGAGAGAGGGAGAAAACGTGGGGAAAAACTGACATGGTTTGTAATTTGATTTAAATTGTAAAATAGTGGTATTTTTGTCACTATAGGGTCAAAAGGGGTTTTCACAAAACTGTTTTTCACTTAGGGTCTATTGTAAAAGTACTCTTATACTTAGGGGCTATGGCCAAAAATCCCATGATTTTAAAACAAATATCTCCCAATTTGTGGAATATAATCTTAAATAATCTTTGAATTCAAGCCAACACATGCCCAAAAAAGGGGAATCTTGAAACAAGGTTTCATGCCAAAGCCTCATTGACGATGGTAATTGGACAAATATCACTCGGCTAGTTCGACCATAGTTAGCCACAAATAGAAGGTTTATATGTGGACCCTGAGCTTTGGTAGGTGCACCTAGAATTAGGTGGATCTAGTCTTAAGGATAATGTTTCAAGAGTACTTATTGTACCAAATTACATACTTAGAAAGACAGATCCACTCTTAAGAACATACAGTGCTTCATACACACTTCAATTGATAAGTTTTAATTTTTGTAATTCTTGTTTTAATTAATTTATTATTATTATTTCTGCACTCACAGTAGTTCCAACAAGGATAATACTTGGCTACTCCACCCGGAAGAACAGCGCGCTGCTCCTACTAGGTGATGTGGCAAAGTCTCAAATTGACAAGTGTCCGTAAGTACGTGTTGTTCATGTGGGTAAGTGGTTGAAATAATGGGCTTAAGATTACCACCCTCTTCTCCGGCAAAATCTCGCCAGTAATTATCATGGCTTAAGATTACCCATCCTCCTTCATCTCCCTCATCCTCTTCACCCAAAAATGTCCACCTCAAAACCATCTTTCTCAATGGCCATCCTTTGAAAATCAAACCCATAACACCCATCTTTGCCTTTCTCTACCTTTTTGAACCAACCTATGGCTTACCACCATTAACAACCTATTTCCTTAATTTCAATTCCACCCTCCAGATCCACTGTTTTGGCACCACAACCAATCTCATCCTCTAAAACTAATCACCATCTAAACCAATCTCTAATCCGAATCCTTCCTAGCCTATTAACATTCATCACAGACCATTGTCACTACCAGCATCATTTGGCCACTTCTATTGCTTCGACCACCACCAAGAGTCCACCATCAACCTCACAAACCCACTACTTAGCACCAGATATGAAATTGCAACCCTCATCACAAGTGGTGGCACCTCGCTCTTTGTCGCAACAATTTCTTTGGGTTTGAACTAAGCTTAATCTTCATCTAACAGTTCAATGAGTTTTTCAAATGGGTTTACAAGAGGTCTCATCAGCAAACTTCATTGCATAACAGAGATCCAGCCCTGTCTTCATTTGATTTGGTGTTTAAAATAAATAAAAAAAGTGTTATGTGAGCTTCATGTGCTCACCACGTGTCATTGCAATAGTATGACCACATCGCCTAGTAGGAGCAGTTGCTCGTCTGAGTGGAGTAGCCAAGTATTATCCTTCCAACAATGGGTTAAATTGGTTGAGATATGATTTGTAAGCCATGGTTGTGAATTACCAACATTGAGTAGAGACTTGTTCCCTGGAGGTGGGATGAGATATGATCTAGGGGGAGACAGAACCATACATACTCTTCTATCTTCTTTTCTCTTTCATTAATCCAAATAGCTTCTATAGGTCATGTGAGGGGCATGTGACCAAAGAAAACACCACATCATGAGGTCAAGGAGATGGATCTCCTCCTTAATCAAGAGGCAAATATTGTCCAAAAATAGAATGAATGAGTAAACAACATTTCAAAATGTTCAACAACTCGTGCTTTTTTTTATTTTATTTATTTATTTATTTTTTGGGTATAATCATACTAGAAAGGATTGTGCCTTTTAGTCTTTTATCCAACCACTGTCACCATTAATCTAGCCGTAATGACTTATTCAACATGTCACCGTCTTCTCATCTCATAATTATAATCGTTGAAAACATAACCAGAAAATGAAAATACACAAATCTGGGTCAAGCTAGTTGTCAATTCAACGGCCAGGATAGCTTCAGATGTCATTCAGGTGGACAGATCCTCATCCACGTGTAATAAAAGCTGCAACATCATGCCATCCATTCATTGGTACACTCCGTCGGCAAGACCTGAAGGCCCCCCTAACAGTAACTCAGTCACGCATAATTGCATAAAGCATCAATTGGAAGTTCGAAACAGAAAATGGCAGACTACAACGAAACTGAGAAACTCAACGGCGTCTCCGTGGAGATGACTGAGAACGAAGAAACCAACCCGATCAGACGGATCCACCTCGTCCACCTTGAGGAAGAGACTCCCTTCACCATTGTCCGCCGTCTCATGGCGATGATATTCTTTCCCGATCCCAACAGCAGTGCCGCATCAACTCCTCTGATGCACCGGATCAAGCTCTCTCTCTCCGAAAACGGCCCTCTCCTTCGCGACGCTTCTAGAAACACCGGCCGGAAAGTTGTCCGTTGGACTCGCCGTGGCAGCCCTTTCCGTGCCCTCTTCGTCATATCTGTGAGTATTAAAGAATCCATATACATGCATATTTATATGTACATAAATCTTAAAAATTTTGGTTAATATCCAAAATAACCCAGGCTTGCTCTGAAGTATGTGTACCTTGTGCTGGAAATGTTGTTCCTCTACGGTGCTATTTTGGTTGAATAGTGTTACTTTTGTGATATATGGTTGTTAATTTTGTTGTGGGGTTTCATTGTTTGATATTTGGTTTAAATGGGTCATGACAAATGTTTTAGAAAGATGTGGATTTGTTCACTTTCATGTCACTAGCTGTGGGTTGTCACAGGTACTGAGCTTTTGGTATAAGAATTATGGTGGTGATTTAGATTGATTTTTAGTTAAAAAGTTGATAGATATAAGGTGCTTGTGGTAATGGGAGTGGCAGAGAGCCAGGTATGGGTACATAGAGGACATAATTATAAATTATGGCTAAAAAAGTGATTTTTATGGTTTAAAAAGTAAAATAATAAAATGACAGAATTGGCCAAAAATGTCATATTATGGTGGAAAATACATTTGAGGGGTGATCAGGGTTGAGGATGAAATTCTTGTTGTTGACCCAAAAAGGAAAAAAAAAAAAAATTGATGGAATCTCTTAGACATAATATCCCCTCAAGAATGTTGGTCATTAGGATCATTTTGGAGAAGATGCAAATTTTTGTAGACCCACCTCCTTAGATGCATATGAGGTCTCTAAGGCTTATGTTAGAAGGAGTGAAAGACTAAGTGAGTTGCAAAGGCAAGTTAAGCAGCTGTTTGTTTAAATCTTGAGGCCATGTGAAGTAAGATATCATTTTTGTCATTCTTTAAAATGTTTTCGCTTAATTAAAAAACAAAAGCCAGTAATGTACTAAAAATAAATAAACGATAATTGTACTCACCCATGACTGCTCATTCTCAATGCCTAACCCCTTTTATTAATCGCCATCATTTTAAATAATTATTTGACAAACTTACTTTTGAGCTTTTGCAGTCTCGAGTGTACATCCTGCTCAGTATTACTCTTTGTAAATCACTTGAATTAGTCTTTATTTATTTATTTATTTACATACTCATAGACTTGTAAACTATTTCTCAGCCAAAGAACTCTCTAAAGCCCAGCCTTTGTCATTGCCAAAGTGGCACTGGAAAGTTTTTGAATGGTTAGGCATTCGTTTATGATGCTTTCCCAAAAGTTCTATTCTATTGTGTGATTTTCTATTGCTGTTAATTGTTATAAAGGTCTCCTTTGATTGCAGCCCAAATTTTATTTTGAAGATGGTTATGCTCTGCTCTTAGCATTGATTATATTGATGAGTGGTAGAGGAAAGTTTTTGATAATGTCTATTTTTAGTTCCTTGTTAATGATTTTTCCCTTGGATATGCTTCTTTATTTGAAAGGTTTGCTTATATTTTACTTGTTTTGGATGCATTTTTTCATGAGGTGTAAACCTCTGGCTTGCCAGTAACTTCAATTCTTCTTTTTTTGGTTTGTTTTTTTTTTGTTTGGGATTCCAAGGTAACCTTTTATTGCAACTTCACTATGATTATGAAAGTGGTGTCGGTGGAAATAAGAGATGGGAATGGGAAGAGAAGTGTTCCCCAAAAAGTAGATTTCTTCTTAATGGGCCCTAGATAAGAAAGGTTGTACGAAATATAACAATTGATAGCTAACAGAACGGAGCTTTAGTGGTTTTTTCTTCTAGCCTGCAAACCTTTTTAAAGCTCAATATGGATTTTTTTTTCTCTTTTCTTTTAATCCTAAACTAATGGGATGGATGAGCCAAAAATGAAAAACGATGTCTGTTTTATGTCCGTATATAGTGAAGTTTGAGAATCAGTAGTTGATGTAAGGAATGCTTTCTGAGTGGACATTTAAGATTGGGATAAGTGGAAAGCCCTGCATCCCTCTTTTATTTTTTGTCCTTTTGTTTTGTGTTTCTTGGGGATACTAGGTAACAAGCAAGGCCTGCGGCGTAGTTGACAAGACGTACAAGTTATGTATAGATCTTTGCAATGAGAAAGAATCTAAAAAAATACAAAAAGAAGGCTACCCAACCCATCAATGCAAAGAGCACCAAAGCAAGAGAGTATTCAAAAACCCTTATTTGATCTTGACTACTTCCGAAATCTCACCTTCAAATATTTTTTTATTTCACTTTCTGCACACATATTAAAGGATACACAAAGTAGCCACTTTCAAATGTTTTTGTAATTATTCTGTCTGATCTTAAACCACCACCCTTGAAAGAACTCTTTGACCGTCTTAGGCATGACCCAACTCATGCTCAACAAGGAAAAAAGAATGTCCTATAGTCTTTAGTAACTGTACGGTGAAAGAAATGGTGGTCCATCCTCTCGTCAGTATTTTTGCACATAGAATATCAATTAGCAATCATCTAACCCCTATGAATTTGGTGATTGATGGTTAAACATTTATTTCTATGAGCTGTCCACCCAAAGAAGGCCACTTTCGAGGGGACACAAGCTCAAAACGACAAATGGACAATTTCTCCCACAACCTTCAATATTTTATAAATAGAACTCACTGAGAATTTCCCACAAGAGGACTACCTCCACCTCAAAACATCATTTTCCTCCCCAGAGAGAGATCCACTGCATAAAATTTTTCAAAACATAACACCCTATTTTTTAAACCTTGAGATCATATAACAAACAAAGGATTCCAATGCATGCCATTTTTTGTCTACTCATCATAATCCACCACACTTGCTTCCTTGTTAGAAGCAATAGAAAACAAATTTGGAAATCTCTAAGAGCAATTTCATCATGCCAAATGCCTTTTCACCCTTTTGCCATCTCTAATTTTAAAACCGATCTATTTAGAAATTTTTTTTTATATCCTTTCACGATAGAGTTTTGAAGTCCCACCCCTTGAGTACCCTTTAACTCCTTCAGCATGCACTCCCCACTCTTGCACTTGTATTTCCACATAATCTCTCCCAAAATTTTCTCTTTCCATCGCAAATTGCTAAAGTCATTTGCCTAAGAGAGCTTCATTAAAAAAGGAGATGAGCTTAGGCCAATACCACTATTCTCCTTAGGTTTGCACAAAGGATCTCAATCCACAAGGAGATTGATGCAGGCCAACCTTGGAAATTTGAGGATAAGGTCTGTCTTGAAATGAAGGTGGTGAGATTTGTGTAGAATTAAGTGGGAAGGGATTAGGATGGAGAAATAAGAGGTTTAAGAAGATAGGTGGCAGAGAAAGAATCCAATTTGGATGGGATTTAGACTTGGAAAATGATGAAAATGTAGAATTAAATGAATTTAGAGAGGGGGCTGAAAATCTTGAAGAGCAATAGAGTAGAGGAATAAGATGAGAGGTAGGAGATATCATGGTTCAAAGTCACGGCCGAAACCGTGACGTCTCGCCCGAGACGTACCGGTCTCGAAGGCTTCCGTTACGAGACGTTACGGCGGTACAGAAGTATCTCGCCAATTTCTCGTCACAGCCGTGACGGCAATATCTCGCCGAGATCTCGCCGTGATCTCGTTGTGATCTCGCCGTGACATTTCGAGACAAAAAAAACAGGTTCTGCAAAGGCTACCCTAGACCTCCATTGCAGCTTTTCTAGAGCTCTGTTGATGCTTTTTGACAAAGCATCAACCCACAAGAGCAAAATTACAAAACCCGTGAACAATAAACCCCAAATGAAGACTGAGTAGGGAGTAGGAAAGCAAAAAAACCCAGCAAACCCCAAATTTGTTGCGTACCTGGAGAAGTGGAGCTGCTGTGGTGGAGTCGAGTCGCAGCAAACCCCTACCGTCGCCGATCGAAGCTCGCCGTCGTCTGCCGTCGCTTGGTCTGGCAGTCTCGCATCGTCTCCTCCCTCAAGTGAGTCTCAAGCTCTCAAATAACCCCCTACCGGCGCCGATTGAAGCTCGCCGTCGTCGCTCGAAGGTCGCCGTTGTCGATCGAGGCTCGCCGTCGCCGATCGGGTCTCGCCATCTCTGGTCAGCCCTCGTTCCTCCCTCGACAGTCGACTCCTCTTGAGTCTTGAGCTTCTGATCCTTACGGGAGTTGGGTTGGGTGGGTTTGGGTAATTTGCCTGATCTCTTAACTTAAGTAAGTAAAAGTGATGTATTTATTTATTTATTTTTTCTCTTTGCTTGCTTTTTTTTTTTTTTTTTCTTTCTTTTTTTCGTTTTTCTTTTACTGGATTATTCTTAAACAGTAAGCACTCATATTCTCTTCTTTATTTTTTTTTCTTTTTTTTTTTTAATGTCTTATATTCCTATTAGTTAAGTAATTTAGAGTTTTTAAAAGCTGTATTTTTTATTTTTTTTGCAATTTTTTTTTTTGTTCTAATTAGAAAAATAAAGAAAATATTCAATATATTTAATTGTTTATCAAAACTTAATTAAATTGATATAGGTTAAAGATTGAAAATAAATGAGTAGATTTCATTTTTAATTTTGATTGACAATAAAAATTTATTCTATTTTTTAATTGGTATGGGTTAAAGATTGAAAATAAATGAGTAGATTTCATTTTTAATTTTGATTGAAAATAAAAATTTATTCTATTTTTTTTGTAATAATAAATTTTCAAAAAACCACAATATGTTCTTATATTCCTATTCCTTAAGTACTTTAGGGTTTCAAAAGCTGTATTTTTGCAAATTTTTTTTGTTCTAATTAGAAAAATAGAAGAAAATATTCAACCTATTTAATTTTTTTATCAAAACTTAATTAAATTGATATATGTTAAAGATTGAAAATAAATTAATATATTTCATACTTAATTTTGATTGACAATAAAAATTTATTCTTTTTTTTTTCCTAATAATAAATTTTCTGTTTTTTTTAATTAAAAAAAAACACAATATATTCTTATATTCCTATTAGTTAAGTACTTTAGAAAAATAAAAATGAAAATTATAGCTATTGGTTGAAATAAGTGAATCTATATTCTATACTCTATAGTATGTGATGAATCATCAATAATGGGATCAAAGATGTCAATTTATTTGCAATTATGATGAAAATAATCTTATTTTTAATTGTGTTAAAAAAAAATTCATTGGTCTTTTTAATTTAAATTTTTAATTGCATGGTCATGGATAATTAGTAATAATGTTTATAACGTCTGTTATTTTTAGGATGGCACGCCAAGATATTGGTTGGGAGCATGCTGTTCCTTTTGAGGGAAATAAACGAAAGCCAATGTGCAGGTACTGTGGTAAAGTTATGAGTGCAGGCATCACAAGATTAAAACAGCACCTTGGTGGGGTAACCGGCGAAGTAGATGCTTGTACTCAGTGTCCAAAACCAATTAGAGAGCTCATGAGGAAGCATATTTCAGAAGGCATCAAAAACAGAGAAGAGACAAAGAGGAAAAAAGAACAAGTGATTAACAGCCTAACAGATGAAGCTGAATATGGGAGGATGCCTATGCGAGGTCTTGAAGATTATGAGCAGGAGCAGGGGGGTTATGATGATGATATGTCTAGAGAGCAGATGCATGAATTGAGAATGGCTATGAGAGAGAGTCGTAGGACAGCACAGCAAGAGGAGGATTTTCGCAGGTATTCAGTATCTAATATAGGAGGTCGTCCATTTAGACCTTCCCAGGATAGTGCTGGTCCTTCTGCTCCTCCTGGTTTTGGGACCCGGACCTCAGGTCAAAGTGACTATGACCCCCCTCATCAATCTTTCAAACTGCGAGATTCTTCTACAACTGATTTGAGAGGGGTTGATCCCTTTCTTTACAGGCCCGAATCAGCCAAATATAAAAAAGTGAAAGATATGTTTTTTAAAGAGAATGTGAAAAAGGTTGGAAAAGCAATTTCTAAATTTTTTATGTTCAATGCAATTCCTTTTAATGCAGCTGATAGTGGGCCATACTATCAGGTGATGATTGATACTATTGCCCAGGCTGGGTTAGGCATTAGGGGCCCTTCAGGATATCAAATTGGGGGAATTTATCTGAGAGAGCAGATGGATGAGTTGAATGGTTATCTGGCAGAATCACGGAAGAAATGGCCAGAATATGGTTGTACACTAATGTGCGATGGGTGGTCTTCCCGTAACAAACACTCCATTGTCAACTTTATGATCTACTGTGACCGTGAGATGTTGTTCCACAAATCAGTGGACACAACAGGGCATTCCAAAACTGCTGATTACATTTATCACTTGATGGATACTGTGGTTGAAGAGGTGGGTGAAGAAAATGTTGTGCAAATTGTGACTGATAATGAGGCTTCCTTCAAAGCTGCTGGGAAAAAGCTTATGAAAAAGAGGAAACACATGTTTTGGTCTCCATGTGCTGCTCATTGTATTGATTTGATGCTTGAGGACATTGGTGAAATAAATAAGGTGAAGGCTGTGATTGAGGATGCACGTAAGATCACAAGCTTCATTTACAACAGTGACCAACTTGTCAATGTAATGAGGAAATACACAGAAGATCGAGAACTCCTTCGACCAGGGATCACCCGTTTTGCCACCGAATTCATAGCTATTGAGAGCCTACTTAGATATCAACAACAGTTGAGGAGAATGTTCTCTTCTCATGAGTGGCAGGAGTTATCGTATGTCCGAACTGGGGCTAGGAGGGGATTGGCTAGCACGGTGTCTGACCTTGTATTGACTGATCAATTTTGGAGAAGGGCAGAGGAAGTTCGCAAGGTCATGGAGCCATTGGTAAAAGTTTTAAAGATAGTCGATCAAGACCAAAAGCCGACATTAGGGGTTATATATGATTGCATGGATAGAGCAAAATTAGCAATCAAACTGTCAGTGAAGGACTATAAAAAGTATTGGAAAATCATTGATGAGAGATGGGAACATCAGCTACATACACACTTACATGCTGCAGGTACCCAAAAAAAATATATTTGTATATATATATATATAATTTAATATCTGAGTTCATTAAATTGAATCATTCTTCTAAACTTTTACAATTAAAAATGTTGCAGCCTACTTCTTAAACCCAATGTGCCAATACCATAAAGAGTTCAGTAATGTTGAGGAGGTACGGACTGGGTTAAAAGAAGTAATTAAACGTCTAGAGCCGGATTTGGATAAACAATCAAAGGCGATTAATGAAGTAAGTTTAGTTTAAAGTTCTAAATAATCTAATTATTGTATAATTTTTAATGAAAACTGCATAAGTATAATCCGGATATTTTTGTAATTAGATAAAGCTATTTAGAGAAAGAAAAGGCGAATTTAATGATCCATTGACCAGGAAAGCAGTATCCTGTTGTCTGCCAGGTTCGACACAAATCAACAATTAATTTATGATTATTCAATTGATTCCAACATTTATAAATTGATATGGGTTAATATTTGTTTTTGTAGCTGAGTGGTGGTCTAATTATGGGGAATCTGCTCCAAATTTGAGGAAGATTGCAATAAAAGTATTAAGTCAAACATGTTCCTCTTCAGGATGTGAGAGGAATTGGAGTACATTCGCCTTGATCCACACCAAACTTCGTAACCGTCTAGCTATGGATAAATTGCAAGCTCTTGTATATGTGCACTACAATCTACGGCTACGGGTTAGAAATTTAATACAAAGGGATAGAGATGATGATCACTACAATCCCATTGACCTTACTCATATTTTTGATGATGAGGATATATTGCATGAATGGATTCGGGAGAGAGAAGACTCCAATCTTACACTTAGTCCAGATGAAGCATGGTTACAAGAAGGTCTAAATGAACACTCTTCTGAAGAAACACATCATCACAATTTAGAACCAAGGGATAGTGGTCACAGTCACCATCGCAATGCAAGACACTCATTTAGTGTAGAACGGGACAGTACCATCCGTTCACAAAGGGAAAATATTGAAACATCTCAGCGCAGTGGCAAACAGAAGGCAATGGTGGCAGTTAGTGATTCATCTAATAGCCGTAGGAGTAGGAGTAAAAGTAAAAGTAATGATGATGATGGCAGTGGAGCTGGAGGTGGAGGTGGAAGGTCTGGTGGTGCTCCTGACACAGGGATGACATGGGCTCAGGGTGATTCAGGATATATCTGCACGCAAGACACAGACCATGGATACAGACCAATGGCGGATAGACAAACAGAGGAGGATAGACCAATAGATGCTCAGAGAAAGTATTGGAATCGATTGGTTGACTTTCCTAGTGATGATGATGTTGATAGTCACCCAGACCATAGGCATGGCTACAATGTTGGTGTTAATCCTACCCAGATAGATCTTCAAATGCGTGGTATAAATTTGGGTCAAGGTCCATCTAGACCAAACCGTAATTCGAGATCTACTAGCACAAGCAGAAGTAGTCACAATTATGGTCATCCAATTCCTAACCCACGAATGCCTCGTATGCTTGAGAGATCCACTAGTGTCAGTGGTGGTAATTTCTATGATCATCAACAAGATTATCAACATGGGAATGAATCTGGCAGTGGCAGTAATAGCGGGAGATATGGATATTCTGACTATAGTGGATCATTCAGCGTTTCTAGTGGCCCAACAAGTTATGGCTATGAACATTATGGCAGAAACTCAGTTGATAGTGCAAGACCACATATTCCATACCCCCAAGTCCCCCAACCAGGGTTTCCAGGGCCCATTAGTTACAATTCAATTCCGACCTCCCAAGACCCACCTGTAGGATTTGGATTTTCTTTATTCTATTACCCACTTCAAAATCAATACTACCCGCCTCAACCAGAGCGTAGGGATTATGATGACTTTGACCCTCCCCGTCACTCAATGTGGGAGTGAGCCATAGGTGAAAGGTATGTGGAATGTATTTTAGTCTTCAAGTCTTCTTTTTCTACATTCTTCGTTTATTTTATTAAATCTTTGGGATGATTTTGATTTATATTACTTGCATTGTATATCTAAGACTTAAATATTGAGTTTCTTATTACTTACACAGTGCGCTGCTACCTGTTTTGATACTTTTAGCCATTTTATATGTTCTAGATTATTTGTTTTATTTGTTTTATGCTTCCAATATGATTGTTATATTTTTTTAGATTTTTCCATGATTTTTTCAGATTTTTTTTAGCTTTTTTTCATACGTAATGTTGCGTCTCACCCGAGACGTGACGAGATTTCCGCGACCGTGACGACCGTGACTGTTACGTGACGGCGTCCGTGACCGTGACTTTGAACCATGGGAGATATGTAGAGGAGAAACTAAAAGCGAGAGAGAGAGGGGAGCCTTTTTAGAGAAGGAACCACTAGCTTCCTACATAAGCAACTAAGTAGCTTCTTAGAGAAGCAAGTAGGTCACTTCTTTGAGAAGCAATTAGGCATCTAGCCTATCTAAGGAAACTTTCACCTCTTGTAAATAAACTTAACAAAATTCCAAAAGTTCCAAGGGCATCTTACTGTGCTAAACTTAAATTTTCTCCATCAATTCTTGAAAATAGGCTATTGGAGTAATTGGGGCCCACATCCTAAGATTCTCTTCATATTCTTCCTTTCCCTTGGTTTCCAAACTCCAAAGAGGGTACTTCTTCTCTAACCATGCTATTGCTTGGTTGAGTTGGGACTTGGGAGCTTGTCCGAATATGCTATTAGTAAAGGAATCCACACATTGCTTAAGGAAGGATCCTATAGTTTTCTTCAACTTTGAAACTGGAAGATCATTGACTGGCATAAGCTTGATTTGAATGATTTCCCTACGGCTCAAGAAGGAATATGTACTTTGGTAGGCATCCTTCCTATCAAATAACCGAGGGCAAGCAAGAAGAATTTTGACAAGCATGAAGGAGGCCATTGTATTGGGTCATGGCCATGGTTTTAAATATTGCTAATATCGGCGATATATCGCTGTATTGGTGGGTGGCGATACGAAATTCCCTTGTGATTTCATTGCAGCATCAATATCGTTGAGATATCGCCGATATTCTCGATTCTCGATATATCGAGAATATCCATATTATTGTCAAGTTATCATAGCAATATCGCTGATATATCGATACACATTGGCGATATTTTTCCTCACCCGTTTCCCTTCCTCTTTTTTTTTTTTTTTTTTTCCATGGAGAAGGCTTTCAGCAGCTTTTGGGAAGGCTTTCAGCTGCTTTTGGCAGCTTTGGAACGTGAAGGCTGGGGCTGGTTTGTATCATTCAGGCATTTAAGTTGCTTTTTTTACTTCAAAATTTTGTATAATTAATTTCTGCAGCTGATTCTTTGAACTTTTTAGCCTTTGTATTGATGTATTCTATATTTATATGATTCAAATTCAAGCTTTGAGCCTTCATGTCGTCACGTGAAGGGCTGAATGGCTGCCACCAACATTCAATCCATAATTATTAAACTCGGATTGGACATTGACCTAGTTGAGAAGCCGGGTCACTGGGTCACTGGTTCAACCACTGGGTCACTAGTCGGACTGGTCTTATGATTAAAATAGTAATAAAAATTCATAGTTATTATAAAACAATGAAATATTACTAAAAAAAGAAACATATGTAAATTTTTTAAAAAAAAATAAAAAAAATACTAAACACGCAAAAAATTAATCACATTTGCATATCTAATGTGTAATAAAACTATCAGATCATGCTTAATAATTTTTTATGTGTAACAAACTAGTTAAATAATATGTAATGTTACAATATTACACAAGAGAGGCGCTGGTCAAGTGGTTAAGGTTTATGCTATGTTGGTCTTTGTCGTTTCAAACTCCACGAGATGCGAGTTTCACCATGCCTTTATTACCGGTCAGACCAGACCGGTTTAATCCTGTTTTAGAGTAAAATCGTCCGGTTTAACCAGTTTAATCCAGTTTAAGGTGGTTCATGTGCTTAAACGATCCAATAAAGAAAGAGGACTGGCCAAGGCTTCGGTTCACCAGTTTACCGGTCCTTCTGGCCGGGACTGTCCAGTTTAATAACTATGATTCAATAAGCTTTTCAGCTTTTTCTATTATTCCTTCACCCCACACAATTTCACACACACACACATCGACACATTTGGGCAACAAGGCGTGAAGGTATACCATATACCATCCTAGTTAAGGTTTTAAGGCTTTGCAAGTTTGCAACTTAGCAGCAAATTAAGGCAGGAAGTTAGGAACCAACAAGGGCAATAAGGATTAACCAGGCAAGGATTTTGTTTTTCACACAATCACACAATCAAAATTAAACAAAAGCTTGAAAGCCATCCCAGGTATGTATCCATGTACCTATGATAAGTAAATCCATGTACTAGCCTTTAATTGGTATATGATCAAGGAATAGCTATGAGGTGATCAATGGAGCAAAAACGGTTTTTTTGTGCATATATCGAATATATCGGAAATATCGATATCGATTTATAGATATTATGGATATTAATAGTTAAACACAGATATTTTTATTGAAACTCTTGGAAACAATGATTTAGACTCTAATACACAATCTAACATCAAAATGTTGCGATTTAAATGTGTATAATATAAGTATGTGTTGTGTAGGGTATAAACAGTATGATACTCTGAGAAAATAAATTATAGAAATTTATGCAAATTCAACATTCAAATTTCACAGGACATTTAAATTTGTAAGTATATGTCATTTACTGATTTACATAATAATAAATTAGTACATCAATAGATTAATGTCATAGACTACAATCAATACCACATGGAGTTCCTAGGTGGCTCAAAATTGTCATTTGTATCCCTATCCTTCTTATGCCATGATCTCATAGTGGTAATGTTAGCACAATAGTTAGGCCATGTCATTAAATTAGCATAATTGAAAAGGAAATTTTGCATATGACAGTTGTATTCTTCTAGAGAATCATGTTGCACGATACCAGTCACACTAATTCACCACTCTCAGGAGGTAGTCCTTCTCCTTCACTTGACTCCCATTCAGATGATTCCGGAATTGTTGAAACTAAAGGTGGTAGGGTTTGTTATGCTAGTTGATATATTGGGTATGGATTGGGCATATAACTAGGTAGTTCATTATATGGAAATTGCTACCCATTCTCCATAGTAATATGCCCCTGAGGGATTGGTGTTAAAGTTATATGGATGGGGGTAGCTTTGTTGATAGCCATAGGTATCTTGGTTCGACTATGTTCCATATCTAAAATAACTTTGTGTAGACCCTATACTCAAAGACTTGAAGTTTGAGGAAAGGGAATCTACATCTTGTTGACTTGTTGTGTCCTTTCTTTGATTTTTATTTTTATTTTTATTTTTTTTCGAGTGTATTGTTTGCCTATTGCCTTGATACATGGCCCTGCTCTAGAGCCATGGTTTGCATCCTATGTCATATGTGTAAAATCTGCTTCGCTGGTAAACGGACTTATGGGCCTCTGACTTTCTTCACCTATGTAATTTCCTCCCCCATCATTCCCCCCCCCCCCCCCCCCCCCCCCAATCATTGTCTCCATCATCATCTCCATTACTGGCCCCACTTCTTGAAGAGTCAGAATGCACTCTTATTGCATCATCCGGTGAATTCTTATTGCTTGATAACACCTCTTTAGCCATAAATTTTTCAACGTTTTCAGCTTCTTGTGCCACCTGTGGATGAGGTACTTCTTCTCTAACTATACTACTGTTGTGTGTATCAGAGATTCTTGAATCCATCCCTTGAATTGACCAATTAAAAATCCTTTTGGAATTCTTCCAACCTAAGAGAAATCAAAGAAGGGAATTTCATGTAATAAATCGAAAGGCTTACAAGAATACTCTTGTTATTAGCTTCGTTTTTTTTTTTTTTGTTCCTGATTGGTAATGTAGTATTGAGGATATATTAGAACTAGACAGGGGTGCATGTCGTGTACTTTGGATGGATACAATGTCTCTATCAAGAATACAATATAGTTGAAGGGAAGGGCATTGCCTCTTAATTTTATTTATTTTTTTATTTTTAAAAAGGAAAAAAAAATATTTTCATCCTTCCTTTTGTGGAGGTCCATGTAAACACAAATTTCAACTAATAGGTCCATGTAAACACAAATTTCAACTAATTATATTTTAGCTTGAGAGAAGGGAGATGCATGCCATAAAGAATCCTTTGATCTGTATACCAAAAAAAGAGTCTTTTGATCCGTCTCCTTCCAAATTCACCCTGGAAAACATGAATTTGACTACTAAATTCGAGAACTCTTATTGTTCCTAGCGTTGACGAGTCAAATTTTGAAAAAGTAAACAATCAATTCTGGGAACATAGAAGCACCCAAAGAAGACAAAAAATCAAATGTCAAATCTCCTGGGAAAAAGGACATTAAATGACATCAAATCAAAGAATGGTTGACTTATTTTGTGCTCTCCATACACATAATTCATCAATTTAGCTCATAAAAAGGTTTTCAATTTAGAATCATCCATTTTCAACTTGTTTAGTGATGGATAGTCAAAATAATATTTATTACTACTAATCTGAAAAGAATGCCACTTGTTAGGGGTGGGATAAATTCAAACCACCTATTGTACTAAGGAAACACCTATCATCCCTCAATGCTTGGAGCCAAAAAGAAGGTTTGATTGTAAACGTCACACCGTGATTCTTTCTCCTAACACTAACATATATGAACCAAATCATGAAATGTTTACAAGGCATAGATAGTTGACAAGGAGTTGACGCATGGTTTCCTAAACTTAGTGACATGTTGCCTGCCTAACTTGCCTCTCTCCTTCAATAGGATCTTATGTAGGCATAAATCATCCTTCTTTCAAATGGTTGAATAGAGTATGAGGGGGGTCTAGGCTTGAGGCATTTTTACAGATCATATAGACCCATTCCTTAACCCTTATTCCCCCCCGCTCTGCCCTCGAGCAACAATAAATGCCTTCCTAGGTCATGGGCCTTGTAGGCAAACATGACCGGAAAGACCTCCCATTGGCTTGATGATTCAACCAATAAAATTTTGCCATATGGGGTCTGAATTCCTATATAAAGGTCATCAATGGCTCAAACACAAGGATTGGAAAGTTTGACATTTTTCTCTCTTCCTGACACACCTATGCTTTGTTTGGTAGGAAGGATGGAAAAGTGGGAGGAAGGTAAGGTAGGAGGGATGGACTTTCCATCCCTAAGAGAAGGGAGACCAGACCTTCTTCCTACCTTTGTGTTTGGTAAGATGGATGGAAAGACAATTTTCTTCCTTCTTCTTTACAACCTGTGTGTTTGGTAGGATGGATGGATGGATGAACACTTAAAATACACATTTTTAAAATACACATTTTACTATTCTACCTCATTTATTAAAAAAAAAGAAAAAAAGAAAAAAAAGAGAGAGAAAAAGTGAGGGTAATTTGCTATATAGATCAGGTAAAATTTTCCTTAGAGGCTCTGTCACAACTCACAACAACTATTTGCTTTCCACCACAAAGCTCAGTCCATTGACAAACTACTTAATGCCCTTCATAATAATTTTTTAAACCTCTACATTATAAGACTTCACCATATTAGGAAATCGATGTCCATTATTGAAGCAAACTTTCAAACAGCAACTATTTCCTGGAAGCTATCCTGCCCTGAGATGATGCAAAATGGTAGGTGATGAATGTGTAGCCACCTAAGTAGCTTAAGGCTTTGTTGAATTGGTTTGAGTTGAATCTTCTTCTAGGTTTGGGGTTTGTTTGATTAAAAAACTTGTTGCAGCATTAACACACTGCTCTGGTTTGGGGGTTTATATGCTTTTGCTACTTGTGTGCAACACCTTCAAAGCTTGTTTCTAGTAAATACTACTCCCTCCATCCCACAAAGAAGGCCATTTTTGCAACCTTTTGTGTCCCAAAATGTTGTCCATTTTGAAAAGTCAAATCATAATTTTTTGAATTTTCATATATTACTACCCTTTGTTATTTCAATAATTACTCTCAACACAAAACCTAATACCAAGTAGGAGAGGGCACTTTTGGAAAGATGAAGTTTAATGAATGACAAGTCAATGCGATGATGGCTTTTGTTAAACTGCGTGTTTTGTAAAACTTGACGTATCTTTGTGGGACGGAGGGAGTATGATTAACCTGAAATGAAAGTAATATGAGCTTGTACATATTGGAGTGATGTTTCCTCGTATGATTTCCAAATACCACAATTAGCCAAAAGTTGGCCCCCCAAGTACTATATACCACTATGTTGTCCCTGATTCACAAGTATGTGCCCCATGGTTCAAAGCATCAGCGTTGGACCTGGGATTGGATCTGTAGTGTTCAACTAGGTTCCAGTGACTTGGTTTCTAAGAACTGCAAATGATATGCAACAAAAAATTCTTGAGAAAAAGAAAAAGAAAAAAGAGAAATCAAAGAGAATCAAGTAAAAAGTTAGGCAAATCAAATTGGACTAATAAAATGAGCAAAGCAAATAAATTGAAGATGTATTATCGTGTCATTAATCAAATCAGGTGTTACTGTGCTAGTGTATCATAGAAATACATTCTATTTGGATTTTAGATATCCAATAAAATCCAAAATTGCATAAATAAAATAACTAATCAAAAGATACACGTCAGTCATCATCAAGCTCATCCTTCGTCTCCTAACCCTCGAGTTCGCCATCCCTATTTTTGTCATCACTCTCCGTGCTATATCAACAACAAAAAAGGGTAGATCTAACAACATTGATTCTAAGTCTTATGAATCAAATGTACAAAATTTCAAATAAGTATCAAAACATACCTTTTCCTTTTTAGATCAAAAGGAAAAATTTCTTCATAGTTCAAGAAACCCACGTAGGAGCTTCAAACCATAGGATATAATATCAAATACCAAAGGATGTAATATCAAATTCAACAGAATTCTGTTTTCAAGATAATGGCTGGGAGCATTTAAAAGGCATTGTGATGGGAAGAACTGAAAAAAATGAGGTTTTTATACCCCCAGATGGCTGAGATTATATGCTAAAATCAAGGAGAAGGCTGTGAAGATACACCCCAGAATGCTATTTTGAAGATAATGGCTGGGAGGATTTGAAAGGCATTGTGATGGAAGAAGTGGAAAAAGTGAGGTTTTTATACCACCAGTACCAACAGCTCAGTATCTCATCCAATATAAATGAGATGGCTAAGACTATGCCAAAATCAAGGAGAAGGCCAAGATTATACACCGTTATGGACAATATGGACTATATCTCATCCGGTACTGTGTGGTTTCATGCTAAATTATGCAAAAGGCATAGTATTGTATCTCTCTCCCTGTCACACCAATATGTGTCACCCAATAGATATTGGTATTGGATGATGCTTTGAACCATTATGTGCTTTGTTGAATCACTATAATTGTGTTTTTCCCACTTTTTGTCCTTCTCCCAGCTTATTTCAATTGTGTGATTTAGAGTTTGTGTTTTGTATAAGCTAGATGAGATGGGTACATTATGTGCCTCCATCTACACCGCTGAGTTTTGTTAGTGTCCTTATCGGAAGGGAGGGAGGAAGGGGAGGGGGGGGGGGGGGGTGTTGAAGAAAAAATAGCAATATAGTCTAAAACTCGTAGTTTTAGTGTATGTTAGTTGTCTTGTAGTTCTTTTTGTGAAGAAATCCTTTTTCTTTTCCCATTTTGTTTTCTTTCAATGCTCTCATAATTAGTTTCCCAAATTGCTGCAGGTTGGGACGATTACTCTTTTATCCTTGACAGGATTGCTGGTCTTTATGCTTTTCTTTCTGGCAGCAACTATCAACGCTATTGTCATCTCTCTTCTCATGTCTTTAGCAGCAGCAGGAGGTTTCTTGGCTCTTTTCTTTGCCTGTGTAACAGCCATATACATTGGAGCATTAGTGGCAGCTGTGTTTGTTATTTCCACTGCAACAATTTCAGCAATCATAGGTGTTCTGATAGCTACAGGTAGAGCTATTTGAACTTTCCTTTCTTCTCTTTCCCATTCGTTTTCGCTTAATTGCATATTCAGTGTTCTCTTACCTAGTTGATCCACAGTTGACTGACTTAACATTCTATGAACTTAAGCTAAATAATTCCATTGTTTCAATCATGATTTTAATCAGTTGTCAAAGCTCAAGAATAATGATCTAGGAAGCATGGACACTTCTCTAGAGGTGTTGTGTCCATGTCGGACATGACACTCCTCTGACACACCTCCGACACGACACCTCTCTCTTTCCATCTTTTTTGTCTTTTTAATCTTCTTCCTTTTCCTTTTTGTCTTATTTTATCAATGAATAACTGCATTAGGGTTTACAAAAACAATACCAAAGATGCATTTCGAATGATGGATGTGAAGTTATATGATATTATCTAACTATATGCATAAAATATGGATTTTATTAATAGCGTGTCCTCGCCGTGTCATGTCCTATATTTTGAGGATTTGCTGTGTCTGCGTGTCTGTGTTGTATATTAACCGTGTTGCGTGTCTATATCCGTGCTTCTTAGATAATGATAGGTCTAAATACCTGGGACTTTGAAACCTTCAATTAATTAGTCCTTTCTAAAAAAAAAATAAAAAAAAAAAACTTTTTTTTATGGGGATATGGCTGAAATTAATTTGAGGAATCCCCAGGTTGGGGTCACAAGAAGTTTCTAAAGGACGCCAATCAGTCATCCCACCACTTGTGCCTCAAAGTACATATTTGCATCAGGATATATGTCGCTCTCTCTCTCGGTGTAGCATTACTTAGCACCAGTCATAAAAGTTTTACATGTACTGCTTTAGAGGTCCAATAGTTCGAGCCAATTCTTTTCGTGGGCTTCCTGATCCGTCTTCTGGGCTGCTAGTAACAGCCATAGCTGGGTTTCTTGACACCTGTTACTAGGGTGGCTCTATTGGCACCCCAAAACATTCTATCTACACCCCATTTCTGTCTACACCCATCACCAAATTTAAAAAATTTCATTTTACTCTTTACACCCCTTATAATACCAAAGATACCCTAACCCTAACCTCCCATCAAAGCCCTAACTCTAATGCTAGCCAAACAAAACCCTCAAGCAGCCATGGCAGATCTAGCATTATCTGAGGTCATCATCAAACGTCGTCACGCGGATGGTTTGGTTTGGGGCAGTGTTTCGGCGGCGGTTGCCGTGAAGAGAGCCGGAGAGAGGGTCGAGTCCCTCGTTGGAGCTTCATATTGGGGCCATCTTCAGTTTTTTCTTAATTTTTTTTTTTTTTTTTGGTGAAATTGATTGAATATGGAATTTTATTTATTTATTTATTTTGGAGGGTGTTAGGGATGGTGTTCCAATTGTTTTGGATGTTTTGATAGTGTTGGGATGGTTGCGATAGTGAAAATGGGGTTCGTCGGAAAAAATGGAGTTGGATGGAGATGGTTTGGATGCTTTGCTTGTGTTGGGAAGTGAAAGAAAGTTCACTGGCGATTTTTCCGGTTATCTTCTCTGGGACAGCCTCCTAAAAATATCTTTCCTTTCCCCTCATCTCTTCTTTCAATGATTTTTCCATCTTCACCGGCGATAGTGCTGGAAAATCAATCTCTTCCCCTTCCTTTTCTCTCCTCCTCTCCTCCTCTACTATCTCTTTTTTCCCCTTTTCTTTTTCTCTCTCCTACTTTTTGTGAGTTTTCCCTGAATTGTTTCTTACCTTTTTTGACCAACAAGGGCAATTTGGTGCCTTCATTACTTTGGATTTGTAACTGCTGTGGCAACAACCTTTTCTGATGTGGCAATATCGCCACCGTTTTTTTATTTTTTCCTTATCAGTTTTGTTTTCTTCTACTATGGGTATGGTGCTCACTGCAAGTGGTTGTCTTGCCGACGGTGGAGGGGAGCAGAATTAGGATCAGGGCATTTGGTGGGAGAGAGAGAGAGCAGGTGTTGATTGTAAATTTGTACAAGGGTCAGACAGTAATAAAAATTTTCATTAATTAGTGGGGTTAAAACCAAAAATTGGGGTGCCAATAGAGCCACCCCTGTTACTATTGTGGTTTGTGCTGGTCCATCCCATGATCCCATCATACATGAGGCTCCCGTAACTTCGTCTTTCCTTTTTTTTTTTTTTTTTTTTTTTTTTGGGTTTAGGGTGGGGGGAAGGGGGTTTGGTTGGGGTTCAAGCTAAGTTTGAAAGTCTTTTTTTTTTACTATTTATTCATTATTTTCCTGCTACATGCTTGAGTCTTTTCCAAATTGGATTAGCTTTTTATGTTTATTCCCCCCATGCCCCCATTCTCCAAATATCTTGTCTGGAAATGTGTCAATCAGGTTGGATTGGATTCTTCTTTACCGTATGGTTGGCAGCAAGGAAAAGTTTGGGCTTTGCTAAGGCCTCGTTGAGTGTCACTGGATCTGCACTCTCAGCTTACTCTTCTACTCGGCATGGTCGTCGCCATCATGAACCAGAGAAAGTTTCAGATTGAAGTCACTGTATAAAGTACTTATGTGTGGAAATCTTAATGCCATAGTTAGTGTACAAGTTTTTGCTTAGCACGACTGTTTTGTGATTACGGTTGCCACGTTAATATTTTTGCTGCCAGTTGTTGGTTCTTGTTTACTGAAAGCATATGGTACAAACTAGTAGTAGTATCAAGGATAGCGGATTGTATATCTATTATTACAATGATTTTTTCATCAATATGGATATGTGCTGTGTTCTGTCCACGTTTTTCGTCTCCTCCACACCCTTCTTTTTCGTTGTGTATTAATTTATTTAATTTATTTGTTTTTGTTAATGTCATAGTGTCACTGTAGATGGTAGAATCTATTTTCGGTGAAAGGAAACATGCTGCAAGTTTTGAACCCGACTCCCACGTTACCTTGATTTGTGGGGGAGGCAGATATCTCGAGTAAAAACAATGCTATTTTACTTGAAATTTACTATGCGAATTATATAGTCTGATTAGGTAATATAAGTTATATCAGCACCATGTATTAAAGGTTATACTTTATGCATTGGCTCAATCTGCCATGTAATCCATTAATGTATGAGATACAACTCCTAATACGGATGTTGATATAAGTTAGCCACTTTGAATTACGTTTAGCAGATTTTTTTTTTAGCAGTTCATTTTAACACCACTTGATTTGTCAAATGGTGAGTAGACTTTGGCTACGTTAGCCTTTTCGAATATTGTTGGATCTTGAAAATCTAGTATTGTTGGATCTTGAAAATCTAGTAGCTTAAGAGTTAGGTGCAAAAATGAAGTTCGCGGATCTTGATATATATATATATACACACACACATTATACGGTCCCTATATTTTGAGGTTAACCTAATATAAGCTTTTATATCAAGTCACCCCCATCTCATCATGGATTATATCACCCTCATCTCATCATGGATTATAATTCTACAGTTGAGATTAAAAGATAGCCATTTTAAGTGAACAGGCGGGTGGATCAGCATATGGGTTCGGGTCGTGAGCTAAAAAAAAACACAAAAAACAAAAAAAATCAGAAAGAAAAAGAAAACAGGGTGCAAGTTGTTCCTAGTTCCTAACTTTCCTACCCAAACCTTCCCGCCCAAAGCCCAAGCCCTCTCATCCACTCTCACTATTGCAGCTAGACATCGCCGCAAAATCACGCGACAGTAGGATGGAATCCTCTCTCAAATCCTAACCCTTATCCGGTCATCCCCTTCTCTCGCTGCTACCATCGGAAAATATCCCATCTCCCCATCAGGTGTCTCCCTTTTTTTTTTTTTAATTTTTTTTTTAGTACATTTTATATTTGTTAAAGTTAGAGTTTTTAAAATCTCTGATACAAATGAAGACACTAAGTAATCGATTTATTTATTTATATTTCAGATCTTGACATTTTCTCTCTAAATCTAGTGTCCACCGTAGACATCAATCTCTCTCTCTCTCTCTCTATCTTTTTCTTGTTTTTTGTTTTAAAAAAATTGGTTAAAATTGATCGACGCTATGATTTGGTAGATGAAATATGAAAGAGTGCTTGAAATTAAAGAAAAAAAATTATAGATTCTATTCATTTGAGAGTTTTATATGTTTGATTAATGAAAGATATGTTTATATGTGTGTACAATCCAACCGTTAAATTTAACTTAGCTACCTAATGATTTGTATATTGCAAAACCAACCGTTAAATTAGATATGCTTCATATGTAGTTGATCTATGTTAAAAATTAAATTGATTCAAAATTAATAGCTGTTTTATCCAAATGTTAATAAATAAGTGATTGTTATTAATTAAAAAAAATTCAACTTTTGGATTGAATAACAATCAATCTTGGATCAATTTGATTCAACATAGATCGCTTACCTATGGAGGAGATCTAACTAGTAGTTGGGTTGGCAAAATACAAATTACTAGGTAAAGTTTTGGAGTAAACTTGATACTAGTTAATATTAGGCACCTGATAATAGAAGGACTATATATATATATAGGATGATGATCAGGTAAGCATATGCTGATATAACTTATATCAACACTCGCATTAGGAGTTGTACATTGTGCATTAGTGAAATATGAGGTACATTGGACTAATGCAAGGGGTACATAGTACAACCTCCAATGGATGGTACTGATATAACTTATATCAACACGTGTTGATGGGAATATAACCGTATATATAAAGGAAGATGATTAGGTAAGCACATACTGATATAACTTATATCAACACCTGTATTAGGGATTGCACTTTATGCATTAATAGGTTATGGGGTATATTGGGTTGATGCACAAGGTACAACTCCCAAAGCATGGTGGTGATATTACTTGTATCAACATGTGCTAATGGAAACATAACTATATATATATACATATATATACATATATACATACATATATATACATATATACATATATATATATATAGAGTTCTGATCAGGTCAGCACGTGTTGACCTGAAGAGGGTTTAGTGGTGGAAAGTGAAGAGAGGATTGTGGATGTAATTTTTAATTACTTCTCTACTCTTTACAGTTCGAATTGTCAGACTAGTGCTAGAGGGGTTGTTTTGGTCCCCTATAGGTGCGGATAGCGTTCAAAAGGTTGGAGAGACAGTTTGAGATACAAGAGGTAAGGAATGCAATTTTTTACTGCTGTAGGGAAAAGGCTCCTAGCCTAAATGGTTTCACCATGGTAGTGTTTCAAGATTGTTGGGATATTATTAAGGAGGATTTGATGAAAGTATTTGTTGAGTTCTTTGAGAAAGGAATTGTTAATAAGAATACTAATGCCACTTTCATTTGTTTAATTCCTAAGAAGTGTGATTCTTTGAAGGTTAAAGATTATAGGCCAATTAGTTTGGTATCATCATTGTATAAGATTGTGGCTAAGGTGTTATCTAACATATTGAGAGAGGTTCTGTCTAAAACAATTTCAGTTAATCAAGGTGCTTTTGTGGAAGGTCGTCAGATTTTAAATTTGGTTTTGATAGCTAATGAGGCGGTGGAGAGTTATAGGGTTAGGAATAAGGAGGGATTATTGTTTAAGATTGATTTTGAAAAGGCCTACGATCAGGTCGATTGGGATTTTTTGGATTTTGTTTTGGAGAAGAAGGGTTTTGGTGACAGATGTAGAAAATTAATGTTTGGATGCTTGTCTACTACAAATTTTTCAGTTTTAGTTAATGGTAAACCAGGCAAATCTTTTATGGCTATAAGAGGGTTGAGGTAAGGTGATCCTTTATCTCCTTTTTTGTTTACTATAGTGGCTGATATTTTGGGGAGAATTATAGATAGAGCTAGAGAGGTAGGCTTGATTGAGGGTTTTGAGGTTGGTAATGATAATGTTCCTCTTTCCCATCTACAATTTGCTGATGATACTTTGTTTTTCTCTTCAGGAGATGAGTTAAAGTTCTTAAATTTTCAAATAATATTATAAATTTTTGAACTAATGTCGGGTCTAAAAGTCAATATAGGGAAGTGTGCCATTGTAGGTATTAATTGTGATAATGAGAAGATCCAAAGATTAGCTATTCAGTTGGGTTGTTCAGTGGGCGAGTGGCCCTTAACTTATTTGGATTTACCTTTAGGTGGGAATCTTTATTCTGAGTCTTTTTGGAGTCCGGTTATTGAGAGAGTTAGGAAAAGATTAGATGATTAGAAGAAAACTTTAATTTCTAAGGGTGGTCGTTTGGTGTTAGTCCAGTCAGTTTTGTTAAGTATTCCTACATGCTATTTATCTTTGTTTAGGATGTTGGGAATCTAACTAGAGAGGAAAAACTACAAAGGCGGAATTAAAATTTTTCCTATGATTCCCAAAACCATGAATCTTAATTATGCTTAATACAAAACAAAAACCCTAACTAGAAGAGGGTAGAATTACTTACAGTTTGATATGGTCTTCTCCTTTATGCTCCAAGCTTTTTCTTCTCCTTTTTGCTCCAAGCTTTGTCTCCGGGCAGCGGTGAATGAGCAGCCCAAGTGTGCTGCCTCCAATGGTATCCACACCTAGTTAGAGCTTGTTGTCATTTCCTTCTTCTTCCTTATGGTTGCTAGAGGTGGAGAAGAGGGAAAGAGAGAGAGGGAGAGCTGTAATTTTTCCAGCCAGCCCTTGGGAGAATGAATTGTCCTTCTGTGATCCCCACATAATGGGCATTATATAGCCCATTAATAGGGCTGGCCATAGGGGGATTCCTAACCCTAGTGGAATTTGTGTAATTACTCTTAATTACACAATTGGCCCACTAGTTTGCATCAAATACAAATTAGCCCCTTAAAGAACTTTTCTTTAATCACTTATACCCTTTCTCTCATAGACAATCAAGCTCTCTTAGCATGATCACTGTGTGACCCATTAGGTTCATATCATCAAGTAGTAGGAATAGCACATGTTGTGCACAATGGAACACTTTCTATTAAAGGGTCTAATTGAAACTCCTTTCAATTCCCTAATTGATTATAACTCATTTATATTAATTAGGGCTTCTACTAACCATGAGTAACACCTAACATATGGCTCATGGTGTGGTCCTTAATGAGGTGAATAGTCATTTACAAAGAACCCTTCTGTTATAGTTTATAGGTTACAATTCCATCCTTCCATCAACTCAATGTCTCCAATTGAACTAATAGGACATGGAAGTCTGTCAAGTCCCTAGTTCAATTACTTTATACTCATTCATTAATATCAACTCAATGATGAACTTATGGAAACTCCTTTCCATATTCATTCTACCATGGGCCCATGGGTTTAATGAGTTATATTCAATGAATGCTATATGAGACATTCACTCCCTTTTTCCTGAGAGTGATGGATTCCTTGTTAATCACTCACATGCCTTCACACACATAGCAGTAGGGCCAATGAACACCCTTACAGACCCATGAATAGGATCTGCACTTAGTGTTATCAAACTTCTAAAGCTACATGCATAAGACAACCATGGTGTCTCAGGTCTAAGGATTACTTATACCACTATAACAATGAGAAACTGATTGACAGGCAGGTTAAAACTCCATTCAGTTTATCTCATATCTTTGGTCACATTCAGTGTACCTATTCTTATAATAGGCACCCACCTTTTAGTTGTAGTGTCTCCACACAAATAGCTTGAGACTAGCTATCTTCCTATAGAGTCAACCTAACAAGTGCTAGTCCTATGGTTCATTACTGTCCATCATAGTGAACTTTCAACAAGGAATGATTTAGGAGTTTAGTACAGAGACATATTTAGAGTCTCAAAATTACAACCCTTTGTAATTTCATATTCTCAACTCTAACTCCATGGACATATTATGTAAATATAAATGATGCATATAAACATAATAGAATAAGCCCTTTTATTAAATCAATAATAAATGTGACATGCATAAATGAAATTCAATTGATTGTTCCTAATCCCTAAACAATCATCTCTATGATTGGCTCTAGAGCATAATCCTAACATAGGGTTCCAGTCAAGATTTCTCATGTATTGGAGAAGTTGATGAGGGATTTTCTTTGGGAAGGTAGTGGGGAAGGTATATGGGATATTTGTGACCAACGAACGAGACCCCAACACGTGTTGTTCTTTGGTAATGCGCTCGGGTGATTAGGGATCCTCGGTTGCCCGGATACTGTCTTCAGGTCAGCATGCCCTCGGGCCAGCCACACCTTTGGGCTATTGTGCCCTCGGTTTGATTCACCCTTGGGCTAGCTTGCTCTCGGTTGAATGAATTCCTTTGGGCCGCATGAGCATATATCTCTTACGTGCACCGAATTTGTCTTACTTCTTAGATCTGACAAGGGAAATCTGGCTGGGGTCAGAGCACATTCCCGGCAACTGAGTCAGGGGCAACAGCTGTCGACGGTCAGGCCTGTGGCCTCGAAATATCCACGATCTGGTCTGAAACCCCTATTTAACCATGGTTAGCTCGGAACCCTAAATTGACCATGATTAGGTCAGAACATTAGCCCTATCTAGAACCTAGCTTTTGCCTATAAAAGGAACACTATTCACACCAAAGAAGGTAAGTTCCCTTGACATAAAACCCTAGATATTGTCCCTTTTTTATTCTTTCTTTCTATCTCTGGACATAGAGATTAACTTGAGCGTTGGAGGGTTCTAGGCCGGAAAACCCTCGGCCTCCCTTGACGATTTCTTTTTGTTTTCAGGTCACTGTTCGCTGGAGAATCGAGCAGTACTGTTCATCGAGTCACCTAGCCCTACTGTTCATTGGAGCAACCAAGCGTTACTGTACATCTGGGAGTTACCTCAGCCTCTACAACTATCACTCAAGCCGTCATCATGCGGCGCTTCGGATCTTCAGAATACCTTCCTTAAAGCGCTTCGCCGACTGTCTGGATTTTTCCCCGTACAGTTTGGTGCTGTCTATAGGAAACGAGCAAGAAGCCTTTGTTTAAGCTTGTTTTCGCTTTCTTACAAATGGTGGGGCGAACCAGATCCAAAGCAATGTATGCCAGATTAGAGCCTAACAGCACGAGTATAGTCCTCCTACTACCACCGATCGGGTGTCCTCCGATGAGCGCCACTAGCAAGTTCGCGGTGCAAACATAAATGCAAGAGGTCCAGGCTACGTACGAGCGGGCGGTCGCAGAGCACTCTAACCCGGAGGCTGGTCACCGCCGTGGTCGCAATGCTCCAAGGGAGACTAGAAGAAGTGCAACGTGAGAAACTCGCCCTAGTGCAAGAGTACTTCAACCTAAAGGAGCGTAGCCACTACCAAACCTCTCCTCGCCGCTGCCGGATGGTAGTGGAGGACGACGGTGACGAGGGGAGCTACACCTTTTATTCCGCAGAGTCCCGGCCGTGGCGTCAAAAAGGGCATGTTCAAGAAAGGCGGTCCAAAAGGAATGAGGATCAAAGCCAAAGGAAGCTGAAGGATAGAGTCGAGCACCAAAGAACCGACAGGAGGCGACTACTTATTCAAGACTCCTATTTAAAGGTCATTACCGAAGTGCTTTGGTCGTGTCAGGCAGACTCGTTAGGAAGATAACCGAGGTCGAAGAGGGAGCGAATGCTGTTCCGAGATATTTTCCCCAAGGCCCAATCGAAGAGATAGAGTGCGTTATAAGGCCCTCAAGGGCTCAGCAGAACCGAGTCGGCATAGAAGGAGTCATCGAGAAGAGAGGAAAAGGAGAATTGGAGATTTAACCTCGGACGAGTTCGCAAAGAAGGTTCGAGCGGAGATTACGATAATAAAGGAGCCAGCATGGCCCGACGCTAAATTATTTGCGGGTAAAAAAATCCCCCTTTGTAAGTTGGATCCAAACTACACCAACCCCAAAAAATTACAACGAGGTTACTTTCTCTCCTTATTCTCCTATTGCGGATTCCGACTATCATCTAACGTATTATGTCTAGAAGATGTCCTTCTACATAGACAATGAGGGTTTTATGTGCAAAAGTTTCCCGATGAGCCTTGGGGAGATTACTCTGAGGTGGTGGGCAAAGATTCCGGAGAAATCGATCTGAAGATGGAATGACTTGGTTAAACTCTTTCGGGATCGATTCATAACGAGTAAAAAATATGCCAAGACAATGCAAAACCTATACGAAATGAAGCAAGGGGTGGAGGAGCCCTTGCGCGACTACTCCCAGAGGTTTTGGGAACTCTATACCGAAATCGAGGAACTAGACGAGCGGAGTGCTCTTGATATCTTTAGGCGAGGGTTGGTCTATTCCTCTCGGTTGTTCGAACAGCTGACTCTCGACCCGCCGCCTAGCATTGGGAAGCTGCTTAATCGAGTTCAGAGATACATAAAACTCGATGATGCTTTCTGAATAACCAAGTAGATTGAACAGGCAGACAAGAAAATGGATAAGAACCCCCGAATGGACCGAGCGAAAGATGATCGAGCCAGGAACGAGCTGGCAAGAGACAAGGCACCGACAAATCCAAACCAGGCTGTACTTACCATCTTTACCATGCCAATCTACAGGCTTTTACGAATTGTTGAGAATAAAGACTTCTTCAAAAAACCGAAGGCCGATGGGTGGAGATCCCGAGAAGAGGAACAAAAAATGGTTTTGCGAATACCATAAAGATCACGACCACAAAACTGAAGATTGCAGAACCCTAAAGCACAACCTCGAGACCTGGGCAAAATCCGGGCACTTAAGTGAGTTCATAGCCAAGGGCGACGATTGAAAGAAGCTTGAGGAGAAAAATATCGAAAAACCGAGAGCTGAAGCCGAAGGATATCCTGTCCTGGGGGCCATTGACGTAATCAGCAGAGCCTACGATAGGGCTTCGGTCTCCATAAACGCCCTTCGGACGCAATACCAGAAAGCCTCCCACCCTCAGGAAGTGTTCGAAGTAAAGTCAGAACCAACGCTCGTAGTTAAAAGAGGGAAGGATGATCTGAACTCGGCTCTATTCTTCGGGAAAGATTATTCGGCTGCTGAAGCGCAGCATCCTCACAATAATGCCCTGATAGTCCGAATGATGATCGCGAATTATGATGTCGGGAAGGTCTATGTTGACAACGGGGCTTTAGTAAATGTCATGTTCAAGAAACTCTTCGATCAACTAGGGTTGAAGAAGGATTATCTTTCCCCGAGTAACTTGAGCTTGAAAGCATTCAACAGGAACCTTTCCTACCCCCTCGTGCAAATTGCCTTAGCCGTCCAAATTGGCCCTGTTCAAACCATTCAGCACTTTGTCATTTTAGAAGAATGTTCAGCATACAACGTGATAATGGAGCGACCTTGGCTCCACGCCATAGAAGCCGTACCCTCGACTTATTATTAGTCCGTCCGCTTCCTGGGACCCAAGGGCATAATGGAGCTCCGCAGAATCCAAGCAGTGGCCCAAAAGTGCTTCATATACGAGCTAACAGGCCATAGTCCATTATTAGAAGCAAGTAAGAAGGAAAAGAATAATATCCGTCTTGAGATAACCGAAGAAAGCGGGATCGAGCTGAAAAAATCTAAGAAGGACGTCGACCCATTATACCAATTAAAGCACGTTCGGTTTGGGGTTGAAGATACTCTACTTGAGCCCGACGATAGAACAGGTGAAGAACTCCAGAAGATGATAATTGATGACAAATGCCCCGAGCGTTACTTCCTACTCAGCAACTGCTTTTCCGAGAAGGAGGCGTTCGAATTGTTCCAGTTCCTGAAGAAAAATTTCAATGTATTCACTTGGTCGCCGCACGAGATGCTAGGAATTGATCCGAATATAATCCAACACAGGCTCAGAGTGAATTCGAGCTCCAAGCCTGTCACTCAGAAACAAAGGAGATTATCCAATGACCGAGCTCGGGCCATAAACGAAGAAGTAAAGAAACTCTCAAAAGCCGGATTCATACAGGAAGTAATGTACCCGACATGGCTCGCCAATCCGGTTTGCGTCAAAAAGAAGAATAGCAAATAGAGGGTATGTGTCTATTTCACGGACTTGAACAAAGCCTGCCCAAAAGATAGATTCCCACTTCTAAAGATTGACCAAGTCATTGATTCCATCGCCGGGTATGCTGGATTCATACGGGAAGTAATACCAACGACTTGTCTCTCGGATGTTCGAGGGGTTAATCAGGAAGAATCTAGAAGCTTATGTCGACGACACAATCGTAAAAAGCGTAACCGAGGACAATCACATAGCCAACCTTATTGAGGCTTTTGAAAGGCTACGTCGGTTCGGAATGAAACTTAATGCCAAGAAAACTTCTTTCGAGATAGGATCTGGTAAATTTCTTGGGCACCTGGTTACCCGCCGGGGGATCGAGGCAAATCCCACTAAGATAGAAGCACTGCGATCGCTGAAGGAACCGAGTACATACCAAGAGGTTCAACGGTTGAATGGGATGATTGCGGCATTTGGGCGCTTTATCTCGTGCTCCTCGGATAAATGTCAACCCTTTTTCCAGGCCCTGAAGAAGAAGAAAATAAAGCACATTTGGACAGAGGAATGCCAAGTTGCCTTGAAGAATTTAATTAGACACTTAGAAAAGCCCTCTCGTCCTATCAAAGCCAAGACAAGGAGAACCATTGTTCCTTTACTTGGCGATTTCACAACATGCGGTCAGCGCTGTCGCAATTTGAGAAGATGGAAAGAAGCAAAGACCTACGTATTATGTAAGCAAAACCTTACTAGATGCCGAGACATGATATTTTCTCTTGGAGAAGATCGCCTTAGCACTCTGAATAGCGTCAAGAAAGCTTCGGCACTATTTCCAGGCTCATATAATCATCATCCTCACAAACCAACCTCTCAAAGACGTTTTTCGAAAGTCTGACCTCTCTGGAAGAATCTCCAAGTGGGGGATTGAGTTGGCAGCATTTGATATACAGTTCAAACCACGAACGTCGATCAAAGGGCAAGTTCTGGCTGATTTCATTGCCGAATTTACCGACCAGGACCCGAAACGAGATGATTCAAGCAAAAGTTCACCTCGAACACTCAGACACCTCCTCTTCGACCGAACTTAGGGCCAGGGATAGTGAAGGATGGGAGCTATATGTCGATGGGGCCATGAACAATCGAGGAGCAGGAATCGGGATTATCTTTATAACCCTGACATGTGAAGTTCTAGAAAGCGCCATTAGACTGCAATTCTCTACCTCAAACAACGAGGCCGAGCATGAAGCCACCCTAGTCAGACTAAGGCTCACCTTAACGTTATCTGCGACCAAACTGAATCTTTTTAGCGATTCTCAATTGGTGGTCCGACAATTAAGTAGGGAATATGAAGCCCGAGACGAGAGGATGAAAGCATACCTAGAGCTCACTAAGAAGTTTATCTTGGATTTTAAAAGTGTTTGCATCCATTAACTTATCCGAGAACAGAACAAGCATGTAGACGTACTAGCCTCCCTAGCATCTGCCCTATAAACAAGAGCCCGAAGAACCATTAATGTTGAGGCTATCCAAGTTCCGAGCATAGAACGAAGCGTGGAAATGGTTGAGATTATCGAACTTGGCTCGAGTTGGATGGATAAAATAATCGAGTATCTTAAAAACAACATTCTTCCCAAAGACCATCACTAGAAACACCGAATCAAGGTCAAGTCGGTACGATATTGGCTCTCGCCGAAGGCCTACTTTATCGACGATCCTTTACCGGAGCATACTTGAGATGTGTTCACCCGGACGAAGTAAAAGGAATCTTGCAACAACTCCATGAGGGAAGCTATGGAAATCACATTGGGGGACACTTGCTCGCACACCGAGCCATAGCACAAGGCTACTAGTGGCTGTACATGCAAAAGGACGCTCTTAAATATGCCCAGAAATGCCCGAGTTGTCAATTCTTCTCGGACAAAATTCATCGACCAACTAGAAGCCTACATCCCTTGTCAAGCCCCTGGCCCTTCGCTAAATGGGGACTTGATTTGGTTGGGTCACTTTCCCGGGCGAGCGGTAATTGAAGATACCTTGTCATAGTGACCGACTATTTTACCAAATGGGTGGAAGCCGCTGCCCTAGCTTCTATTAAAGATTCAGATATCATCGGCTTCCTTTAGGAAAACATTTTTACAAGGTTTGGGGTTCCCGAGGCCTTTATCTCGGATAATGACACTCAATTCGAGAATCGAAGAACCTAGGAATTTTGCACATAGTTCGGGACAAAGTTCTTTTACGCCAGTCCGAGTTATCCTCAATCGAACGGGCAAGCAGAAGCATCGAACAAAGTGATCGTGAAGGGGATCAAGAAAAGGCTGAAGAGAGCAAAAAGTCTATGGCCCGAGGAGCTTCACGCAGTTTTATGGGCATATATGACAACTCCCCAAAGGTCGACGAATGAAACTCCATTTGCACTAGCCTTTGGAGTAGAAGCAGTCATCCCAACTGAGATGGGATACCCAACATTGAGAACAGAAGAATCCGATCGAGAGCAAGACGAAGAGAACCTGGCACTCGAGCTCGATCTGGTCGAGGAAAGAAGAGGCGAAGTTCTGATCCAAATGGTAGTTTACCAGCAAGAACTCCGAAAGTACTATGAAAAGAAGATTAAGCCTCGAGAATTCAAGGTTGGTGAATTTGTCCTCAGGAAGGTTAACTCGGGGACTCAGGATCCGAAGGAAGGAAAGCTCGAAGCAACTTAGGAGGGACCCTATGAAGTCATCGCTGCTGGGGAGAAAGGCTCTTACGTTCTAAAGCATTGCAAAGACAACCAAGACCTACCGAGGTCTATAAATGTGTCGAACTTAAGACTATTCTACAAATGAAAGATGTAATCCGAGTCTGGTTGGCAAAACACCAGCTCAGCCCAATCGATGAATTTCTTTTTTTTATTTAGAATTATACTTCCATTTGCAAACATACCTAGTCTTGTCACGATGACGAGGGCCGATCACCCTAGCCTCATCACGATAACAAGGAAAACACACACAAAAAAAAAAAAAAAACCCTTAGTTTTGCCAAGGTAGCGAGGACTGATCACCCTAGCCCCACCAAGGCGACAAAGGAGCGATTACTAAAGCCTCCCGGCTTTCCTAAAGAGAAAAGAAAAAAAAGAAAGATATTCACCCGACACATGAAAGGAATGGCTTGAGAAAACGTCCCAAACAATAACAATTCGCTAACGCTTGACCGTCTGTGAACCCCGGAAATTGGGCCCACAAGATTGAAAAGAAAATAAAATTGGTTTTGATAAAAAGAAAAGGAGTCGCCACCTTATTTTTTAAAGGAAAAAAGGAAAACCCTAAAAATAGTTTGCTTTAAGAAAAAAATTTGAATGACTCCATGTTTTAAAAAGGAAAGGCAAAAACAAGTCTTTTGGAAACCAAAGAAATCAGGGATTCGGAGGCTAAGTTATGACATGGGAAGTGTCACACCCCATTTTTGCACCACCTTACTAGGGTTTGTCATTCCATGCATGTTTTTGTTTTGTTTTTGAGTCTAGTTACTTGCATTAGCTTTCTAGAATCATAAGGACATTGGATATGAATTTTGGTTCAATTTGGAGTTGATCTTGAGGGATAATAAGAGCTTTTGTGACTTGAGGGGCATAATTGTCTTTTAGGTCACAAAATTTTCATTTTACCATCAATTAGAGTTCATGAAGATGCATTTGAGGTATTTATGGGTTCAATTTGATGAATTGATGGTTCGGGTTTAAAATGGCTCAATATGGCTCAGGTTGGTTAAGAGACCTATTTCGGGTTAGCTCGAATCGGCTCATGATTTTCACTCCATTCCCACTCATTTGAATTTAGTTAGTCTTAATTTCATTCCCAAAGATGTTTTGGAAGGTTGAATTTTGAATTGGAAAGCATTTGGTGCGACCCTGTATGCATACCTAAGTTTAGCGACGGTGGTGCATAGCGGTTAGCCACCTTTGTAAAACCCAACCATGCAGCCATGGCTAGGGATTTTTGCCCTAAAATGTCTTAAATTACATTCCGCATCGAAGCACGGTCGTTTTGGCTTTCGTTTCGTCAAAATCGGACTCCGTTTGACCCCCGAAACACATTTGGAAGCTGAAAGGGCTCAAATAAGGCAATTGCTGATGGTGCGCTCGGGTGACCACCTGGGGCTTGGCGGCTAACCGCCCAGCCCAGGTGGTCAGCCGCCCAAAGCCAGGTGGTTACCCGCCCAGCCCTAGGTGGTCAGCCGAGCCACCTTCCTAAAATCATGCTGAAGCGGGATTCCTTCCTATTTTTGACGGATTTTTTGCCTCCAGCCGCCATTCCATCTTATTTTTAGCCCTATTTGACCTACTTGAGCCCTAAGGGAACCTCTAAGAGCCTTTGGATCAATACCTAGGGTTTTAATTCCAACCATTGAGGGTTTTCCCTTAAACCCTATAAATACCCCCTTATACTTCAGCAATAGGAGGAGGCAAATTTCTGAAGTAAGAGGCATGTGTGAGACTTGGAGGCTATGACAGCCATCCTTAGGGTAGTTCAACCTAAACTTTGAGTGAGAGAGTGAGAGAGAAAGCTTGAAGGAGGGCTGGAGTTTGGCTTGAAGGCTTAAAGGAAGGAATTCCCAGCAGTGCATAAGAGAAGGAGGACTCTCTACGGCAGCCACCATAGGTATATCTCTCCTCCCTTTCTCTTTTCTTAGAAATTAGGGTTTTACATAGAATAGTATTATTTCATGTTCAAGCTTATGTTTTTATCATGTGTTGATGCTTCTAATGCTTAGAATACATGACTAGAATAATGATTGTGGCTGGATTTGCATGATATAATGTTATTCCATGTGATTTTATGTGTGGTTGTGTTTTTAGGGTTTCTAGAGTTTGTCCTAGGGTTTTGCATTGAATAGCTATGATTTCATGTCAAAGCTTGTGTCTTTATCATGTCTTGTTGCTTCTTTTAGCTAGTATGCATGTTTAGGATGATATTCATGGGCTGTTTAGTATGTTAGGATGTTATTCCATGTGATTTACTGCATGTTTGGGATTCTAGGGTTTCCTTAGTGCTGAAATTGGTTTTCTGCATGAAATAACTCTTTTGCATATTAAAGCTTGTGTTTTTATCATGTTTTGCTGCTTCTATTGGTTAGTATGCATGATTAGGATGACATTTATGGGATGTTTAGGATGCTAGAGTGTTATTTCATGTGATTTACTGCATAAGTGTGATTCTAGGATTTCATTCATCCTTGTTTTAAGAAAGTTGCATATGGCATGATAGCTTAGGGTTCTTCTTTGGTTTTTCTTCATAGTTGCTGCATATGTGTTCAATATTAGGTAACTATGATATTTTTAGCATTCATATAGCTGATCTTAGGGTTTTTTGCATGTCATTGCATATAGGGTTGAATTAGGGTTTTAGTTAGCTTATGATTCATGTTGTTTACATGATTTATGGTTGATTTTAAGCTCTATTTCAATTCTGTCCAGATCTGTTTAATGGCTTTAATGATGAGTTTTGAGCATGTGTTAGCCTATGTTTAAGCATGATAATTGCTTGATTGGAACCTAGCTTGGTTGGTTGGTATCTTTGGTATGTTTTGCATGCAAATTGCAGGTGCTTGATAGGTACAACAGGTGCAGCTACCCCACCAATGTGGGGTGGTTATTTTGGCTATTGCAAGATGAAATCTTGCGAATAAGGTAATTACCCTATGCAATAGGGTGGTTATTTTGACAAGTTGCTTTTGCTTAAAGGTAAGTAGGATATGAGGGTGCCCTAATTCACCCTTCTTTCCTTTCCTTGAAACTTTCCCTTTCTCCCTCCTAGGGTTGTTTCCTAATAGGGGAACATGGCAATCCTTATAGTTTCCTTTCATTAAAAAATACCTTTTAAATCAAAGTTTCCCTCTTTATCAAATTCCATATTTACTAAAGATCTTTTGAGAATCATTTATTTTTGGAAACTTACCATGTTTTACTTGAAAGGAAACTTAGGGTTTACCATAGGCCTCTATTAGGTTATAACTCTATTCCCTTTCGAACTACGTGGACTTTGATCCATGTATTTCCATACATGGTACGTAGGCGCTCTTCGTGAGGTTCAAGTCCGCCCTAGGATACTAAGTATCCTAGGTTTCCTTTCCCCTCTTTCTTTTTTCTGTTTTTCTTTGATTTAATTGATTGTATGGATGAATGAATGGATGAAATGCATGCTGTGTTTTTGATGATAATTGTTGATTTGTGTGTGATTAAGACTTTGATTTAGCCCAATTAAATTAAGAGATCGTTTAGGGCGATATGGGTGCCTATAGGCTTTGCCTAGAACCTTCCCATATCGTAACTTATGTTGGGAATCTAACTAGGGAGGAAAACTACAAAGAGCGGAATTAAAATTTTCCTACGATTCCCAAACCCATGAATCCGATTATGCATAATACAAAAACATAAATCCTAACTACCAAGAGAGTTGGGATTACTTACAGTTGATAAATGTCTTCTCCTTTATGCTCCAAGCTTTGTCTTCTCCTTTTTGCTCCAAGCTTTGTCTCCGGACAGCAATGAATGAGCAGCCCAAGTGTGCTACCTCCAACGGTATCCACACCTAGCTTGAGCTTGAAGTCCTTTCCTTCTTCTTCCTTGTTGTTGCTAGAGGTGGAGAAGAAAGAGAGAGAAAGAGGGAGAGCTGTAATTTTCAGCCAGCCCTTGAGGAAGAGTGATTGTGATGATGTCATCACCTTATAGTGGGCATTATATAGCCCACTAATAGGGCCGGCCAAGGGGGGGATTCCAAACCCTAATCTAATTTGTGTAATTACTCTTAATTACACAATTAGCCCACTAGTTTGCATCAAATACAAATTAGCCCCTTAAAGAACTTTTCTTTAATCACTTATACCCTTTCTCTCATAGACAATCAAGCTCTCTTAGCATGATCAGTGTGTGACCCATTGGGTTCACATCATCAAGTAGTAGGAACAGCACAAGTTGTGCACAATGGAACACTTTCCATTAAGGGTCTAATTGAAACTCCTTTCAATTCCCTAATTGATTATAACTCATTTATATCAATTAGGGCTTCTACTAACCATGAGTAACACCTAGCATATGGCTCATGGTGTGGTCCTTAATAAGGTGAATAGTCATTTACAAAGAACCCTTCTGTTATAGTTTACAGGTTACAATTCCATCCTTCCATCAACACAATGTCTCCAATTGAACTAATAGGACATGGAAGTCTGTCAAGTCCCTAGTTCAATTACTTTATACTCATTCATTAATATCAACTCAATGATGAACTTATGGAAACTCCTTTCCATATTCATTCTACCATGGGCCCATGGATTTAATGAGTTATATTCAATGAATGCTGTATGAGACATTCACTCTCTTTTTCCTGAGAGTGATGGATTCCTTGTTGATCACTCACATGCCTTCACACACATAGCAGTAGGGCCAATGAACACCCTTACAGACCCCTCAGTAGGATCTGCACTTAGTGTTATCAAACTTCTAAAGCTACATGTATAAGACAACCATGGTGTCTCAGGTCTAAGGATTACTTGTACCACTATAACAATGAGAAACTGATTGACAGGCAGGTTAAAACTCCATTCAGTTTATTTCATATCTTTGGTCACATTCAGTGTACCTATTCTTATAATAGGCACCCACTTGTTTGTTGTAGTGTCTCCACACAAATAGCTTGAGACTAGCTATCCTCCTATAGAGTCAACCTAACAAGTGCTAGTCCTATGGTTCATTACTGTCCATCATAGTGAACCTTCAACTAGGAATGATTTAGGAGTTTAGTACAGAGATATATTTCCAGTCTCAAAATTACAACCCTTTGTAATTTCATATTCTCAACTCTAACTCCATGGACATATCATGTAAATATAAATGATGCATATAAACATAATAGAATAAGCCCTTTTATTAAATCAATAATAAATGTGACATATATAAATGAAATCAATTGATTGTTCCTAATCCCTAAACAATCATCTCTATGATTGGCTCTAGGGCATAATCCTAACAACTTAGCCTCCGAATCCCCGATTTCTTTGGTTTGCAAAAGATCTTTTGCCTTACCATTTTTAAACATGGAGTCATTCTTTTGTTTTCCTAAAACAAAACTGTTTTTTGGGGTTTTCCTTATTTCCTTTAAAAAATAAGGTGGCGACTCTGTTTTCTTTTTCAAACTTCAAGGTTTTCTTTTAAACCCATTCGTGGGCCCTGCTTTCCTGGGTCCACAGACTGGCGACTTTTAAATCCTTGTGGGCATGGAGGATGTTGACAAGATCAGGAAGTTCAACTGGGGAGGGGCTGCTCTAGCCACCATGTATCGCACAATGTGTGACATGTCACGTGGTGTGACTAAGGACTTCGGTGGGATGCCCTTTGTTTGGGAGGTAATGCTACTTCCCTTTCATTCCTTTTTATTTTTTTCCTTATATTATCTTTCTTTTTGACTCTTTTTTCAATTTTTGACAGGTTTGGTGCTATGAGTACCTCAACCTATGTCGCCCATCCCTTGCTGAGGAAACCATTGAATGGCCTACCCTCAAGAATTACTCTCCTAGTTATGTGTCCATCCGGGCGGCGAATCGTCATGATTACGCCTTTGCCAGAGCTCACCTAGCAAACCTTACTGCTGATATGGTGAAATTCTTTCCCCATTCTTTTCCTTTTCTTTTTACTCCCAATTTCTCATTTTGGATTTTTGAACAGATTGAGTGGAATCCATGGAAGATATGGGTACCAATGCTACCCAAGCGATGCATTCCTAGCTTGATGCTAACGGGCAAGAGGGTGCTCTTGGAAGGCCCCGTGGGTAGGTACTGGTACCTAGGGGAGCGTGTCCTACGCCAAGTCATGGGTGATGTGAATGCCGCCATGGCTCCAATGCCTCCACCACTTAACATGAGGCATGCTAACTTAATGGAGGGGGAGGAGTTGTGGGATGCCTTGAGAGGCTGGGATGCGGAGGAGTTCACTTCTCTTGACATTGCATATGACACTTTCTGTCTCCAATATCTGATGAGGCCCAGGGTGACAGGCTTCCCTCCTCAAGGGGTAAGTCTTTAACATTCTCCTAGCCTTTTCCTTTTGATAGAGACTTTATTTAATAGGTGAACACTTGCAGGGTCGACGAGCACGAGGGCATAGCTCGACAGTGGGCTCAGGAGTGGTTCCTGGCTCTGAGGAAGATGAGATGGAGGGGGATAGGTCACTACCCTTGCCTCAGCCGAATTGGTTCATTGATTTGTGCAGTGGGTCAGACTTTGTCAAGACCGCTATCACTCATCCTGCATTTGATGAGTCCCCCAGGATCGACCCAAATCGAGAACAGGTGAGTTCTCTTTATGGGTATTTCTTTCTTTCTTTGAACATTACCTTCAATTTTACCCTTATTGATTATCCCAGGTGCCTGCGGCATATGCCCAAGAGTTCATCGACCTTAGTGAGGGCTTGAGGCGTGACCTTGTGAGGATGAGCTTAGCCAAATCTATGGCAGAAGCTCGTTTGGATGTCATGGTAAGTGTTCCACCTATTCAAAGTTCTCATATGTGGTTTTCAACCAACTCTATTCTCATACTTAGCCCCTTTGCAATGGATTTTTTATATGCAGCCACCACCGGCAATGCGCCCTCCTAGAGCACCTCGTGGGGGTCGTGACGGAGCTGGGCCGAGCCGTAAAAGAAGCTCTAGGAACCGCTGAGTTCATTTACTTTCTTGTTGGGCTTGTAGAAACAATGAGACAATGGCTATCTTTTCGCATTTCATGCTTGTGTTTTGTAATTGCCACCTAAAACCAAACTTTTTTATCCCTTATTATGGATACTTGTTGTGCTTGTTTGAATCTGTCATGATGATGTTATGGTGCCTTTCTCATGAAAATTTGAGTCAATGTGAGTTCATAGGAGTGAAAATGGCCTAAAAAGGCCATCGAATGCGAAAATAGGCGAAACCGGGCGAAACAAGGCAAAACAAGGCGGGGGCCTCGGGTGACCATCTGGCCCCGGACGGTTACCCGAGGTCGACACATTTTTTTGCGATTTTTCAGGAATTTTGCGATTTTGACGGTTCTACTCCCTTTAGGACTCGAATTTGTGACCCTTTTCCTATAAAAACACATGAGGGGAGTCTTCTAACTCACCTATTTTCATTGACAATAATTATGGAAGCCTTGGATGGGTTCTTAAGAGGGTTTTTGGCAGTCATGGCTGCCAAAGACAAAACTGAGTTTAAGCGCTTCGGCTTGGAACCATTGCTCTCCATAAGGCACATGAAGCTCGAGACGACCCTTCTCACTGCTGCTACATACTTCTGGGATCCTCAAATCCATGTCTTTCGATTTAATTATGAAGAATTATGCCCAACCATGGAGGAATTCTGTGCTTTATTTGGAGTTTCGCCCGCAGGGCCATTCATTCTTCCTACACCTCGCTCTGATTACCTTGCTTCCTTCTCGGATTTTCTTGGCATTCCTCAAAGGGACGCAACGATCTTTGTCAAGGACCATATGGTGGACTTAATGAAGTTAGCAACCTCATTCTTGGCTCATGATAGCGAAGGTACTCTGACTTTCACCCCTCAAATTCAGCGTGCACTCGCTTTCTGTTTAATTGGTCGCTTTCTCATATTCACCGGCACTCTTCAAGCCCCTGTTCAAATATGTGAGTTGATTACCCCTCTTCTCAAGCGACATAACATTATTCCCTTGGTATTAGCTGAAACCTTGAATGGTTTAGATAAAGTTCATGGCAACCCCAAAGCGCCTTTAGAAGGTAGCCCCTTTTTACTGCAAATGTGGCTACTCGAGCACTTGAATTTTCTATCTCCCACCACTATCACTCCATACAAGCCCCAGCACTTCTGTCTGCGCCGAGTTGAACTCCCTGGGCCGTTCTCTTTAAGAGATTGGTTGGGTTATTTCCATACGCTGTCATGGCGGAACATCAAATGGTACTGTGAACCCCGGAAATTGGGCCCACGAGGGATTGAAAAGAAAGTGGGTTTGAAAAAGAAAAAGGAAAGGAGTCGCCACCTTATTTTTTTAAAGGAAACAAGGAAAACCCTAAACATAGTTTGTTTTAGGAAAACAATTTGAATGACTCCATAAAAAAGGAAAGGCAAAAACCAATCTTTTGAAAACCAAAGAAATCGGGGATTCGGAGGCTAAGTTATGACATGGGAAGGTTCTAGGCAAAGCCTATAGGCACCCATGTCACCCTTTCGGTCTCTCAGTTCATTTGGGCTAAATTAAAGTCTTTCCATACAAAAATCAGCAAGTATATCATCACAAGAATTGCATGCATATCATATATTTTATTCATCCATCCATGCATAATAAGCAAATAAAAACAGAAAATAAAAAGAAGAAAAGAAAACATAAATAAACCTAGGATGCTTGGATCCTAGAACGGACTTGAGCCTCACGAAGAGCGCCTACGTACCATGCAACGAAATACATGGATCAAAGTCCACGTAGTTCGATTAGAATTAGGGTTAAGACCTAATATAAACCCATGGTTAAAAACCCTAGGTTTCCTTATTTGATCAAAAGAGTTGAATATGATAGAAAGTTTGATTTTAGGAAAAAAATCCACAAAATGGAAACTTTAATAAAAACCAGAATTTTGTTGGTTAAGGAAACCTCTAATTAAACCATAGGATCATATTAAAAATTAACCCTAAATAGGGAGAAGAGAATGAGTTAAGAAGAAAGGTGAATTGGGGCACCTTCACACCCACTTACCTGAGCGCAATTAGCTCCAAGCATTTAGCCATTTCAGACATAAGCAGCCCTATTTGCCATGGGACAAATACCACACCTATTTGCACCCTTACAAGTGCTCAAAACCATGCAAAAACACTAACATGCAAATCTGGACAGAATAGTATTATGACCTAAAATCATCCACTAAGCATGCCAATAGCAAAAACAGCGAACAATAATAAGTCCTAACATATTCCTAGAACCATATCATGCATAAAAACCCTAAAACATACTAACATGCATGCAAAACTATCATGTTTACTCCATATGAAAAACATATACAGCAAACACGAAGAAAAACCAAATAAAAAAGTCTACTTTATCATGCTATATGAAAACAAACACGAAACAATGACTCTAAAACCCTAAACTCACAAATATGCTTAAAAACATACAAGACATACTTTAATCATGCTAAAACCAAACCAAACAGAAATTAAATCATGCATATTAACTAACTAAAGCAATATAACATGATGAAAATCCTAACTCTAACATGCAATGACACTAATCCTAACACAAGGACAATAGGAGCACACGAATCATAACTATGCATTAAAAACCTAAAGGACAGCCCTAAAGCATGCTAAACAGTAGATAAAAAATAGATATTCCATGTATAGTAACTAGCTAGAGTGTTAATACATGATAAAAAAGTCACCTTTAACATGCAATAAGCCTAACCCATATGAGAACCTAGTTTAAGCTTGAATAGAGAAGGAGAATACCTTAGGAAGTGGCTCCCCTTGTGTTTGTAATTGTTCGTGGCTCCTCAGGTCTTTAGAGTGAATCAAACCAACACGAATCCTCCTCTTTGTCAAAGTGGTATCACAGCAAAGAGATCAAAACTCACTCAACTTTGAAAAGAAATAGAAAACAAAAAGAGAACAAGAGAAAAGAAAAAGTGATTCTCGTCACTTTGCAGTAGCAGCAACTTCAATCGCGTTTTTGGGTATGAAAACGTTGGATTTGGACAAAGCTTGTGAAATACAAAGTTGTAGAGAATTGAATTATCTTTCTAACAAGACCAATTTCATCCAATTCTGACTTCGGATGAAAACGTTATGATTAAAATACGACTGCTGGTTTTCAGAAAATCTGCTGCTGAATTATGACGAATTTCACTCCCTCCAAACCCTCTTCTCTTCCCCCTTGTTTAAAGACATTAAGAGAGTATTTATAGCTGAAATCTGGAGTTTCCCTTTCCTTCCTGGACTAGGTTTCCTTGGAGAATAATCAAAAGGTATTTTATAATGATAAAAGACTTCTAATCTGAATAGGAAAAGGAAATTGTCTTTTATAAAAATTGGGAGACTGACCGCTAACACGCATGCACATGTATCGTATGTGCGTACACACACTCATCACATACGTACACGTGTTAGTGTCATGATAAAAATGGCTAATTTAATAAAATAATTTTCTTTTCATTTTAACCAAAAATCTCATGCTGCGATTCGCACTAATTCTTCAAGGATAATCCGTAAATAACCACACTAAACTCATCATCAGGCCATATTAAAATTGAACTTCATGAAACACTTTTGAGGGTAAAATGATGACTAATGAAAGTCAATTTGAAAAGATTTGGTTGGTAATTGTGAGTCAATTAGACCTAACCCAAGGAAGGGTCAATTAACCAACTTGAACCACATCGAGCCATTTTAATCCCGAGCCATTGACTTGCCAAATTGACACTAAAAATACCTCTTATGCATCCATATGAACTCCAATTGACAATTTGGAGATCATTCCAAGGTCAAATGAAAAGTTTGGGACTTAAAAGACGATTATGCCCCTCAAGTCACAAAAGCTCTTATTATCCCTCAAGATCAACTCCAATTTGAACCAAAATTCATATCCATTGTCCTTGTGACTCTAGAAAACTAATGCAAGTGACTAGACTCAAAAACAAAACAAAAACATGCATGAAATGATGAGCCCTAGTAAGGTGGTGCAAAAATGGGGTGTGACAGAAGCCCCTCATTGGCGAACAAGTTACACTTGTGAACCAATGATAAAGAACAACCCATTTTTGGCCAAAAAGCCTGGAGAAATCACACACTGTAACCAAACAATGATGGGAGGTTGAAAACCTGAGACTGAAATAAGGAAGTGTACTCAAGTCATGAGTATACTTAAACCACTGGGGGTTGATGATTGTCAAGAGAAGCATATTCAAGCCACTACGAATGAACATACTTTTGAAATGGAGAAATATATTCTAGTCACGAATATATTTAACCAAGTGATGAGAATGAGATCTGAGAAGTACGTTCAAGTGATGAACGTACCTTGGAAATGGAGAAGTATATTCAGGTCACGAATATATTTAACCAAGTGAGTGACAAAAAATCTGAGAAGTATACTCAAATGATGAGTATACCACTGAAATGGAGAAATATATTCAGGTCACGAATATATTTAACCAAGTAATCTGAGAATGAAATCTGAGAAGTATACTCAAATGGTGAGCATACTATTGAAATGGAGAAATATATCCAAGCGATGGATATCTTTAACCAAGTAGGATAAGAATAATCTGAGAGGTGTATTCAAGTGATGAGTGTACTTTTGAAATGGAGAAATATATTCAGGTCACGAACATATTTGACCAAGTGATGAAAAAGATGCTGAGAAATATACTCAAGTGATGAGTATACTTAATGATTGAAAAAGACTGAGAAGTACGTTCAAGTGATGAACATACTTTTGAAATGGAGAAATGTATACAAGTGATGGATATATTTAACCAAGTAAGCTGAGAAGTACACTCAAGTGATGAGCATACCATTGAAATGGAGAAATATATCCAAACGACGGATATATTTAACCAAGTAAGATAAGAATAATCTGAGAAGTGTACTCAAGTGATGAGTACACCATTGAAATGGAGAAATATATTCTAGTCACGAATATACTTAACCAAGTAAGTGACAAGTATGTTTGAGTGATAAACATACCATTGAAATAGAGAAATATATCCAAGTGATGGATATACTTAACCAAGTAAGTGACAAGTATGTTTAAGTGATAAACATACCATTGAAATAGAGAAATATATCCAAGCGATGGATATACTTAAGCAAGTAAGATAGAGAATAATCTAAGAAGTGTACTCAAGTGATGAGTACACCATTGAAATGGAGAAATATATTCTAGTCATGAATATATTTAACCAAGTAAGTGACAAATAATCTGAGAAGTATGTTCAAGTGATGAACATACTATTGAAATGGAGAAATATACCCAAGCGATGGATATACTTAACCAAGTAAGTGGCAAAATATCTGAGAAGTATACTCAAGTGATGAGTATACCATTGAAATGGAAAAAATATACCCAAGTGGTGGATATACTTAACCAAGTAAGTGACAAATGATCTGAGAAGTATGTTCAAGTGATGAACATACCATTGAAATGGAGAAGTATACCCAAGCGATGGATATACTTAACCAAGTAAGTGACAAAATATCTGAGAAGTATACTCGAGTGATGAGTATACCATTGAAATGGAGAAATATACCCAAGCGATGAATATATTTTACCAAGTAAGTGATAATGAGGATCTGAAACTAGGAAGCATATTCAATGGGTGAACATGCTTTTGAAATGGAAGAATATATTCAAGTGATGAATATATTCAACCAAGTATGATAGAAAATGAGAATTTGAAACTGAGAAGCATATTCAAAGGGTGAATACACTTTTGAAATGGAAAAATATATTCAAGTGATGAATATATTCAACCAAGTAGGATAGGGAATGAGAATTTGAAACTGAGAAGCATATTCAAAGAGTGAATACACTTTTGAAATGGAAGAATATATTCAAATGATGAGTATATTCAACCAAGTGGGATGAAAAATCAAGATTTGAAATGAGGATATATGATCAATTTATCAAGATTGAACAGGCATGGTGCAAGAGGAAAGTGACTTAACACATTGTCACTTGAGTTGGCATGACACAGGGGAAATATATTCAACCCTTTTGAACATAAAATCAATTCAAGGAATTGATTTCAAGATGGAATTTGATTGATTTTAAGCTCAAAAAGTGTTGAATATCTCATTTGGAAGGAGGTTTGATCACGCGTCAAGGCGAGACAAAGCGAGGGAGAAAGCCAAAACAAGGTGGCTTGGGTGACCACCAGGCTTCGGGAGGCTAGCCGCCCAGGCCTGGGTGGTTACCCGAGCCCGAAGCGGAAATCCCACTTTGAATAGGAAACTTCCTATTCTGATGGGTTTTTTCCTATTTGAACTTGGATTTGTGACCTTTTCCCTATAAAAACACATCCAAGAGGTTCCTAAACCTACATGTATTCATTCATTAGAAATTATGGAGGCTCTAGACAAATTTTTAGGAGGGTTTTTGAGAGTTATGAGTGCTGAAGCAAAATCTGAGTTCAAGTGCTTTGGCTTGGATCCATTGCTCTCCTTGAGGCATGTGAGGCTTGAAACGAACCTCTTGACTGCTGCTACATATTTTTGGGATGCTCAAGTTCATGTGTTCCACTTCAACTATGAAGAACTGTGCCCAACCATGGAGGAATTCTGTGCATTGTATGGAGTTTCAACGGTAGGTCCTTTCATTCTCCCTACTCCTCGCCCAAGCTTTCTTACTTCTTTCTCCAATCTACTTGGGATTCACTCACAATATGCCTCTACGTTTGTAAAGGACCATATGGTAGACTTGATGAAATTGGCAACCTCTTTTTTAGCTTGTGATAGTAAAGGTATTCTGAATTTTACCTTTCCTATTAAGCATGCTCTTGCCTTTTGCCTCATTGGTCGTTTTCTTATTTCCACTGGTACTCCACATGTTCCCGTTCAAATCTGTGACTTGATTCCTCTCCTTGCCAAGGGCCATAACTTGATTCCCATGGTGCTAGCTGAAACCCTGAATGGTTTGGATAAAACTCATGAGGACCCAAAGGTTCCTTTAGGAGGTAGCCCCATTCTACTGCAGATGTGGTTGCTTGAAAGACTGAATTTCTTGTCACCAGTTGCCATTACACCATACAAGCCCCAGCATTACTGCCTTCGCCGCATTGAATTACCTGGGCAATTTTCATTGAGAGATTGGCTAGGTTACTACCAAACCCTTTCTTGGAGGAGTGTCAAGTGGTTTGTATTCATATGGGGCTGCAGTGACCAGGTGTTTCTGCGGACTTCTGGATGCGCCATGGTGAGACTCATAGGACTGAGGTCTACTTCCTTCTATTGGCCTTCAAGGGTTCTTCGTCAGATGGGTGCCATGCAAACCATACCCACTTCCTTGAAAGGTGACTATCCTGTGGTGCCCGCGGGTCTTTCTGTAGTGACTTGGGCGAAGGACCGATGGCCTAGCAAGTTGATACTAACCCAAGTTACGAATACTGATGGTCCGTATATGATGAGCCCCGAGTATAAGGAATGGTTGAAAAGCAATTTAGGTGAGAGAGAGACTACTCGAAGAGAAAGGATTTTTGGACTTATCAAGAACAATGAACTTGGACCTTGCAGAGAAGATATTATCGAAGCAGTGACAACAGCTTATGAACATGACTTGAGGAAGAAAAGAAGACATGCAAGAGAGGAGAAGAAAGCTGAAGAGCGAGCTGCAAAGAAGCCCAAGAAAAACTGAAGACTCAATAGAATAGGATATTTATGGCATATTTATAGTTCTTTTACTTAATACCAATGAATTGCTATGTCAATCAATTTTAGTTTTGAATAAATTGCCAATACTAAATCGAATTTGGGATTTTGTTGTTTGATTTAGACCGCACCCAAGGTAACTTTATGGGTTGCCTACGTATCTCCATGGTTTTTTCTTCTTTTTTTTTTGTTTTTGTTTTTTTTTGTTTTTTTGTTTTTGTTTTTTTGTTTTTTTTTTTTGTTTTTGAATGGAGAATCAGGTCTTACGTAGTTCTTATGCCTTAACTTTTGCCTAGGCCGCCCTTACGGGTTTTTAACCTAGCAGGCCTCAAACATGATATTTTTTCAATTGGTCCAAATTAGTTGGACGAGCGAACTCAATTCCATCTAAATCCATGAGGCGAACAGCCCCTGCTGGCAATATCTCTTTGATAATGTATGGCCCACCCCAACTTGGCTTGAATTTTCCCCGCGGATCGAACACTGGAGCTCTGATTTCTTTCAGAACTACATCCCCTTTCTTTAGACCTCGATCTTTGACATGCTTGTTGAATGCTCTGGCAACTCTCCGTTGATACCCCTGAACATGATACAGCGCCCTTAAACGCCTTTCATCCAGCAAAGCTAACTCATCATAGCGGCTCTTAACCCAGTCCACTTCTGTTATCTGGCTCTCCACGGCAACTCTTAGTGAAGGAACTTCCAATTCAACTGGCAACACGGCCTCCATTCCATAAACTAGAGAATAAGGGGTAGCCCCTGTTGACGATCTTATTGATGTTCTGTAACCCCATAGAGCCAATGGCAACTTCTCATGCCAGTCTGTGTGTGAGTCCGCAGTCTTCTGTAGTATCTTCTTGATGTTCTTGTTAGCTGCTTCCACCGCTCCATTAGTCTGAGGACGGTATGGTGACGACAGATGGTGGGCTATGCCGTACTTTTGCAAGAGCTCATGGGTTTCTTTCTGAAAGTGCTGGCCATTGTCTGAGATAACTTCATGCGGTACCCCATATCGATAGATGATGCTGTGCTGTATGAACTGTGCTACCTTCTTGGAATTCAAGGTCTTGAAGGACGCTGCTTCCACCCACTTAGTGAAGTAGTCGATGGCAACCAGGATGTATTCATGCCCATTTGACACCTTTGGCTTGATCTGTCCGATGATATCTATCCCCTATACCGCGAATGGCCATGGTGACGACATACTTGTTAAAGACATAGAAGGCAAATGTTGTCCACTGGCGAACAGTTGGCATTTGTGGCACTTCTTGACATGTGCGTGGCAGTCTCTTTCCATGGTAGACCAATAATAGCCTAACCTCATGATTTTCTTAGCTAACATATAGCCATTCATATGCGGAGCCCCTGTCCCTTCATGGATTTCTTTAATCAGATGCTCGGCTTCCTCCTCGGTGACACACAGCAGGTGGATCCCGTCGTATGATCTCTGATATAGCTTTCCTCCACAAAGTACATAGTGACTTGCCAACCGCCTTAGGGTTTTTCTATCAATGCGAGATGCTCCTTCTGGGTACTCCCTTTCTTCAATGAACTTCTTTATGTCATGGAACCACGGACGGCCATCATTCACTTCCCCTCCTCGGATTGCACAACAGTACACAGGCTTGTCTCGGCATTCTATTACCAACGGCTTCACATTTCCCCCATCAGGTATCTCCACCATGGATGCTAGGGTCGCCAAGGCATCGGCGAACTGGTTCTTGTTTCTTGAAAGGTAGTTGAACTCTATCTCTGAGAACTCCTTGGTTAGAGCTTCCAGATAGGCATGGTAGGGTAGCAGCTTCTCATCTCGAGTTTTCCATTCACCTTTTATCTGACAAATGATTAGCGCCGAGTCCCCGAACACTTCTAATTCTTTGATCCCCAATTCAAGTGCCGCTTCCAATGCTAGGATACAGGCCTCATATTCAGCAATGTTGTTGGTGGCTTCGAACCCCAACTTGACCGCCAACGGTGTAAATGCCTCTTCGGGTGAGACCAGCAGGACTCCTATCCCATAACCTTTCTTATTGGCTGCCCCATCGAAGTATACTCTCCAAGTTTTTCTACCAATCTCTAGCACGTCCTCATCTGGGAATTGATCGTTGAACGGAGCGGATGATGACACCGGACAGCTGGCTAGGTAGTCTGCGATGACGCTTCCCTTGATAGACTTCTGATTCACGTACTTGATGTCGAATTCATTGAGGAGAATTGACCATCGAGCAGTTCTGAATGACAATACTGGCATTTCTACCAGGTACTTCAACGGGTCCATGCGACTTATCAAGAACACTTCGAAGGACATCATGTAGTGCCGGAGTTTCTGCGTCGCCCATACTAGTGCCACACAAGCCTTTTCAATTGCATTGTACTTCACTTCATAGTCTGTCATTTTCTTGCTTAAGTAATAAATGGCATTTTCCTTTGTAGACCCTTCAAGATATTGAGCTAACATAGCTCCCGTCGCGGTTTCGGTGACCGTTAAGTATAACAAAAGTGGCGCGCCTTGCCGTGGGGGAACTAAGATTGGAGGATTGCTCAAGTATCTCTTAATGGTCTCAAAGGCCTCTTGGCATTCTTCGTTCCATACTTTTGGCACACCTTTCTTAAGCAATTTGAAGATTGGTTCGTAAACCATGGTCAAGTTGGCAATGAATCGGCTTATGTATTGAACTCTTCCCAGAAAACCCCGGATCTGCTTCTCAGTGCTAGGCGGCTCCATCTCCACAATAGCTTTTATCTTCCCTGGGTCCACTTCGATACCTCTCTGAGTGATCATAAACCCCAATAGCTTGCCTGCAGTGACGCCGAAAGCACACTTCTGTGGGTTGAGACGGAGATTGTACTTTTTTGCTCGCTCTAAGAATTTCTCTAGTGCCTTGAAATGCCCTTCCCTATCCACGGACTTCACGATCATATCATTGACGTAAACCTCGACTTCCTTATGGATCATATCATGCAATAGGGTCGTAGCTGCTCTTTGGTAAGTAGCCCCAGCGTTTCTTAAGCCAAAAGGCATTACTTTGTAACAGTACGTTCCCCATTGCGTGATAAAGGCTGTTTTCTCCATGTCTTGAGGCGCCATCTTTATCTGGTTATACCCGGAGAATCCGTCCATGAAGGAGAGGAGTGCATGTCCCACCGTGCTATCTACCAACACGTCGATATGGGGTAAAGGAAAGTCATCCTTAGGGCTCGCGGCGTTGAGATCTCGGAAGTCGACACACATCCTCACTTTCCCATCTTTTTTAGGCACAGGCACTATATTCGACAACCACTCGGGGTACTCCACAACTTGAAGGAAACCCGCGTCTAGTTGTTTAGTTACCTCTTCTTTTACTTTTAGGGCCCATTCTGGTTTTAATCTTCTGAGTTTCTGCTTTACCGGCTTCTTTAGGGAATTGGTGGGGATATAGTGTTGCACAATATCGGGGTCAATGCCAGGCATGTCTTCATAAGACCATGCAAAAGCCATAATGTTGGCTTTCAAGAGGGAGATCATCTTTTCTTTTTCAACGGGGGAGAGGGTTTTCCCAATTTTAACTATTCTTGGCAATTCATTCGTCCCTAAGTTGATTGATTCCAATTCATCCATATTAGGTTCGGTGACGCCCCTTTTCCTTTGCTCAACGAGCTCCGGGGGGACATCGTTCCTAGGATCTATATCCATGCCATAAATATCCATAGAGGAGAGAAAAGAGACACTGCATATATAGAGAAAGAAAGCACACTTTATTGACTAGGAATAATGGGAATGACACACAAAAGAAAGAAGGAAAACAAATAAATCTGTATCAATACTATGACTCCACAAAGTGAGTAAAGTAGATACATCTTATTGAATTAGGGAAATATTACTAAACTAAGACACCTACAAGCTGCTATCAGGTAGGCCAAGGTCTTCTTCTTCATGGATCTCCGCAATGACACCACATTCAAGGTACCAATTCAGGAATGGCACGGTAGCATGGCTAATGGATGAACCCTGGAGTTCTTCAATGGTCAAGTCTTCCACGGTGAGGATCATATCTTGGAACATTTCAGTCATAGCCCCTGCGTCGAGGTTCTCTGCCCAGTCTTCCTCTTTCTTTTCCCAGAACTTATTATTGATGGCTTCATCATCCACCATTTCAGCTGTGATTGGATACCATTCGGTGAAGAAGATTTCAAAACCCGGAACTCGGATCTTGGTAGCTTGGTCAAAGGTGGGTTCTGGAAACCCGCAATATAGAAAATCATCCCCTTCTTTGACGAAGTAACCATTCAAAGTAGGTCGATATGGCGAGATCCTCAGGTCTGGCACCCTTCCCTCGGCTTTGGCTCTTACTTTCTCTTTATTCCTCTTCAGCATTTCCACATAATCATTTCTGGAGGGCTCATATCCTAGCCCGAAGGTGTATGAGGTGACACGGCTTTGAATAGACGTAGGGATCCCTTGTTGGCGACGCCCTAGCCCCATGCCGGGAAAGAAACTCATTCTTCTCATGATTTCACCAACATGCAAGTTGCCATGGGGACAAAAGTCCAAGGGTATTAATTCACCCTTTTCGAGCTCTTTTTCAATGCATTGGACATAGTCAAACCCAGATAGCGGTATCGCTGCTGATTCGGGTTGTATCTCACATATAGGCACACCTGCGAGTTTCAATTCATAGTCCCCTTGAAGTGTTACTATGGCCCCTTCGTAAGGAAACTTCACCTTTTGATGGAGTGAAGATGGTACAGCCCCAGCAGGATGGATCCAAGGTCGGCCCAACAGCAAGTTGAAACATGACGGCACATCCAACACGTGGAATTCTACCCTAAATTCAGTGGGTCCCATGATAAGAGGCAAAGTAACTACCCCTATTACTTCTCGGCGGGTGTTGTCATAAGCTCTTACGGTCTGCCCAGATGGCGTGAAATCAGTGGGTCCCAAACCCAAAACAGTGGCAGTTCGGAGAGGACATACATTCAGTGCGGACCCATTGTCGATAAGAACGGTGGGAACCCTCTTCCCCATAGTGTCAACGGTCACATAGAGAGCTTGAGAATGGCTCGGCCCGCTTTTAGGTAGGTCTACATCGGTGAACACGATGGTTGAGTTCTTGGGAGTTGGATTCACCAAATGTACCAATCCCTCGGGGGATGTGTCAACAGGCACTTGTATCTGATTCAACAGTTTCAACACTGTCTGTCTGTGCTTATGCGAGGCCATGAGCAAGCCCCAAATAGTAATGTTGGCATTGGTCTTCTTCAGCTGCCTAAGCACTTCATCCTCTTCTTCTTGCAAGCTAGGACGCCTCTGCCCTTCCAAATCTTCCAACGGATTTTCAGATTCTAGGTGGGGGGCTTGAAATGACGACCCCCTCTGGTTATATGGTCCAACTCATCATCGCTAGCCCATATGTCATGAACTTCCTCGGAGTCATTCATTAAGTCATCCCATTCTATCATGTCAATGCTCTCCATCTCTGTTGGCAAGTCATCCCAACCTGAAGGGACTATCGGCTCATTTGATATCGGACTTGGGCTTGAGTACAGCACATATTAATCATATTTCCCCGACGCTTCACCTAATAGGCCAACCTGAGGATCCCCTGCTTCATATCTTTCTTTCAGCTCTTGTTGGATAGATTTCTTTGGCAACAACAAAACCTTTTGGTCAATGAGGTCTTGGATGATCTTCTTTAGTATAGAACAAGCCTCGGTGTCATGGCCGGGTGCACGATGGTATTGGCAATATTGGTGAGGGGTTGATGGTCTTGGCTTTGGTGGAAGTGGCATGATAAGGCTGTTATTGCGGCAAATGGTGAAAAGACGGGTTAAGGTCATGGGGAGCGGAGTGTATTGTCTTATGGGATGGCGAGGGCGAGAGGATTCAACCCCAATGGCATTTATGGTGTTAGGTGGGGGTGTGTTGTTGTGTGATGGGAGAGGATTACGGGTGACATTTGGACGGGTTGGTGGTGAAATGACTTGCTTGTCAATGAGGTCTTGGACTTGGTGGCAAAGGCAAATACAGCGATTGGTGGCATGGCCTTTGGATTGATGGTACTTGCAGTACTCATTCTCATTGTAGCTCTTGGGTAAGGGATTTGGTGGAGGTCTTGGGTCGAGTGGCTTCAATAGGTCACGACTTATGAGCTTTTCAAGGACTCTTTCGAGTGGCATGAATAGGTCGGTGAATTGGCGAGGTGGGTTGACATCATTGAGAGAAAAGGGTTGGATTGGTTGAGTTATGGTGTTGACCTCGGCATTGTTCTTCCCAGTAAAGTTTGTCTTGCGACTCCTCACTTCCTCAGTCTTGATTGTCCCATCATTGATAGCATCTTCAACCTGCGTGCCAGCCCCAATGAGAGCTTTGAAATTTGGAAAATAGTGGGCAAATAGGTGCTTGTGATACACGGGCAGCAGGTTCTTAACCACTAACTGAATTTGGTCCTCCTCATTCGGCCTATCCGTCATTCTCGACGCCTTTTGTCTCCACCTTGTAATGTAAGCGGAGAAAGTTTCATAAGCCCCTTGCTTGGTAGTTTCTAGGTCCCTTCGAGTAACGTCCACCACTGTGTTATACTTGTAGTGCTCTGAAAACTCATTGCATATGTCTTCCCAAGTCCGGGTTCTATTCTCATCCAAGGATAAGAACCATTTCAAAGCAGATGTGGCCAAGGTTTCATGGAACATTTGAGCTAAAAGCTCGTCAGTAGCCCCTCGAGGGTGCATAGCTCACACGTACATCTTCAAATGAGTCTTAGGGCAACCCGTCCCATCGAACTTTTCTAACTCCGGCATCTTGAATTGTAGTGGAATACGAGCCGTTGGAAACAGGGATAGAGTCCGCACATCGACCATGTCATCAGCCCTGCGAATCCCTTTTATGGTTCTCTCCAAAGCTTCTACCTTGCTAGCTAACACGGAATCACTGCTAGTACCTTTCCCCTTGGCTTCCCCTTATAGGTCGGTGACCTCAGGTTTCGAGCTACTTTCCCCCCTTGTCTTGGTGTTCTCATTGGATTGAGGTCCCTCTTCGGTGCCAGCCCCATGAGGTATACCCGAGGAATGGGCCTTAGAGCCATTTTGTTCAAGATCCGCCATCTTCTGTTGGTTCTCTTGAGCCATTTTCAATGCGGTATCAGATGTCTCGGCGGTATGATCAAGCTTGGCCATGATGGCTTTCAGGCAAGCCTCAAGGTCGAAGTGCCCCTCACTAGTTCTTTCGTCGGCCATGTCTGTCTGATGGGTGGACTCAACACTCACTAGGCGCCCTTGTGGATTGCGGATCCAAGCCAGCACGTCTATGGATAGAAAAGTTTTAACCTTTAGCCTAAGGACTTGTCCTAAACCTCCATATTTTCCTTAATGAACTCGGTCTCTACACCATGTTCAATTAATTCATTCCTTTTATCCAATTACCTTTACAGGGATCATGGATTAAGGGTATGTTTTAAAGAATAGGGCATAGAGTCCTTCAACTAGGTTTAATTAATCCCCTAGGACTAGCACATCACAAACATAGCTTTACATCCTATTTCCTTAATTTATTCCTCCTAACCCATGGCCTTAACGAAGGCTAGGGTTTAAAGGTCTATATTAAGGGCATAAGATATGAAGCCTCACACCACAAACACAGCATAGCATCATTACAAACAATTGTGGGTGCATAAAGGTGAGACCGTAGTGTCCTACAAGTCTGTCTATATGGACTAATGATAAGGGTAGGCTAGGGTCCTTCACTTGCTTGAGCAATCCTTATACCTAACCACATGTGGCATCAGGAACGCCGCGTGGGTCCAGCAGTACGTGATTAACTCATTTAATATACCCAAGGGCAAGCCCAAGGGTACTAGGCAAGAGAGGTTGATAGCTTTCGCCCCAACACATGGAATCAGGAAAACCAAGGTTGAGACTAGGCCGATCGTTGGCAAGGATACATCGAGGGACATCGATCCTAGCATGCAAGAGTTTGCGCACACAATGCAATAAATGAAAGCACACAATCAAGCGGATGCAATGTGATTGATTTTAATTAAACATAAGAAATTAACCTAGCCCAATTAAACTTTATAGAGTCTAGCCCACAAATCCCCAGTGGAGTCGCCAAACTGTGAACCCCGGAAATTGGGCCCACGAGGGATTGAAAAGAAAGTGGGTTTGAAAAAGAAAAAGGAAAGGAGTCGCCACCTTATTTTTTAAAGGAAACAAGGAAAACCCTAAAAATAGTTTGTTTTAGGAAAACAATTTGAATGACTCCATAAAAAAGGAAAGGCAAAAACCAATCTTTTGAAAACCAAAGAAATCAGGGATTCGGAGGCTAAGTTATGACATGGGAAGGTTCTAGGCAAAGCCTATAGGCACCCATGTCACCCTTTCGGTCTCTCAGTTCATTTGGGCTAAATTAAAGTCTTTCCATACAAAAATCAGCAAGTATATCATCACAAGAATTGCATGCATATCATATATTTCATTCATCCATCCATGCATAATAAGCAAATAAAAACAGAAAATAAAAAGAAGAAAAGAAAACATAAATAAACCTAGGATGCTTAGATCCTAGAACGGACTTGAGCCTCACGAAGAGCGCCTACGTACCATGCAACGAAATACATGGATCAAAGTCCACGTAGTTCGATTAGAACTAAGGTTAAATCCTAATACAAACCTATGGTAAAAACCCTAGGTTTCCTTATTTGATCAAAAGAGTTGAATATGATAGAAAGTTTGATTTTAGGAAAGAAATCCACAAAATGGAAACTTTAATAAAAACCAGAATTTTGTTGGTTAAGGAAACCTCTAATTAAACTATAGGATCATATTAAAAATTAACCCTAAATAGGGAGAAGAGAATGAGTTAAGAAGAAAGGTGAATTGGGGCACCTTCACACCCACTTACCTGAGCGCAATTAGCTCCAAGCATTTAGCCATTTCAGACATAAGCAGCCCTATTTGCCATGGGACAAATACCACACCTATTTGCACCCTTACAAGTGCTCAAAACCATGCAAAAACACTAACATGCAAATCTGGACAGAATAGTATTATGACCTAAAATCATCCACTAAGCATGCCAATAGCAAAAACAGCGAACAATAATAAGTCCTAACATATTCCTAGAACCATATCATGCATAAAAACCCTAAAACATACTAATATGCATGCAAAACTATCATGTTTACTCCATATGAAAAACATATACAGCAAACACGAAGAAAAACCAAATAAAAAAGTCTACTTTATCATGCTATATGAAAACAAACACGAAACAATGACTCTAAAACCCTAAACTCACAAATATACTTAAAAACATACAAAACATACTTTAATCATGCTAAAACCAAACTAAACATAAATTAAATCATGCATATTAACTAACTAAAGCAATATAACATGATGAAAATCCTAACTCTAACATGCAATGACACTAATCCTAGCACAAGGACAAACAGGAGCACAAGAATCATAACTATGCATTAAAAACCTAAAGGACAGCCCTAAAGCATGCTAAACAGTAGATAAAAAATAGATATTCCATGTATATTAACTAGCTAGAGTGTTAATACATGATAAAAAAGTCACCTTTAACATGCAATAAGCCTAACCCATATGAGAACCTAGTTTAAGCTTGAATAGAAAAGGAGAATACCTTAGTAAGTGGCTCCCCTTGTGTTTGTAATTGTTCGTGGCTCCTCAGGTCTTTAGAGTGAATCAAACCAACACGAATCCTCCTCTTTGTCAAAGTGGTATCACAGCAAAGAGATCAAAACTCACTCAACTTTGAAAAGAAATAGAAAACAAAAAAAGAACAAGAGAAAAGAAAAAGTGATTCTCGTCACTTTGCAGCAGCAGCAACTTCAATCGCGTTTTTGGGTATGAAAACATTGGATTTGGACAAAGCTTGTGAAATACAAAGTTGTAGAGAATTGAATTATCTTTCTAACAAAACCAATTTCATCAAATTCTGACTTCGGATGAAAAAGTTATGATTAAAATACGACTGCTAGTTTTCAGAAAATCTGCTGCTGAATTATGACGAATTTCACTCCCTCCAAACCCTCTTCTCCTCCCTTGTTTAAAGACATTAAGAGAGTATTTATAGCTGAAATCTGGAGTTTCCCTTTCCTTCCTGGACTAGGTTTCCTTGGAGAATAATCAAAAGGTATTTTATAATGATAAAAGACTTCTAATCTGAATAGGAAAAGGAAATTGTCTTTTATAAAAATTGGGAGACTGACCGCTAACACGCATGCACATGTATCGTATGTGCGTACACACACTCATCACATACGTACACGTGTTAGTGTCATGATAAAAATGGCTAATTTAATAAAATAATTTTCTTTTCATTTTAACAAAAAATCTCATGCTGTGATTCGCACTAATTCTTCAAGGATAATCCGTAAATAACCACACTAAACTCATCATCAGGCCATATCAAAATTGAACTTCATGAAACACTTTTGAGGGTAAAATGATGACTAATGAAAGTCAATTTGAAAAGATTTGGTTGGTAATTGTGAGTCAATTAGAGCTAACCCAAGGAAGGGTCAATTAACCAACTTGAACCACATCGAGCCATTTTAATCTCGAGCCATTGACTTACCAAATTGACACTAAAAATACCTCTTATGCATCCATATGAACTCCAATTGACAATTTGGAGATCATTCCAAGGTCAAATGAAAAGTTTGGGACTTAAAAGACGATTATGCCCCTCAAGTCACAAAAGCTCTTATTATCCCTCAAGATCAACTCCAATTTGAACCAAAATTCATATCCATTGTCCTTGTGACTCTAGAAAACTAATGCAAGTGACTAGACTCAAAAACAAAACAAAAACATGCATGAAATGATGAGCCCTAGTAAGGTGGTGCAAAAATGGGGTGTGACAGATGCTAGGGTCGCCAAGGCATCGGCGAACTGGTTCTTGTTCCTTGAAAGGTAGTTAAATTCTATCTCTGAGAACTCCTTGGTTAGAGCTTCCAGGTAGGCATGGTAGGGTAGCAGCTTCTCATCTCGAGTTTTCCATTCCCCTTTTATCTGACAAATGATTAGCGCCGAGTCCCCGAACACTTCTAATTCTTTGATCCCCAATTCAAGTGCCGCTTCCAGTGCTAGGATACAGGCCTCATACTCAGCAATGTTGTTGGTAGCTTCGAACCCCAACTTGACCGCCAACGGTGTAAATGCCTCTTCAGGTGAGACCAGAAGGACTCCTATCCCATAACCTTTCTTATTGGCTGCCCCATCGAAGTATACTCTCCAAGTTTTTCTACCAATCTCTAGCACGTCTTCATCTGGGAATTGATCGTTGAACGGAGCGGATGATGACACCGGACAGCTGGCTAGGTAGTCTGCGATGACGCTTCCCTTGATAGACTTCTGATTCACGTACTTGATGTCGAATTCATTGAGGAGAATTGACCATCGAGCAGTTCTGAATGACAATGCTGGCCTTTCTACCAGGTACTTCAACGGGTCCATGCGACTTATCAAGAACACTTCGAAGGACATCATGTAGTGTCGGAGTTTCTGCGTCGCCCATACTAGTGCCACACAAGCCTTTTCAATTGCATTGTACTTCACTTCATAGTCTGTCATTTTCTTGCTTAAGTAATAAATGGCATTTTCCTTTGTAGACCCTTCAAGATATTGAGCTAACATAGCTCCCGTCGCGGTTTCGGCGACCGTTAAGTATAATAAAAGTGGCGCACCTTGCCGTGGGGGAACTAAGATTGGAGGATTGCTCAAGTATCTCTTAATGGTCTCAAAGGCCTCTTGGCATTCTTCGTTCCATACTTTTGGCACACCTTTCTTAAGCAATTTGAAGATTGGTTCGCAAACCATGGTTAAGTTGGCAATGAATCGGCTTATGTATTGAACTCTTCCCAAAAAACCCCAGATCTGCTTCTCAGTGCTAGGCGGCTCCATCTCCACAATAGCTTTTATCTTCCCTGGGTCCACTTCGATACCTCTCTGAGTGATCATAAACCCCAATAGCTTGCCTGCAGTGACGCCGAAAGCACACTTCTGTGGGTTGAGACGGAGATTGTACTTTTTTGCTCGCTCTAGGAATTTCTCTAGTGCCTTGAAATGCCCTTCTCTATCCACGGACTTTACGATCATATCATCGACATAAACCTCGACTTCCTTATGGATCATATCATGCAATAGGGTCGTAGCTGCTCTTTGGTAAGTAGCCCCAGCGTTTCTTAAGCCAAAAGGCATTACTTTGTAACAGTACGTTCCCCATTGCGTGATAAAGGCTGTTTTCTCCATGTCTTGAGGCGCCATCTTTATCTGGTTATACCCGGAGAATCCGTCCATGAAGGAGAGGAGTGCATGTCCCACCGTGCTATCTACCAACACGTCGATATGGGGTAAAGGAAAGTCATCCTTAGGGCTCGCGGCGTTGAGATCTCGGAAGTCGACACACATCCTCACTTTCCCATCTTTTTTAGGCACAGGCACTATATTCGACAACCACTCGGGGTACTCCACAACTTGGAGGAAACCCGCGTCTAGTTGTTTAGTTACCTCTTCTTTTACTTTTAGAGCCCATTCTGGTTTTAATCTTCTGAGTTTCTGCTTTACCGGCTTCTTTAGGGAATTAATGGGGATATAGTGTTGCACAATATCGGGGTCGATGACAGGCATGTCTTCATAAGACCATGCAAAAGCCATAATGTTGGCTTTCAAGAGGGAGATCATCTTTTCTTTTTCAACGGGGGAGAGGGTTTTCCCAATTTTAACTATTCTTGGCAATTCATTCGTCCCTAAGTTGATTGATTCCAATTCATCCATATTAGGTTCGGTGACGCCCCTTTTCCTTTGCTCAACGAGCTCCGGGGGGACATCGTTCCTAGGATCTATTTCCATGCCATAAATATCCATAGAGGAGAGAAAAGAGACACTGCATATATAGAGAAAGAAAGCACACTTTATTGACTAGGAATAATGGGAATGACACACAAAAGAAAGAAGGAAAACAAACAAATCTGTATCAATACTATGACTCCACAAAGTGAGTAAAGTAGATACATCTTATTGAATTAGGGAAATATTACTAAACTAAGACACCTACAAGCTGCTATCAGGTAGGCCAAGGTCTTCTTCTTCATGGATCTCCGCAATGACACCACATTCAAGGTACCAATTCAGGAATGGCACGGTAGCATGGCTAATGGATGAACCCTGGAGTTCTTCAATGGTCGAGTCTTCCACGGTGAGGATCATGTCTTGGAACATTTCAGTCATAGCCCCCGCATCAAGGTTCTCTGCCCAGTCCTCCTCTTTCTTTTCCCAGAACTCATCATTGATGGCATCATCATCCACCATTTCAGCTGTGATTGGATACCATTCGGTGAAGAAGATTTCAAAACCCGGAACTCGGATCTTGGTAGCTTGGTCAAAGGTGGGCTCTGGAAACCCGCAATATAGAAAATCATCCCCTTCTTTGACGAAGTAACCATTCAAAGTAGGTCGATATGGCGAGATCTTCAGGTCTGGCACCCTTCCCTCGGCTTTGGCTCTTACTTTCTCTTTATTCCTCTTCAGCATTTCCGCATAATCATTTTTGGAGGGCTCATATCCTAACCCAAAAGTATATGAGGTGACACGGCTTTGAATAGACGTAGGGATCCCTTGTTGGCGACGCCCTAGCCCCATGCCTGGGAAGAAACTCATCCTTCTCATGATTTCACCAACATGCAAGTTGCCATGGGGGCAAAAGTCCAAGGGTATTAATTCACCCTTTTCGAGCTCTTTCTCAATGCATTGGACATAGTCAAACCCAGATAGCGGTATCGCTGCTGATTCGGGTTGTATCTCACATATAGGCACACCTGCGAGTTTCAATTCATAGTCCCCTTGAAGCGTTACTATGGCTCCTTCATAAGGAAACTTCACCTTTTGATGGAGTGAAGATGGCACAGCCCCAGCAGGATGGATCCAAGGTCGGCCCAACAACAAGTTGAAACATGACGGCACATCTAACACTTGGAATTCTACCCTAAATTCAGTGGGTCCCAAACCCAAAACAGTGGCAGTTCGGAGAGGACATACATTCAGTGCGGACCCATTGTCGATAAGAACGGTGGGAACCCTCTTCCCCATAGTGTCAACGGTCACATAGAGAGCTTGAGAATGGCTCGGCCCGCTTTTAGGTAGGTCTACATCGGTGAACACGATGGTTGAGTTCTTGGGAGTTGGATTCACCAAATGTACCAATCCCTCGGGGGATGTGTCAACAGGCACTTGTATCTGATTCAACAGTTTCAACACGGTCTGTCTGTGCTTATGCGAGGCCATGAGCAAGCCCCAAATAGTAATGTTGGCATTGGTCTTCTTCAGCTGCCTAAGCACTTCATCCTCTTCTTCTTGCAAGCTAGGACGCCTCTACCCATCCAAATCTTCCAACGGATTTTCAGATTCTAGGTGGGGAGGCTTGAAATGATGACCCCCTCTGGTTATATGGTCCAACTCATCATCGCTAGCCCATATGTCATGGACTTCCTCGGAGTCATTCATCAAGTCATCCCATTCTATCAGGTCGATGCTCTCCATCTCTGTCGGCAAGTCATCCCAACCTGAAGGGACTATCGGCTCATCTGATATCGGACTTGGGCTTGAGTACAGCACATAGTAATCATATTTCCCCGACGCTTCACCTAATAGGCCAACCTGAGGATCCCCTGCTTCATATCTTTCTTTCAGCTCTTGTTGGATAGATTTCTTTGGCAACAACAAAACATTTTGGTCAATGAGGTCTTGGATGATCTTCTTTAGTATAGAACAAGCCTCAGTGTCATGGCCGGGTGCACGATGGTATTGGCAATATTGGTGAGGGGTTGATGGTCTGGGCTTTGGTGGAAGTGGCATGATAAGGCTGTTATTGCGGCAAATGGTGAAGAGACGGGTTAAGGTCATGGGGAGCGGAGTGTATTGTCTTATGGGATGGCGAGGGCGAGAGGATTCAACCCTAATGGCATTTATGGTGTTAGGTGGGGGTGTGTTGTTGTGTGATGGGAGAGGATTACGAGTGACATTTGGACGGGTTGGTGGTGAAATGACTTGCTTGTCAATGAGGTCTTGGACTTGGTGGCGAAGGCGAATACAGCGATTGGTGGCATGGCCTTTGGATTGGTGGTACTTACAGTACTCATTCTCATTGTAGCTCTTGGGTAAGGGATTTGGTGGAGGTCTTGGGTCGAGTGGCTTCAATAAGTCACGACTTATGAGCTTTTCAAGGACTCTTTCGAGTGGCATGAATAGGTCAGTGAATTGGCGAGGTGGGTTGACATCATTAAGAGAAAAGGGTTGGATTGGTTGAGTTATGGTGTTGACCTCGGCATTGTTCTTCCCAGTAAAGTTTGTCTTGCGACTCCTCACTTCCTCAGTCTTGATTGTCCCATCATTGATAGCATCTTCAACCTGCGTGCCAGCCCCAATGAGAGCTTTGAAATTTGGGAAATAGTGGGCAAATAGGTGCTTGTGATACACGGGCAGCAGGTTCTTAACCACTAACTGAATTTGGTCCTCCTCATTCGGCCTATCCGTCATTCTCGACGCCTTTTGTCTCCACCTTGTAATGTAAGCGGAGAAAGTTTCATGAGCCCCTTGCTTGGTAGTTTCTAGGTCCCTTCGAGTAACGTCCACCTCTGTGTTATACTTGTAGTGCTCTGAAAACTCATTGCATATGTCTTCCCAAGTCCGGGTTCTATTCTCATCCAAGGATAAGAACCATTTCAAAGCAGAAGTGGCCAAGGTTTCATGGAACATTTGAGCTAAAAGCTCGTCAGTAGCCCCTCGAGGGTGCATAGCTCGCACGTACATCTTCAAATGAGTCTTAGGGCAACCCGTCCCATCGAACTTTTCTAACTCCGGCATCTTGAATTGTAGTGGAATACGAGCCGTTGGAAACAGGGATAGAGTCCGCACATCGACCATGTCATCAGCCCTGCGAATCCCTTTTATAGTTCTCTCCAATGCTTCTACCTTGCTAGCTAACACGGAATCACTGCTAGAACCTTTCCCCTTGGCTTCCCCTTCTAGGTCGGTGACCTCAGGTTTCGAGCTACTTTCCCCCCTTGTCTTGGTGTTCTCATTGGATTGAGGTCCCTCTTCGGTGCCAGCCCCATGAGGTATACCCGAGGAATGGGCCTTAGAGCCATTTTGTTCAAGATCCGCCATCTTCTGTTGGTTCTCTTGAGCCATTTTCAATGCGTTATCGGATGTCTCGGCGGTATGGTCAAGCTTGGTCATGATGGCTTTCAGGCAAGCCTCAAGGTCAAAGTGCCCCTCACTAGTTCTTTCGTCGGCCATGTCTGTCTGATGGGTAGAATCAACACTCACTGGACGCCCTTGTGGATTGCGGATCCAAGCCAGCACGTCTATGGATAGAAAAGTTTTAACCTTTAGCCTAAGGATCTGTCCTAAACCTCCATATTTTCCTTAATGAATTCGGTCTCTACACCATGTTCAATTAATTCATTCCTTTTATCCAATTACCTTTACAGGGGTCATGGATTAAGGGTATGTTTTAAAGAATAGGGCATAGAGTCCTTCAATTAGGTTTAATTAATCCCCTAGGACTAGCACATCACAAACATAGCTTTACATCCTATTTCCTTAATTTATTCCTCCTAACCCATGGCCTTAACGAAGGCTAGGGTTTAAAGGTCTATATTAAGGGCATAAGATATAAAGCCTCACACCACAAACACGGCATAGCATCATTACAAACAATTGTGGGTGCATAAAGGTGAGACCGTAGTGTCCTACAAGTCTGTCTATATGGACTAATGATAAGGGTAGGCTAGGGTCCTTCACTTGCTTGAGCAATCCTTATACCTAACCACATGTGGCATCAGGAACGCCGCGTGGGTCCAGCAGTACGTGATTAACTCATTTAATATACCCAAGGGTACTAGGCAAGAGAGGTTGATAGCTTTTGCCCCAACACATGGAATCAGGAAAACCAAGGTTGAGACTAGGCCGATCGTTGGCAAGGATACATCGAGGGACATCGATCCTAACATGCAAGAGTTTGCGCACACAATCAAGCGGATGCAATGTGATTGATTTTAATTAAACATAAGAAATTAACCTAGCCCATCGTGAACCCCGGAAATTGGGCCCACGAGGGATTGAAAAGAAAGTGGGTTTGAAAAAGAAAAAGGAAAGGAGTCGCCACCTTATTTTTTAAAGGAAACAAGGAAAACCCTAAAAATAGTTTGTTTTAGGAAAACAATTTGAATGACTCCATAAAAAAGGAAAGGCACAAACCAATCTTTTGAAAACCAAAGAAATCGGGGATTCGGAGGCTAAGTTATGACATGGGAAGGTTCTAGGCAAAGCCTATAGGCACCCATGTCACCCTTTCGGTCTCTGAGTTCATTTGGGCTAAATTAAGATCTTTCCCATACAAAAATCAGCAAGTATATCATCACAAGAATTGCATGCATATCATATATTTCATTCATCCATCCATGCATAATAAGCAAAAAAAACAGAAAATAAAGAAAAAGAAAACAAAACAAAAATAAACCTAGGATGCTTGGATCCTAGAACGGACTTGAGCCTCACGAAGAGCGCCTACGTACCATGCAACGAAATACATGGATCAAAGTCTACGTAGTTCGATTAGAACTAAGGTTAAATCCTAATACAAACCTATGGTAAAAACCCTAGGTTTCCTTATTTGATCAAAAGAGTTGAATATGATAGAAAGTTTGATTTTAGGAAAGAAATCCACAAAATGGAAACTTTAATAAAAACCAGAATTTTGTTGGTTAAGGAAACCTCTAATTAAACCATAGGATCATATTAAAAATTAACCCTAAATAGGGAGAAGAGAATGAGTTAAGAAGAAAGGTGAATTGGGGCACCTTCACACCCACTTACCTGAGCGCAATTAGCTCCAAGCATTTAGCCATTTCAGACATAAGCAGCCCTATTTGCCATAGGACAAATACCACACCTATTTGCACCCTTACAAGTGCTCAAAACCATGCAAAAACACTAACATGCAAATCTGGACAGAATAGTATTATGGCCTAAAAATCATCCACTAAGGATGCTAACAGCAACACAGCGAACAATAATAAGTCCTAACATATTCCTAGAACCATATCATGCATAAAAACCCTAAAACATACTAACATGCATGCAAAACTATCATGTTTACTCCATATGAAAAACATATACAGCAAACACGAAGAAAAACCAAATAAAAAAAGTCTACTTTATCATGCTATATGAAAACAAACACGAAACAATGACTCTAAAACCCTAAACTCACAAATATGCTTAAAAACATACAAAACATTCTTTAATCATGCTAAAACCAAACTAAACAGAAATTAAATCATGCATATTAACTAACTAAAGCAATATAACATGATGAAAATCCTAACTCTAACATGCAATGACACTAATCCTAGCACAAGGACAAACAGGAGCACAAGAATCACAACTATGCATTAAAAACCTAAAGGACAGCCCTAAAGCATGCTAATCAGTAGATAAAAAATAGATATTCCATGTATATTAACTAGCTAGAGTGTTAATACATGATAAAAAAGTTACCTTTAACATGCAATAGGCCTAACCCATATGAAAACCTAGTTTAAGCTTGAATAGAGAAGGAGAATACCTTAGGAAGGGCCTTCCTTGCTGCTGTATGCAATTGTTCGTGGCTCCTCAGGTCTTTAGAGTGAATCAAACCAACACGAATCCTCCTCTTTGTCAAAGTGGTATCACAGCAAAGAGATCAAAACTCACTCAACTTTGAAAAGAAATAGAAAATAAAAAGAGAACAAGAGAAAAGAAAAAGTGATTCTCGTCACTTTGCAGCAGCAGCAACTTCAATCGCGTTTTTGGGTATGAAAACGTTGGATTTGGACAAAGCTTGTGAAATACAAAGTTGTAGAGAATTGAATTATCTTTCTAACAAGTTATGATTAAAATACGACTGCTGGTTTTCAGAAAATCTGCTACTGAATTATGACGAATTTCACTCCCTCCAAACCCTCTTCTCCTCCCCCTTGTTTAAAGACATTAAGAGAGTATTTATAGCTGAAATCTGGAGTTTCCCTTTCCTTCCTGGACTAGGTTTCCTTGGAGAATAATCAAAAGGTATTTTATAATGATAAAAGACTTCTAATCTGAATAGGAAACACGGAAATTGTCTTTTATAAAAATTGGGAGACTGACCGCTAACACGCATGCATATGTATCGTATGTGCGTACACACACTCATCACATACGTACACGTGTTAGTGTCATGATAAAAATGGCTAATTTAATAAAATAATTTTATTTTCATTTTAACCAAAAATCTCATGCTGTGATTCGCACTAATTCTTCAAGGATAATCCGTAAATAACCACACTAAACTCATCATCAGGGCCACGGGACTTAAGTACTCATATGCATCCATATGAACTCCAATTGACAATTTGGAGATCATTCCAGGGTCAAATGAAAAGTTTGGGACTTAAAAGACGATTATGCCCCTCAAGTCACAAAAGCTCTTATTATCCCTCAAGATCAACTCCAATTTGAACCAAAATTCATATCCATTGTCCTTGTGACTCTAGAAAACTAATGCAAGTGACTAGACTCAAAAACAAAACAAAAACATGCATGGAATGATGAGCCCTAGTAAGGTGGTGCAAAAATGGGGTGTGACACCCATTTAAACTTTATAGAGTCTAGCCCACAAATCCCCAGTGGAGTCGCCAAACTGTGAACCCCGGAAATTGGGCCCACGAGGGATTGAAAAGAAAGTGGGTTTGAAAAAGAAAAAGGAAAGGAGTCGCCACCTTATTTTTTAAAGGAAACAAGGAAAACCCTAGACATAGTTTGTTTTAGGAAAACAATTTGAATGACTCCATAAAAAAGGAAAGGCAAAAACCAATCTTTTGAAAACAAAAGAAATCGGGGATTCGGAGGCTAAGTTATGACATGGGAAGGTTCTAGGCAAAGCCTATAGGCACCCATGTCACCCTTTCGGTCTCTCAGTTCATTTGGGCTAAATTAAAGTCTTTCCATACAAAAATCAGCAAGTATATCATCACAAGAATTGCATGCATATCATATATTTCATTCATCCATCCATGCATAATAAGCAAATAAAAACAGAAAATAAAAAGAAGAAAAGAAAACATAAATAAACCTAGGATGCTTGGATCCTAGAACGGACTTGAGCCTCACGAAGAGCGCCTACGTACCATGCAACGAAATACATGGATCAAAGTCCACGTAGTTCGATTAGAATTAGGGTTAAGACCTAATATAAACCTATGGTTAAAAACCCTAGGTTTCCTTATTTGATCAAAAGAGTTGAATATGATAGAAAGTTTGATTTTAGGAAAGAAATCCACAAAATGGAAACTTTAATAAAAACCAGAATTTTGTTGGTTAAGGAAACCTCTAATTAAACCATAGAATCATATTAAAAATTAACCCTAAATAGGGAGAAGAGAATGAGTTAAGAAGAAAGGTGAATTGGGGCACCTTCACACCCACTTACCTGAGCGCAAGTAGCTCCAAGCATTTAGCCATTTCAGACATAAGCAGCCCTATTTGCCATGGGACAAATACCACACCTATTTGCACCCTTACAAGTGCTCAAAACCATGCAAAAACACTAACATGCAAATCTGGACAGAATAGTATTATGGCCTAAAAATCATCCACTAAGCATGCCAATAGCAAAAACAGCGAACAATAATAAGTCCTAACATATTCCTAGAACCATATCATGCATAAAAACCCTAAAACATACTAACATGCATGCAAAACTATCATGTTTACTCCATATGAAAAACATATACAGCAAACACGAAGAAAAACCAAATAAAAAAGTCTACTTTATCATGCTATATGAAAACAAACACGAAACAATGACTCTAAAACCCTAAACTCACAAATATGCTTAAAAACATACAAAACATACTTTAATCATGCTAAAACCAAACCAAACAGAAATTAAATCATGCATATTAACTAACTAAAGCAATATAACATGATGAAAATCCTAACTCTAACATGCAATGACACTAATCCTAACACAAGGACAATAGGAGTACACGAATCATAACTATGCATTAAAAACCTAAAGGACAGCCCTAAAGCATGCTAAACAGTAGATAAAAAATAGATATTCCATGTATATTAACTAGCTAGAGTGTTAATACATGATAAAAAAGTCACCTTTAACATGCAATAAGCCTAACCCATATGAGAACCTAGTTTAAGCTTGAATAGAGAAGGAGAATACCTTAGGAAGTGGCTCCCCTTGTGTTTGTAATTGTTCGTGGCTCCTCAGGTCTGTAGAGTGAATCAAACCAACACGAATCCTCCTCTTTGTCAAAGTGGTATCACAGCAAAGAGATCAAAACTCACTCAACTTTGAAAAGAAATAGAAAACAAAAAGAGAACAAGAGAAAAGAAAAAGTGATTCTCGTCACTTTGCAGCAGCAGCAACTTCAATCGCGTTTTTGGGTATGAAAACGTTGGATTTGGACACAGCTTGTGAAATACAAAGTTGTAGAGAATTGAATTATCTTTCTAACAAGACCAATTTCATCCAATTCTGACTTCGGATGAAAACTTTATGATTAAAATACGACTGCTGGTTTTCAGAAAATCTGCTGCTGAATTATGACGAATTTCACTCCCTCCAAACCCTCTTCTCTTCCCCCTTGTTTAAAGACATTAAGAGAGTATTTATAGCTGAAATCTGGAGTTTCCCTTTCCTTCCTGGACTAGGTTTCCTTGGAGAATAATCAAAAGGTATTTTATAATGATAAAAGACTTCTAATCTGAATAGGAAAAGGAAATTGTCTTTTATAAAAATTGGGAGACTGACCGCTAACACGCATGCACATGTATCGTATGTGCGTACACACACTCATCACATACGTACACGTGTTAGTGTCATGATAAAATGGCTAATTTAATAAAATAATTTTCTTTTCATTTTAACCAAAAATCTCATGCTGCGATTCGCACTAATTCTTCAAGGATAATCCGTAAATAACCACACTAAACTCATCATCAGGCCATATCAAAATTGAACTTCATGAAACACTTTTGAGGGTAAAATGATGACTAATGAAAGTCAATTTGAAAAGATTTGGTTGGTAATTGTGAGTCAATTAGAGCTAACCCAAGGAAGGGTCAATTAACCAACTTGAACCACATCGAGCCATTTTAATCCCGAGCCATTGACTTACCAAATTGACACTAAAAATACCTCTTATGCATCCATATGAACTCCAATTGACAATTTGGAGATCATTCCAAGGTCAAATGAAAAGTTTGGGACTTAAAAGACGATTATGCCCCTCAAGTCACAAAAGCTCTTATTATCCCTCAAGATCAACTCCAATTTGAACCAAAATTCATATCCATTGTCCTTGTGACTCTAGAAAACTAATGCAAGTGACTAAACTCAAAAACAAAACAAAAACATGCATGAAATGATGAGCCCTAGTAAGGTGGTGCAAAAATGGGGTGTGACAGGTACGTCTTTACATGGGGGTGTAAAGAGCAGGTACTTTTTCGAACCTCGGGGTGTGCTTTTGTCAAACTTATAGGACTGAGGTCGACTTCCTTCTATTGGGCTTCGAGAATTTTTCGCCAGATGGGCGCCATGCAAACCATACCGTCCTTAACAGGACTTTGTTGCTCTGTGGAACCTGTCGGTCCTACCATAATCAAGTGGGCGAGGACTCGCTGGCCTACAAACCTGAAATTGACTCGAATTGCCAATACTGAAGGGCCTTTCGAGATGAGTAGAGAATATAAGCAATGGTTGAAGGATGATTTGGGCGAAAGGGAAACTTCTCGCCGAGAAAGAATTTATGACCTTATCAAGGACACAAGACTTGGACTTTGCAGAGAAGACATTCTTGAAGCAGTGGAGGCATCCCACGACCATAACTTGCGAAAGAAAAGAAGACTTGATAGAGAAAGACAGAAGACAAACAAAATGACTCTGAAGAAACTCAAGAGGACTTAAAGACTCAAAGAATAGAATATCTATGGCATGTCGATAGTTCTTTTTACTTAACATCAATAAATTGTTATGTCAACCAATTAGTTTCAAATGAATCAATAATAATCTACTTTCGAGATTTTTTTTTTTTTTTTTTATTGTGTTGATTGGACCGCACCCAATGTAACTTTATGGGCTGCCTACGTATCCCCGTTTTCTTTTTTTCTTTCTTTTTTTTTCTTTTGGGGGAATCAGGTCCTACAGTAGTTCTAATGCCTTAACTTTTGCCTAGGCCGCCTTTACAGGTTTTCAACCTAGCAGGCCTTATACATAATGCTTCTTTAATTGATCCAAATTAGTAGGACGAGTGAACTCGATCCCATCCAAATCCATAAGTCGAACAGCCCCTGCTGGCAATATCTCCTTAATGATGTACGGTCCTCCCCAACTTGGTTTGAACTTTCCTCGTGGATCGAAAATTGGAGCTCGGATCTCTTTCAACACTAAATCCCCTTTCTTCAAGCCTCTGTCTTTGACATGTTTGTTGAACGCCCTTGCGACTCTTCTCTGGTACCCTTGCACGTGGTAGAGAGCCCTCAATCGCCTTTCATCTAGCAATGCCAACTCATCATAACGACTTTTGATCCAGTCCACCTCTGCTAGCTGACTTTCCACTGCAACCCTTAATGAAGGAACTTCCAATTCCACTGGCAAAACAGCCTCCATTCCATACACTAGAGCATACGGCGTAGCCCCTGTTGACGATCTGACTGACGTTCTGTACCCCCATAATGCCAATGGTAGTTTCTCATGCCAATCAATGTACGTGTCAGCCGTTTTCTGTAATATCTTCTTGATGTTTTTGTTGGCGGCTTCCACTGCGCCATTTGTCTGGGGCGATACGGGGACGACAAGTGGTGAATGATCTTGTACTTCTGCAAGAGTTCTTTGGTCTCCTTCTGGAAATGCTGACCGTTATCTGAAATGACCTCATGCGGTACCCCATATCAGTAGATAATGTTGAGCTGTATGAACTGCGCCACCTTTTTAGCATTCAAAACTTTGAAGGAAGCTGCTTCCACCCATTTGGTAAAGTAATCGATGGCTACCAAAATGTATTCATGACTATTGGATGCCTTCGGCTTAATCTGTCCGATGATATCTATTCCCCACACTGCGAACGGCCATGGAGTTGACATGCTTGTTAAGGGCATGGAGGGCAAGTGTTGTCCGTTGGCGAAGAGCTGACACTTGTGGCACTTCTTGACGTGGGCATAACAATCCCTTTCCATTGTAGACCAATAATACCCTAGTCTCATGATCTTCTTAGCCAACATGTATCCATTCATATGCGGAGCTCCCACTCCTTCATGGATTTCTTCGATGAGTTTCCTGGCTTCTTCTTCCGTGACACACAACAAATGGATTCCGTCGTAAGACCTCCGATATAGTTTTCCTCCACATACCACATAATGGCTTGCCAATCTTCTCAGTGTTCGCCTATCCACGCGAGATGCTTCTTCCGGATATTCTCTTTCCTCGATGAGCCTTCTTATGTCATAAAACCAAGGGTGGCTATCTGTTACCTCTCCTTCTCGAATGGAACAGCAATAAACAGGTTTCTCTCTGCATTCGATCACGAGCGGTTTCACGCTTCCTCCTTCGGGTATCTCCACCATTGAAGCTAGAGTCGCTAAGGCATCAGCGAACTGATTCTTGTTTCTTGACAAGTAATTGAACTCGATCTCCGCGAACTCTTTGGTCAGTGCTTCCAAATAGGCATGATAGGGCAACAGCTTCTCATCGCGAGTCTTCCACTCCCCTTTTATCTGACAGATGATCAATGCTGAATCTCCGAACACCTCTAGTTCTTTTATCTCCAACTCTAACGCAGCTTCCAATGCTAGGATGCAGGCCTCATACTCTGCTATGTTGTTGGTGGCTTCGAACCCCAATTTGACTGCTAAAGGCGTGAAGGCTTCTTCGGGCGAGACTAGTAGCACTCCTATGCCATAACCTCTTCTGTTTGCAGCTCCGTCGAAGTAGACTCTCCAAACCTTCTTCTTGATTTCTAGGATATCTTCGTCGGGGAACTCATCATTGAATTGGGTTGATGATGACACAGGGCAGCTTGCTAAATGGTCTGCAATGACACTGCCTTTAACGGACTTCTGCGCCAGGTACTTTATGTTGAACTCATTGAGAAGAAGCGACCAACGAGCGGTCCTGTATGATAGGACTGGTTTTTCTAGCAAATACTTCAAAGGATCCAATCGACTTATCAACAGGACTTCGAAAGACATCATGTAATGACGGAGTTTCTGGGTAGCCCATACCAATGCTACGCAAGCCTTTTCTAGCGCATTGTACTTTACTTCATAATCTGTCATTTTCTTGCTCAAGTAGTAGATGGCATTTTCCTTTTTCGACCCTTCAAGGTATTGAGCTAACATGGCTCCCGTCGCGGTTTCAGTAACCGTTAAGTATAACAGTAATGGTTCACCTTGCTGCGGGGGAACCAAGATTGGGGGGTTACTCAGATACCTTTTAATGGTCTCAAAGGCTTCTTGACACTCCTCATTCCATTCCTTGGAAACGCCCTTTTTAAGTAGCTTGAAAATTGGCTCGCATACCATGGTCAGATTGGCGATAAAACGACTTATGTATTGAACTCTCCCCAGAAAGCCCCGGATCTGCTTTTCCGTTCTTGGTGGCTCCATCTCCGTGATAGCTTTTATCTTCCCTGGATCAACTTCAATTCCCCTCTGAGTGATCATGAAACCCAACAGCTTCCCTGCGGTGACTCCGAAGGCACACTTCTAAGGATTCAGTTGGAGGTTGTACTTCTTTGCCCGTTCTAGGAACTTCTCCAATGCTGCGAAATGTCCTTCCCGGTCTACAGATTTGACTATCATGTCGTCCACATACACCTCTACTTCTTTATGGATCATATCATGCAATAGGGTCGTAGCAGCTCTTTGGTAAGTAGCCCTAGCATTTCTCAAGCCAAAAGGCATTACCTTGTAGCAATACGTGCCCCACTGCGTGATAAAAGCCGTCTTTTCCATGTCTCGAGGCGCCATCTTTATCTGGTTGTAACCGGAGAACCCATCTATGAAGGAGAGAAGCATGGCCTGCCGTGCTGTCCACCAATACATCGATATGCGGTAAAGGGAAATCATCCTTTGGGCTCGCAGCATTAAGGTCGCGGAAGTCAACACACATTCGCACTTTCCCATCTTTCTTAGGCACAGGCACTATGTTAGACAGCCACTCAGGGTACTCCACAACTTGGAGAAACCCGGCATCTAATTGTTTAGTTACCTCTTCTTTTACTTTCAAAGCCCATTTTGGTTTTAATCTTCTTAATTTTTGCTTTATAGGCTTTTTAGTGGGATTAGTGGGGATGTAATGTTGCACAATATCCGGATCGATGCCAGGCATATCCTCATAAGACCATGCGAAGGCCTCTACATTGGCTTTTAGAAGTATTACCAATTTTTCTTTTTCAGCAGGTGAAAGAGTTATCCCAATTTTAATTATCCTTGGCAATTCATCTGTCCCTAGATTGATTGATTCCAATTCATCCATGTTAGGTTCGGTAACGCCCCTTTTCCTTTGCTCGACGAGCTCCGGGGGGACGTCATTCCTAGGATCTATATCCATGCCATAGATATCCATAGAAGAGAGAAAGGAAACACTGCAAATAATGAAAAGAAACACACTTTATTGACTGAACTAACAAAACAAAACAAAAAAAAAAACACATGTGCCACAACTAGGGAAGGACTCCTAACTCCACAAGGTGGGCTAGGCGGACACACTTTATTTGAAAAGAAAGCTAAAACAAGCTACTAAGGAACCTACAAACTACTATCAGGTAAGTCGAGATCCTCGCCCTCAAGAACTTCTGCAATGATACCCTCTTCAAGATACCAATTGAGGAGCGGCATGGCTGCATGGTGAATTGAAGAACACTCGAGATCCGATTCCTCTACAACAAGAACCATATCTTGAAACATTGTAACCATGGCTTCTGAATCCATCTGTTCTGCCCAGTCCTCGCTCTTCTTTTCCCAATAGTCATCCTTGATCGCTTCATCGTCAACCATTGTAGCAGTAATGGGATACCACTCAGTAAAGAATATTTCAAACTCTGGAACTCTCGCCTTGGTTGCTTTGTCAATGGATGGTTCGGGAAATCCACAGAATAGAAAGTCCTCCCCTTCCTTAACAAAGTAACCATTCAAAGTAGGTCGGTATGGCGAGATTCGAATATCTGGCACCCTCCCTTCTGCTTTTGCTTTGACCCTTTCTCTACTTCTCTGCAACATCTCCATACGGTCCTTTTTGGAAGGCTCATACCCCAATCCGAAGGTATAGGTGACAATGCGGCTCTGAACGGATGTCGGTATGCCTTGCTGACGGCGTCCTAGTCCCATGCCTGGGAAGAAACTCATTTTCTTCATTATGTTCCCCACATGCAAATTGCCATGAGGACAAAAGTCGAGAGGTATCAACTCTCTCTGTTCCGGCTCTTTCTCTATGCATTGAACATACTCGAACCCAGACAATGGTGCTCCAACGGGCTCGGGCTTGATCTCGCAAATGGGTACCCCCGACGACTTTAAGTCGTAATCACCTTGAAGTGTGACGATGGCCCCTTCATAAGGGAACTTGACTTTTTGGTGCAATGAAGAAGGGACAGCCCCTGCAGGATGAATCCAAGGTCTTCCCAACAAGAGGTTGAAGCACGACGGGACGTCCAGCACTTGGAACTCCACTCTGAATTCTGTAGGCCCCATAATCAGCGGCAAAGTGACCACTCCAATCACCTCTCTACGGGTGTTATCATAAGCTCTCACTGTTTGCCCGGATGGCATGAAGTCGGTAGGATCCAATCCCAAAACTGGTGGCAGTTCTGAGAGGGCACACATTAAGAGCGGAACCATTGTCGATCAGGACTGTCGGAACCCTCTTTCCCATGGTGTCGACAGTGATGTACATGGCTTGTGAATGGCTAGGTCCACTTTTAGGTAGGTCTGCCTCTGAGAACACAATGGTTGAGTTCTTCAAGGTTGGATTCACCAAGTTCACCAAATTTTATGGAGATGTGTCAACAGGAACCTGTATCTGGTTGAGCAACTTCAAGATAGTCTGACGGTGCTTGTAAAAGGCCATGAGCAAACCCCATATGGTAATGTTGGCATTAGCCTTTCTCAATTGCCTAAGCACTTCATCCTCCTCTTTTTGCAGGTCGAGGTGGCGATTACCTTCCAAGTCCCCCAATGGGTTGTCAGATTCTAAATGCGGAGGCTTGAAATGGCGACCCCCTCTAGTTATGTGCTCCACTTCGTCATCGCTCATCCACATATCATCAATCTCACCTACATCACCCATGAGGTCATCCCATGTGATTGTGTCGATCTCTTCCATTCGGACTTCCTCTAGTAACTCATCCCAACCTGTGGGGATTATAGGCTCATCAGGGATGGGGTCAGGATAGAGTACATAGTAATCAAACTTTCCGGACGACTCTCCCAACAAACCCACTTTAGGATCTCCTGCCTCGAACCTTTCTTTCAATTGTCGCTGCATGGACTTCTTTGGCAATACCAAAACCTTTTGATCAATAAGGTCTTGGACCACCTTTTTTAGTATAACACAGTCCTCCGTATCATGTCCGGGCGCCTGATGGTACAAACAGAATTGGTGAGGAGTCAAAGGCCTCGGCTTTGAATGGCATGGCAATATGAGCCCTTTATCACAACATTGGTGGAAAACTTGAGTCAAGGTCATGGGAAGCGGCGTGTATTGCCTTATGGGTTGACGGGATTGGGACGAGCCTAGCTCGATGGCATTTATGTTGTTGGGAGGAGGCATATTGTGAGTGGGGAGGGGATTTCGAGTGACATTTGGGCGATTTGGTGTGGTGGGTGGTGAAATGATCTGCTTATCGAGCAAATCTTGGATTTCATGGCGGAGGCGGTAACAACGGTTGGTTAGATGGCCTTTGGCTTGGTGGAACTTGCAATATTCATTTTCATTGTAGTTCTTGGGCAATGGGTTTGGTGGAGGCCTTGGGTCGAGGGGTTTCAGGAGATCACGGATTCTCAGCTTTTCAAAAACTCTTTCGAGTGGCATGTATAGCTCGGTGAATTGGCGAGGTGAGGTGGAGTTATTTAGGGAGAGAGGGCGAGTGGGTTGGGTAATGGTATTGACCTCGGCATTGGGTTTTCCTCCAAAGTTTGTCCTTCGACTCCTTTGGATCTCCTCCGTTTTGATTGTTCCATCGACGATCGCATCTTCAACTTGTGTGCCAGCCCCAACAAGAGCCTTGAAGTTCGGAAAGTAATGAGCAAAGAGATGCTTGTGATATACGGGCAGCAAGTTCTTTACCACCAACTGAATCTGTTCTTCCTCATTCGGTCTGTCTGTCATCTTGGAAGCCTTTTGTCTCCACCTAGTGATGAAGGCGGAGAAAGTCTCGTTAACCCCTTGCTTAGTGGTTTCCAAGTCCCTTCGCGTGACATCCACTTCAGTGTTATACTTGTAATGGTCCGTGAATGCATTGCACACATCCTCCCAAGTCTTGGTTCTATTCTCCTCTAATGAGAAAAACCATTTCAAGGCGGAACTCGCTAATGACTCATGAAACATTTGAGCCAATAACTCATCGTTCGCCCCTCGAGGGTGCATAGCTCGCACATACATTTTGAGGTGGGTCTTAGGACAGCCTGTTCCATCGAATTTTTCCAACTCCGGCATCTTGAATTGTAGCGGGATGCGAGCCTTTGGGAACAAGGACAAAGTGCGGATGTCCACCATATCATCAGACCTGCGGATTCCCTTCAGAGTTCGTTCTAAGGCCTCGACCTTGTTTGCCAGGACGGTTGAGCTTTCCCTTGATGTGGCTTTGGTTTCCCCTTCTTTGGTCTTGGGTAGTTCTCCCCCTTCTCCTAATGGTTCCTCAGCGGATTCAGACTCATTGGATCCTTGATTGTTATCAGTGGCACGGGCCATAGATTCAGGTTCAGAGTTCTTCTGTTAAAGGTCTTGAGCTAACTTGAGTGCGGTCTCGATACCTGGGTAGTGTGATCAAGCTTTTCCATGATAGCTTTCAAAGCGGCGTCAAGGTTGAAACCCCGGTTGTTAGTTCTTTCCTCAGCCATATCCGACTCAGTGATGGAATCAGCACTGACTAGGCGCCTTTGTTGATTGCGGATCCAAGCCAGCACGTCTCTCCCTCTACCATAGGGTAAATACTCAGTTTTTCAGCCTAAGGGTCCATCCTAAGCTTCCATAATTATCTCAAAATCTTTACAACGTACACCCTTAATTAGTTCTCTTAACCAATCACCCTTGCAAGGGGTCACGGGGAAGGGTACGTATTAAGGATGTAGGATGTAAAGTTTCCTTTAATTACCCACTCAATCAACAAAGCATGGCAACACATCACAAACACGGCAGCATATCATCACAACAACGTGTGTGCATATAGGTGATCCAACGGTGTCCTAGAAGGCCCATTACGTGCAATTCTTTCTTTTAAGAGGGTAGGCTAGGGTCCTCAACTTTGCTTGTACCAATCTTTATACCTAACCACATGTGACATCAGGAATGTTGCGTGGGTCCAGCAGTACGTGATTGATCCATTTGATATACCCAAGGGTACTTGGCAAGAGAGGTTTGATAGCTTCGCCCAACACATGGAATCAGGAAAACCAAGGTCGAACTAGGCTATCAGTTGGCAAGGATACATCGAGGGACAATCGAGTGATCATGCAACAGTAGCGCACACAATGCAATAAATGAAAGCACACAATCAAGCAGATGCAATGTGATTGATTTTAATTAACAATAAGAAATTAATTTAGCCCAATCAAATTAAATGAGTCTAGCCCTCGACATCCCCAGTGGAGTCGCCAAACTGTGAACCCACGAAAAAAGAAAGCGCGGAGCCCACAAGGGTTTGGCAAAAAATATAAGGGGTTTAAAGACAACAAACAAGAAAGGAGTCGCCACCTCATTTTTAGGGAAAAGAGGAAAACCACAAAAATGTTTTATTTTCAAAACCACATGACTCCATTAAAGGAAAAGCAAAGTCTTTGAAACTAGAAAATTGGATCCGGGGGCTAAGTTACAACGTGGGAAGGTTCTGGGCAAAAACCCATAGGCACCCACATCGCCCGAGTTGGTCTCTTAATTTAATTGGACTAACTTAAGATCTTTTTCACTCAAATATCAACATATATCATCACAAGGCAGCATGCATATCATATATTTCATCCAATCATCTCATGCACAATCACTCAAATAAAACAAAACAGAAAAAAGAAAAGAAAAGAAAAAAGCCTAGGATACTTGGATCCTAGAACGGACTTGAGCCTCACGAAGAGCGCCTACGTACCATGCAGCGAAATACATGGATCAAAGTCCACGTAGTTTGAAAAGAATAGGGTTATAACCTAATACAAACCTATGGTAAAAACCCTAGGCATCCTTATTTGAAAACATATTGATTTAATCCAAAACAGGAAAACTTCCACAAGAGGAAAACATTGATAAAAACCAGAATTTATTATTGAAGGAAACCTTTGGTAATTACCATAAGCTTGTATTAAGAAGTAACCCTAGGAGGCGGAAGAGAAAAGATAGAAAAAGAAAGGTGAATTGGGGCACCTTCAAACCCTACTTACCTGAGCGCACAAGCTCCAAACATTAGCCATTTCAGACCATAGCAGCCCTATTTGCAATAGGACAAGCATTGTACCTCTTGTAGACTCTTCCTTGTCTTCAATCCTCTTGTTTCCTTGCTTGCTTGGGGTTGAAGAGCCTCCTCTTGAAGTCCTTCTAGCTCTCCAAACTCGTAGCTCCCTCTCTCTCTAAGTGTAAAGTGCCATTAACATCCTCCTATGTGCTGAATATCATGTCCTTTATATAGAGAACTGACCCCCTAAACCAATGGCTAGGATTAATTCACTAAATAATGATCCTAGGGCTATTAGAGACTCTCTTGGTGCTCAAACAACTCAAACCTACACACTCCTAAGCTCAGATAAGTTGTTTTGGCGGAGGAAACCGTCAAAAGAGGGAAGGAAGAGTCAGAGTTTGACTTGAAAAAGGACTCCTCGGGTGACCAACTAGGCCTGGACGGTTACCCGAGGGTCCTCTATTTTTTCTCCGGTTTTGACTTCCACTTGCTTCAGAAGTCCTAAAATCTTCAAATTAAGTCCGATTTTGACGAAATAAAAGCCAAAACGACCGTGTTTCGAAGGGGAACACATTTTTAAGTATTTTGGGACAAAAATCCTCAACCATGGGTGCATGGTTGGGTTTTACAAAGGTGGTTAACCATGGTGCTTCACCGTCGCTAAGCTTGGTTTGTACACAAGGTCGAACCGAATGCTTTCCCAATCGAAATTCGATCTTTCTAAACATATTTAGGACATAAATAAAGCCCAATTGAAGTTGTGAACCCCGGAAATTGGGCTCACAAGGGATTGAAAGAAAATGGGTTTGAAAAAGAAAAAGGAAAGGAGTCGCCACCTTATTTTTTAAAGGAAACAAGGAAAACCCTAAAAATAGTTTGTTTTAAGAAAACAATTTGAATGACTCCATAAAAAAAGGAAAGGCAAAAACCAATCTTTTGAAAACCAAAGAAATCGGGGATTCGGAGGCTAAGTTATGACATGGGAAGGTTCTAGGCAAAGCCTATAGGCACCCATGTCACCCTTTCGGTCTCTCAGTTCATTTGGGCTAAATTAAGATCTTTCCCATACAAAAATCAGCAAGTATATCATCACAAGAATTGCATGCATATCATATATTTCATTCATCCATCCATGCATAATAAGCACATAAAAACAGAAAAAGAAAAAAAAGAAAAGAAAACAAAAATAAACCTAGGATGCTTGGATCCTAGAACGGACTTGAGCCTCACGAAGAGCGCCTACGTACCATGCAACGAAATACATGGATCAAAGTCCACGTAGTTCGATTAGAACTAAGGTTAAATCCTAATACAAACCTATGGTAAAAACCCTAGGTTTCCTTATTTGATCAAAAGAGTTGAATATGATAGAAAGTTTGATTTTAGGAAAGAAATCCACAAAATGGAAACTTTAATAAAAACCAGAATTTTGTTGGTTAAGGAAACCTCTAATTAAACCATAGGATCATATTAAAAATTAACCCTAAATAGGGAGAAGAGAATGAGTTAAGAAGAAAGGTGAATTGGGGCACCTTCACACCCACTTACCTGAGCGCAATTAGCTCCAAGCATTTAGCCATTTCAGACATAAGCAGCCCTATTTGCCATAGGACAAATACCACACCTATTTGCACCCTTACAAGTGCTCAAAACCATGCAAAAACACTAACATGCAAATCTGGACAGAATAGTATTATGACCTAAAATCATCCACTAAGCATGCCAATAGCAAAAACAGCGAACAATAATAAGTCCTAACATATTCCTAGAACCATATCATGCATAAAAACCCTAAAACATACTAACATGCATGCAAAACTATCATGTTTACTCCATATGAAAAACATATACAGCAAACACGAAGAAAAACCAAATAAAAAAGTCTACTTTATCATGCTATATGAAAACAAACACGAAACAATGACTCTAAAACCCTAAACTCACAAATATGCTTAAAAACATACAAAACATACTTTAATCATGCTAAAACCAAACTAAACAGAAATTAAATCATGCATATTAACTAACTAAAGCAATATAACATGATGAAAATCCTAACTCTAACATGCAATGACACTAATCCTAGCACAAGGACAAGCAGGAGCACAAGAATCATAACTATGCAATAAAAACCTAAAGGACAGCCCTAAAGCATGCTAAACAGTAGATAAAAAATAGATATTCCATGTATATTAACTAGCTAGAGTGTTAATACATGATAAAAAAGTCACCTTTAACATGCAATAAGCCTAACCCATATGAGAACCTAGTTTAAACTTGAATAGAGAAGGAGAATACCATAGGAAGTGGCTCCCCTTGTGTTTGTAATTGTTCGTGGCTCCTCAGGTCTTTAGAGTGAATCAAACCAACACGAATCCTCCTCTTTGTCAAAGTGGTATCACAGCAAAGAGATCAAAACTCACTCAACTTTGAAAAGAAATAGAAAACAAAAAGAGAACAAGAGAAAAGAAAAAGTGATTCTCGTCACTTTGCAGCAGCAGCAACTTCAATCGCGTTTTTGGGTATGAAAACGTTGGATTTGGACAAAGCTTGTGAAATACAAAGTTGTAGAGAATTGCATTATCTTTCTAACAAGACCAATTTCATCAAATTCTGACTTCGGATGAAAAAGTTATGATTAAAATACGACTGCTGGTTTTCAGAAAATCTGCTGCTGAATTATGACGAATTTCACTCCCTCCAAACCCTCTTCTCCTCTCTTGTTTAAAGACATTAAGAGAGTATTTATAGCTGAAATCTGGAGTTTCCCTTTCCTTCCTGGACTAGGTTTCCTTGGAGAATAATCAAAAGGTATTTTATAATGATAAAAGACTTCTAATCTGAATAGGAAAAGGAAATTGTCTTTTATAAAAATTGGGAGACTGACCGCTAACACGCATGCACATGTATCGTATGTGCGTACACACACTCATCACATACGTACACGTGTTAGTGTCATGATAAAAATGGCTAATTTAATAAAATAATTTTCTTTTCATTTTAACCAAAAATCTCATGCTGTGATTCGCACTAATTCTTCAAGGATAATCCGTAAATAACCACACTAAACTCATCATCAGGCCATATCAAAATTGAACTCCATGAAACACTTTTGAGGGTAAAATGATGACTAATGAAAGTCAATTTGAAAAGATTTGGTTGGTAATTGTGAGTCAATTAGAGCTAACCCAAGGAAGGGTCAATTAACCAACTTGAACCACATCGAGCCATTTTAATCCCGAGCCATTGACTTACCAAATTGACACTAAAAATACCTCTTATGCATCCATATGAACTCCAATTGACAATTTGGAGATCATTCCAAGGTCAAATGAAAAGTTTGGGACTTAAAAGACGATTATGCCCCTCAAGTCACAAAAGCTCTTATTATCCCTCAAGATCAACTCCAATTTGAACCAAAATTCATATCCATTGTCCTTGTGACTCTAGAAAACTAATGCAAGTGACTAGACTCAAAAACAAAACAAAAACATGCATGAAATGATGAGCCCTAGTAAGGTGGTGCAAAAATGGGGTGTGACAGAAGCCCTTATTGGCGAACAAGTTACACTTGTGAACCAATGATAAAGAACAACCCATTTTTGGCCAAAAAGCCCGGAGAAATCACACACTGATACCAACAATGATGGGAGGTTGAAAACCTGAGACTGAAATAAGGAAGTGTACTCAAGTCATGAGTATACTTAAACCACTGGGGGTTGATGATTGTCAAGAGAAGCATATTCAAGCCACTACGAATGAACATACTTTTGAAATGGAGAAATATATTCTAGTCACGAATATATTTAACCAAGTGATGAGAATGAGATCTGAGAAGTACGTTCAAGTGATGAACGTACCTTGGAAATGGAGAAGTATATTCAGGTCACGAATATATTTAACCAAGTGAGTGACAAAAAATCTGAGAAGTATACTCAAATGATGAGTATACCACTGAAATGGAGAAATATATTCAGGTCACGAATATATTTAACCAAGTAATCTGAGAATGAAATCTGAGAAGTATACTCAAGTGGTGAGCATACCATTGAAATGGAGAAATATATCCAAGCGATGGATATCTTTAACCAAGTAGGATAAGAATAATCTGAGAGGTGTATTCAAGTGATGAGTGTACTTTTGAAATGGAGAAATATATTCAGGTCACGAACATATTTAACCAAGTGATGAAAAAGATGCTGAGAAATATACTCAAGTGATGAGTATACTTAATGATTGAAAAAGACTGAGAAGTACGTTCAAGTGATGAACATACTTTTGAAATGGAGAAATGTATCCAAGTGATGGATATATTTAACCAAGTAAGCTGAGAAGTACACTCAAGTGATGAGCATACCATTGAAATGGAGAAATATATCCAAACGACGGATATATTTAAGCAAGTAAGATAAGAATAATCTGAGAAGTGTACTCAAGTGATGAGTACACCATTGAAATGGAGAAATATATTCTAGTCACGAATATACTTAACCAAGTAAGTGACAAGTATGTTTGAGTGATAAACATACCATTGAAATAGAGAAATATATCCAAGTGATGGATATACTTAACCAAGTAAGTGACAAGTATGTTTAAGTGATAAATATACCATTGAAATAGAGAAATATATCCAAGCGATGGATATACTTAAGCAAGTAAGATAGAGAATAATCTGAGAAGTGTACTCAAGTGATGAGTACACCATTGAAATGGAGAAATATATTCTAGTCATGAATATATTTAACCAAGTAAGTGACAAATAATCTGAGAAGTATGTTCAAGTGATGAACATACTATTGAAATGGAGAAATATACCCAAGCGATGGATATACTTAACCAAGTAAGTGGCAAAATATCTGAGAAGTATACTCAAGTGATGAGTATACCATTGAAATAGAAAAAATATACCCAAGTGGTGGATATACTTAACCAAGTAAGTGACAAATGATCTGAGAAGTATGTTCAAGTGATGAACATACCATTGAAATGGAGAAGTATACCCAAGCGATGGATATACTTAACCAAGTAAGTGACAAAATATCTGAGAAGTATACCCGAGTGATGAGTATACCATTGAAATGGAGAAATATACCCAAGCGATGAATATATTTTACCAAGTAAGTGATAATGAGGATCTGAAACTAGGAAGCATATTCAATGGGTGAACATGCTTTTGAAATGGAAGAATATATTCAAGTGATGAATATATTCAACCAAGTATGATAGAAAATGAGAATTTGAAACTGAGAAGCATATTCAAAGGGTGAATACACTTTTGAAATGGAAAAATATATTCAAGTGATGAATATATTCAACCAAGTAGGATGAAAAATCAAGATTTGAAATGAGGATATATGATCAATTTATCAAGATTGAACAGGCATGGTGCAAGAGGAAAGTGACTTAACACATTGTCACTTGAGTTGGCATGACACAGGGGAAATATATTCAACCCTTTTGAACATAAAATCAATTCAAGGAATTGATTTCAAGATGGAATTTGATTGATTTTAAGCTCAAAAAGTGTTGAATATCTCATTTGGAAGGAGGTTTGATCACGCGTCAAGGCGAGACAAAGCGAGGGAGAAAGCCAAAACAAAGTGGCTTGGGTGACCACCAGGCCTCGGGAGGCTAGCCGCCCAGGCCTGGGTGGTTACCCGAGCCCGAAGCGGAAATCCCACTTTGAATAGGAAACTTCCTATTCTGATGGGTTTTTTCCTATTTGAACTTGGATTTGTGACCTTTTCCCTATAAAAACACATCCAAGAGGTTCCTAAACCTAGAAGTTATGGAGGCTCTAGACAAATTTTTAGGAGGGTTTTTGAGAGTTATGAGTGCTGAAGCAAAATCTGAGTTCAAGTGCTTTGGCTTGGATCTATTGCTCTCCTTGAGGCATGTGAGGCTTGAAACGAACCTCTTGACTGCTGCTACATATTTTTGGGATCCTCAAGTTCATGTGTTCCGCTTCAACTATGAAGAACTGTGCCCAACTATGGAGGAATTCTGTGCATTGTATGGAGTTTCAACGGTAGGTCCTTTCATTCTCCCTACTCCTCGCCCAAGCTTTCTTACTTCTTTCTCCAATCTACTTGGGATTCACTCACAATATGCCTCTACGTTTGTAAAGGACCATATGGTAGACTTGATGAAATTGGCAACCTCTTTTTTAGCTTGTGATAGTAAAGGTATTCTGAAATTTACCTTTCCTATTAAGCATGCTCTTGCCTTTTGCCTCATTGGTCGTTTTCTTATTTCCACTGGTACTCCACATGTTCCCATTCAAATCTGTGACTTGATTCCTCTCATTGCCAAGGGCCATAACTTGATTCCCATGGTGCTAGCTGAAACCCTGAATGGTTTGGATAAAACTCATGAGGACCCAAAGGTTCCTTTAGGAGGTAGCCCCATTCTACTGCAGATGTGGTTGCTTGAAAGACTGAATTTCTTGTCACCAGTTGCCATTACACCATACAAGCCCCAGCATTATTGCCTTCGCTGCATTGAACTACCTGGGCAATTTTTATTGAGAGATTGGCTAGGTTACTTCCAAACCCTTTCTTGGAGGAGTGTCAAGTGGTTTGTATTCATATGGGGCTGCAGTGACCAGGTGCTTCTGCGGACTTCTGGATGCGCCATGGTGAGACTCATAGGACTGAGGTCTACTTCCTTCTATTGGCCTTCAAGGGTTCTGCGTCAGATGGGCGCCATGCAAACCATACCCACTTCCTTGAAAGGTGACTATCCTGTGGTACCCGTGGGTCTTTCTGTAGTGACTTGGGCGAAGGACCGATGGCCTAGCAAGTTGATACTAACCCAAGTTACGAATACTGATGGTCCGTATATGATGAGCCTCGAGTATAAGGAATGGTTGAAAAGCAATTTAGGTGAGAGAGAGACTACTCGAAGAGAAAGGATTTTTGGACTTATCAAGAACAACGAACTTGGATCTTGCAGAGAAGATATTATGGAAGCAGTGACAACAGCTTATGAACACGACTTGAGGAAGAAAAGAAGACATGCAAGAGAAGAGAAGAAAGCTGAAGAGCGAGCTGCAAAGAAGCCCAAGAAAAACTGAAGACTCAATAGAATAGGATATTTATGGCATATTTATAGTTCTTTTACTTAATACCAATGAATTGCTATGTCAATCAATTTTAGTTTTGAATAAATTGCCAATAATAAATCAAATTTGGGATTTTCTTGTTTGATTTAGACCGCACCCAAGGTAACTTTATGGGTTGCCTACGTATCTCCATGGTTTTTTTTCTTCTTTTTTTTTTTTGTTTTTTTTTTTTTTTTGTTTTTTTTTTTTTTTTGTTTTTGAATGGAGAATCAGGTCTTACGTAGTTCTTATGCCTTAACTTTTGCCTAGGCCGCCCTTACGGGTTTTCAACCTAGCAGGCTTCAAACATGATATTTCTTCAATTGATCCAAATTAGTTGGACGAGCGAACTCAATTCCATCTAAATCCATGAGGCGAACAGCCCCTGCTGGCAATATCTCTTTGATAATGTATGGCCCACCCTAACTTGGCTTGAATTTTCCCCGCGGATCAAACACTGGAGCTCTGATTTCTTTCAGCACTACATCCCCTTTCTTTAGACCTTGATCTTTGACATGCTTGTTGAATGCTCTAGCAACTCTCCGTTGATACCCCTGAACATGATACAGCGCCCTTAAACGCCTTTCATCCAGCAAAGCTAACTCATCATAGCGGCTCTTAACCCAGTCCACTTCTGTTATCTGGCTCTCCACGGTAACTCTTAGTGAAGGAACTTCCAATTCAACTGGCACGGCCTCCATTCCATAAACTAGAGAATAAGGGGTAGCCCCTGTTGACGACCTTATTGATGTTCTGTAACCCCATAGAGCCAATGGCAACTTCTCATGCCAGTCTGTGTGTGAGTCCGCAGTCTTCTGTAGTATCTTCTTGATGTTCTTGTTAGCTGCTTCCACCGCTCCATTAGTCTGAGGACGGTATGGCGACGACAGATGGTGAACTATGCCATACTTTTGCAAGAGCTCATGGGTTTCTTTCTGAAAGTGCTGGCCATTGTCTGAGATAACTTCATGCGGTACCCCATATCGATAGATGATGCTGTGCTGTATGAACTGTGCTATCTTCTTGGAATTCAAGGTCTTGAAGGACGCTGCTTCCACCCACTTAGTGAAGTAGTCGATGGCGACCAGGATGTATTCATGCCCATTTGATGCCTTTGGCTTGATCTGTCCGATGATATCTATCCCCCATACCGCGAATGGCCAAGGTGATGACATACTCGTTAAAGGCATAGAAGGCAAATGTTGTCCACTGGCGAACAGTTGGCATTTGTGGCACTTCTTGACATGTGCGTGGCAGTCTCTTTCCATGGTGGACCAATAATAGCCTAGCCTCATGATTTTCTTAGCCAACATATAGCCGTTCATGTGCGGAGCCCCTGTTCCTTCATGGATTTCTTTAATCAGATGCTCGGCTTCCTCCTCGGTGACACACAGCAGGTGGATCCCGTCGTATAACCTTCGATATAGCTTTCCTCCACAAAGTACATAGTGACTTACCAATCGCCTTAGGGTTTTTCTATCAATGCGAGATGCTCCTTCTAGGTACTCCCTTTCTTCAATGAACTTCATTATGTCATGGAACCATGGGTGGCCATCATTTACCTCTCCTCCTCGGATTGCACAACAGTACACAGGCTTGTCTCGGCATTCTATCACCAACGGCTTCACATTTCCCCCTTCAGGTATCTCCACCATGGATGCTAGGGTCGCTAAAGCATCGGCGAACTGGTTCTTGTTTCTTGAAAGGTAGTTGAACTCTATCTCTGAGAACTCCTTGGTTAGAGTTTCCAGATAGGCATGGTAAGGCAACAATTTCTCATCTCGAGTTTTCCATTCCCCTTTTATCTGGCAAATGATTAGTGCTGAGTCCCCGAACACTTCCAATTCTTTGATCCCCAATTCAAGTGCCGCTTCCAGTGCTAGGATACAAGTCTCATACTCAGCAATGTTGTTGGTAGCTTCGAACCCCAACTTGACCGCTAACGGTGTAAATGCCTCTTCGGGTGAGACCAGCAGGACTCCTATCCCATAACCTTTCTTATTGGCTGCCCCATCGAAGTATACTCTCCAAGTTTTTCTACCAATCTCTAGCACGTCCTTATCTGGGAATTGATCGTTGAACGGAGCGGATGATGACACCGGACAGCTGGCTAGGTAGTCTGCGATGACGCTTCCCTTGATAGACTTCTGATTCACGTACTTGATGTCGAATTCATTGAGGAGAATTGACCATCGAGCAGTTCTGAATGACAATACTGGCCTTTCTACCAGGTACTTCAACGGGTCCATGCGACTTATCAAGAACACTTCGAAGGACATCATGTAGTGCCGGAGTTTCTGCGTCGCCCATACTAGTGCCACACAAGCCTTTTCAATTGCATTGTACTTCACTTCATAGTCTGTCATTTTCTTGCTTAGGTAGTAGATGGCATTCTCCTTTGTAGATCCTTCAAGATATTGAGCTAACAAAGCTCCCGTCGCGGTTTCGGTGACCGTTAAGTATAACAAAAGCGGCGCACCTTGCCGTGGGGGAACTAAGATTGGAGGATTGCTCAAGTATCTCTTAATGGTCTCAAAGGCCTCTTGGCATTCTTCGTTCCATACTTTTGGCACACCTTTCTTAAGCAATTTGAAGATTGGTTCGCAAACCATGGTCAAGTTGGCAATGAATCGGCTTATGTATTGAACTCTTCCCAGAAAACCCCGGATCTGCTTCTCAGTGCTAGGCGGCTCCATCTCCATAATAGCTTTTATCTTCCCTGGGTCCACTTCGATACCTCTCTGAGTGATCATAAACCCCAATAACTTGCCTGCAGTGACACCAAAAGCGCACTTCTGTGGGTTGAGACGGAGGTTGTACTTTTTTGCTCGCTCTAGGAATTTCTCTAGTGCCTTGAAATGCCCTTCTCTATCCACGGACTTCACGATCATATCATCGACATAAACCTCTACTTCCTTATGGATCATATCATGCAATAAGGTCGTAGCTGCTCTTTGGTAAGTAGCCCCAGCGTTTCTTAAGCCAAAAGGCATTACCTTGTAACAGTACGTTCCCCATTGCGTGATAAAGGCTGTTTTCTCCATGTCTTGAGGCGCCATCTTTATCTGGTTATACCCGGAGAATCCGTCCATGAAGGAGAGGAGTGCATGTCCCACTGTACTATCCACCAACACGTCGATATGGGGTAAAGGAAAGTCATCCTTAGGGCTCGCGGCGTTGAGATCTCGGAAATCGACACACATCCTCACTTTCCCATCTTTTTTAGGCACAGGCACTATATTCGACAACCACTCGGGGTACTCCACAACTTGGAGGAAACCCGCGTCTAGTTGTTTAGTTACCTCTTCTTTTACTTTTAGAGCCCATTCTGGTTTTAATCTTCTGAGTTTCTGCTTTACCGGCTTCTTTAGGGAATTAGTGGGGATATAGTGTTGCACAATATCGGGGTCGATGCCAGTCATGTCTTCATATGACCATGCAAAAGCCATAATGTTGGCTTTCAAGAGGGAGATCATCTTTTCTTTTTCAACGGGGGAGAGGGTTTTCCCAATTTTAACTATTCTTGGCAATTCATTCGTCCCTAAGTTGATTGATTCCAATTCATCCATATTAGGTTCGGTGACGCCCCTTTTCCTTTGCTCAACGAGCTTCGGGGGGACATCGTTCCTAGGATCTATATCCATGCCATAAATATCCATAGACGAGAGAAAAGAGACACTGCATATATAGAGAAAGAAAGCACACTTTATTGACTAGGAATAATGGGAATGACACACAAAAGAAAGAAGGAAAACAAACAAATCTGTATCAATACTATGACTCCACAAAGTGAGTAAAGTAGATACATCTTATTGAATTAGGGAAATATTACTAAACTAAGACACCTACAAGCTGCTATCAGGTAGGCCAATGTCTTCTTCTTCATGGATCTCCGCAATGACACCACATTCAAGGTACCAATTCAGGAATGGCACGGTAGCATGGCTAATGGATGAACCCTGGAGTTCTTCAATGGTCGAGTCTTCCACGGTGAGGATTATGTTTTGGAACGTTTCAGTCATAGCCCCCGCATCAAGGTTCTCTGCCCAGTCTTCCTCTTTCAAGCTTCCATATAGATCTTGGATAGAGTGGTACCAACTTGTCAAACTTTGAGGATTCGGCCCTTCTGTGAAGTATCTATCACCAAAACTTTTATCTGCCACGGCTGGGTCGGAACTTGGATAAAAAGTATATGGGATGTACTGCTTTATAGAAGAGTAATGGCGTGATGATTCATTCAGCTCTTTCTCAATGCATTGGACATAATCAAACCCAGATAGCGGTATCGCTGCTGATTCAGGTTGTATCTCACATATAGGCACACCTGCGAGTTTCAATTCATAGTCCCCTTGAAGCGTTACTGTGGCTCCTTCATATGGAAACTTCACCTTTTGATGGAGTGAAGATGGCACAGCCCCAGCGGGATGGATCCAAGGTCGGCCCAACAGCAAGTTGAAACATGACGGCACATCTAACACTTGGAATTCCACCCTAAATTCAGTGGGTCCCATGATAAGAGGCAAAGTAACTACCCCTATTACTTCTCGGCGGGTGTTGTCATAAGCTCTTACGGTCTGCCCAGATGGCGTGAAATCAGTGGGTCCCAAACCCAAAACAGTGGCAGTTCGGAGAGGACATACATTCAGTGCGGACCCATTGTCGATAAGAACGGTGGGAACCCTCTTCCCCATAGTGTCAACGGTCACATAGAGAGCTTGAGAATGGCTCGGCCCGCTTTTAGGTAGGTCTACATCGGTGAACACGATGGTTGAGTTCTTGGGAGTTGGATTCACCAAATGTACCAATCCCTCGGGGGATGTGTCAACGGGCACTTGTATCTGATTCAACTGTTTCAACACGGTCTGTCTGTGCTTATGCGAGGCCATGAGCAAGCCCCAAATAGTAATGTTGGCATTGGTCTTCTTCAGCTGCCTAAGCACTTCATCCTCTTCTTCTTGCAAGCTAGGACGCCTCTGCCCTTCCAAATCTTCCAACGGATTTTCAGATTCTAGGTGGGGAGGCTTGAAATGACGACCCCCTCTGGTTATATGGTCCAACTCATCATCGCTAGCCCATATGTCATGGACTTCCTCGGAGTCATTCATCAAGTCATCCCATTCTATCATGTCGATGCTCTCCATTCTCTGTCGGCAAGTCATCCCAACCTGAAGGAACTATCGGCTCATCTGATATCGGACTTGGGCTTGAGTACAGCATATAGTAATCATATTTCCCCGACGCTTCACCTAATAGGCCAACCTGAGGATCTCCTGCTTCATATCTTTCTTTCAGCTCTTGTTGGATAGATTTCTTTGGCAACAACAAAACCTTTTAGTCAATGAGGTCTTGGATGATCTTCTTTAGTATAGAACAAGCCTCGGTGTCATGGCCGGGTGCACGATGGTATTGGCAATATTGGTGAGGGGTTGATGGTCTGGGCTTTGGTGGAAGTGGCATGATAAGGCTGTTATTGCGGCAAATGGTGAAGAGACGGGTTAAGGTCATGGGGAACGGAATGTATTGTCTTATGGGATGGCGAGGGCGAGAGGATTCAACCCCAATGGCATTTATGGTGTTAGGTGGGGGTGTGTTGTTGTGTGATGGGAGAGGATTACGGGTGACATTTGGACGGGTTGGTGGTGAAATGACTTGCTTGTCAATGAGGTCTTGGACTTGGTGGCGAAGGCGAATACAGCGATTGGTGGCATGGCCTTTGGATTGGTGGTACTTGCAGTACTCATTCTCATTGTAGCTCTTGGGTAAGGGATTTGGTGGAGGTCTTGGGTCGAGTGGCTTCAATAGGTCACGACTTATGGGCTTTTCAAGGACTCTTTCGAGTGGCATGAATAGGTCAGTGAATTGGCGAGGTGGGTTGACATCATTGAGAGAAATGGGTTGGATTGGTTGAGTTATGGTGTTGACCTCGGCATTGGTCTTCCCAGTAAAGTTTGTCTTGTGACTCCTCACTTCCTCAGTCTTGATTGTCCCATCATTGATAGCATCTTCAACCTGCGTGCCAGCCCCAATGAGAGCTTTGAAATTTGGGAAATAGTGGGCAAATAGGTGCTTGTGGTACACGGGCAGCAAGTTCTTAACCACCAGCTGAATTTGGTCCTCCTCATTTGGCCTATCCGTCATTCTCGACGCCTTTTGTCTCCACCTTGTAATGTAAGCGGAGAAAGTTTCATGAGCCCCTTGCTTGGTAGTTTCTAGGTCCCTTCGAGTAACGTCCACCTCTGTGTTATACTTGTAGTGCTCTGAAAACTCATTGCATATGTCTTCCCAAGTCCGGGTTCTATTCTCATCCAAGGATAAAAACCATTTCAAAGCAGAAGTGGCTAAGGTTTCATGGAACATTTGAGCTAAAAGCTCGTCAGTAGCCCTTCGAGGGTGCATAGCTCGCACGTACATCTTCAAATGAGTCTTAGGGCAACCCGTCCCATCGAACTTTTCTAACTCCGGCATCTTGAATTGTAGTGGAATACGAGCCGTTGGAAACAGGGATAGAGTCCGCACATCGACCATGTCATTAGCCCTGCGAATCCCTTTTATAGTTCTCTCCAATGCTTCTACCTTGCTAGCTAACACGGAATCACTGCTAGAACCTTTCCCCTTGGCTTCCCCTTCTAGGTCGGTGACCTCAGGTTTCGAGCTACTTTCCCCCCTGTCTTGGTGTTCTCATTGGATTGAGGTCCCTCTTTGGTGCCAGCCCCATGAGGTATACCCGAGGAATGGGCCTTAGAGCCATTTTGTTCAAGATCCGCCATCTTCTGTTGGTTCTCTTGAGCCATTTTCAATGCGGTATCGGATGTCTCGGCGGTATGGTCAAGCTTGGTCATGATGGCTTTCAGGCAAGCCTCAAGGTCAAAGTGCCCCTCACTAGTTCTTTCGTCAGCCATGTCTGTCTGATGGGTAGACTCAACACTCACTAGACGCCCTTGTGGATTGCGGATCTAAGCCAGCACGTCTATGGATAGAAAAGTTTTAACCTTTAGCCTAAGGATCTGTCCTAAACCTCCATATTTTCCTTAATGAATTCGGTCTCTACACCATGTTCAATTAATTCATTCCTTTTATCCAATTACCTTTACAGGGGTCATGGATTAAGGGTATGTTTTAAAGAATAGGGCATAGAGTCCTTCAATTAGGTTTAATTAATCCCCTAGGACTAGCACATCACAAACATAGCTTTACATCCTATTTCCTTAATTTATTCCTCCTAACCTATGGCCTTAACGAAGGCTAGGGTTTAAAGGTCTATATTAAGGGCATAAGATATGAAGCTTCACACCACAAACACAGCATAGCATCATTACAAACAATTGTGGGTGCATAAAGGTGAGACCGTAGTGTCCTACAAGTCTGTCTATATGGACTAATGATAAGGGTAGGCTAGGGTCCTTCACTTGCTTGAGCAATCCTTATACCTAACCACATGTGGCATCAGGAACGCCGCGTGGGTCCAGCAGTACGTGATTAACTTATTTAATATACCCAAAGGCAAGCCCAAGGGTACTAGGCAAGAGAGGTTGATAGCTTTCGCCCCAACACATGGAATCAGGAAAACCAAGGTTGAGACTAGGCCGATCGTTGGCAAGGATACATCGAGGGACATCGATCCTAGCATGCAAGAGTTTGCGCACACAATGCAATAAATGAAAGCACAGAATCAAGCGGATGCAATGTGATTGATTTTAATTAAACATAAGAAATTAACCTAGCCCAATTAAACTTTATAGAGTCTAGCCCACAAATCCCCAGTGGAGTCGCCAAACTGTGAACCCCGAAAATTGGGCCCACAAGGGATTGAAAGAAAATGGGTTTGAAAAAGAAAAAGGAAAGGAGTCGCCACCTTATTTTTTAAAGGAAACAAGGAAAACCCTAAAAATAGTTTGTTTTAAGAAAACAATTTGAATGACTCCATAAAAAAAGGAAAGGCAAAAACCAATCTTTTGAAAACCAAAGAAATCGGGGATTCGGAGGCTAAGTTATGACATGGGAAGGTTCTAGGCAAAGCCTATAGGCACCCATGTCACCCTTTCGGTCTCTCAGTTCATTTGGGCTAAATTAAGATCTTTCCCATACAAAAATCAGCAAGTATATCATCACAAGAATTGCATGCATATCATATATTCCATTCATCCATCCATGCATAATAAGCACATAAAAACAGAAAAAGAAAAAGAAGAAAAGAAAACAAAAATAAACCTAGGATGCTTGGATCCTAGAACGAACTTAAGCCTCACGAAGAGCGCCTACGTACCATGCAACGAAATACATGGATCAAAGTCCACGTAGTTCGATTAGAACTAAGGTTAAATCCTAATACAAACCTATGGTAAAAACCCTAGGTTTCCTTATTTGATCAAAAGAGTTGAATATGATAGAAAGTTTGATTTTAGGAAAGAAATCCACAAAATGGAAACTTTAATAAAAACCAGAATTTTGTTGGTTAAGGAAACCTCTAATTAAACCATAGGATCATATTAAAAATTAACCCTAAATAGGGAGAAGAGAATGAGTTAAGAAGAAAGGTGAATTGGGGGACCTTCACACCCACTTACCTGAGCGCAATTAGCTCCAAGCATTTAGCCATTTCAGACATAAGCAGCCCTATTTGCCATAGGACAAATACCACACCTATTTGCACCCTTACAAGTGCTCAAAACCATGCAAAAACACTAACATGCAAATCTGGACAGAATAGTATTATGACCTAAAATCATCCACTAAGCATGCCAATAGCAAAAACAGCGAACAATAATAAGTCCTAACATATTCCTAGAACCATATCATGCATAAAAACCCTAAAACATACTAACATGCATGCAAAACTATCATGTTTACTCCATATGAAAAACATATACAGCAAACACGAAGAAAAACCAAATAAAAAAGTCTACTTTATCATGCTATATGAAAACAAACACGAAACAATGACTCTAAAACCCTAAACTCACAAATATGCTTAAAAACATACAAAACATACTTTAATCATGCTAAAACCAAACTAAACAGAAATTAAATCATGCATATTAACTAACTAAAGCAATATAACATGATGAAAATCCTAACTCTAACATGCAATGACACTAATCCTAGCACAAGGACAAGCAGGAGCACAAGAATCATAACTATGCATTAAAAACCTAAAGGACAGCCCTAAAGCATGCTAAACAGTAGATAAAAAATAGATATTCCATGTATATTAACTAGCTAGAGTGTTAATACATGATAAAAAAGTCACCTTTAACATGCAATAAGCCTAACCCATATGAGAACCTAGTTTAAGCTTGAATAGAGAAGGAGAATACCTTAGGAAGTGGCTCCCCTTGTGTTTGTAATTGTTCGTGGCTCCTCAGGTCTTTAGAGTGAATCAAACCAACACGAATCCTCCTCTTTGTCAAAGTGGTATCACAGCAAAGAGATCAAAACTCACTCAACTTTGAAAAGAAATAGAAAACAAAAAGAGAACAAGAGAAAAGAAAAAGTGATTCTCGTCACTTTGCAGCAGCAGCAACTTCAATCGCGTTTTTGGGTATGAAAACGTTGGATTTGGACCAAGCTTGCGAAATACAAAGTTGTAGAGAATTGAATTATCTTTCTAACAAGACCAATTTCATCAAATTCTGACTTCGGATGAAAAAGTTATGATTGAAATACGACTGCTGGTTTTCAGAAAATCTGCTGCTGAATTATGACGAATTTCACTCCCTCCAAACCCTCTTCTCCTCTCTTGTTTAAAGACATTAAGAGAGTATTTTTAGCTGAAATCTGGAGTTTCCCTTTCCTTCCTGGACTAGGTTTCCTTGGAGAATAATCAAAAGGTATTTTATAATGATAAAAGACTTCTAATCTGAATAGGAAAAGGAAATTGTCTTTTATAAAAATTGGGAGACTGACCGCTAACACGCATGCACATGTATCGTATGTGCGTACACACACTCATCACATACGTACACGTGTTAGTGTCATGATAAAAATGGCTAATTTAATAAAATAATTTTCTTTTCATTTTAACCAAAAATCTCATGCTGTGATTCGCACTAATTCTTCAAGGATAATCCGTAAATAACCACACTAAACTCATCATCAGGCCATATCAAAATTGAACTTCATGAAACACTTTTGAGGGTAAAATGATGACTAATGAAAGTCAATTTGAAAAGATTTGGTTGGTAATTGTGAGTCAATTAGAGCTAACCCAAGGAAGGGTCAATTAACCAACTTGAACCACATCGAGCCATTTTAATCCCGAGCCATTGACTTACCAAATTGACACTAAAAATACCTCTTATGCATCCATATGAACTCCAATTGACAATTTGGAGATCATTCCAAAGTCAAATGAAAAGTTTGGGACTTAAAAGACGATTATGCCCCTCAAGTCACAAAAGCTCTTATTATCCCTCAAGATCAACTCCAATTTGAACCAAAATTCATATCCATTGTCCTTGTGACTCTAGAAAACTAATGCAAGTGACTAGACTCAAAAACAAAACAAAAACATGCATGAAATGATGAGCCCTAGTAAGGTGGTGCAAAAATGGGGTGTGACAGAAGTTAAATAAGAGAAAATTGATTGGGTCTTATGAGTCAATTTGAGCAAACCAATAAAGGGTCTTTTAGCCAGCCCGAACCATTACGAGCCGAATTGATCTTAAACCATTAATTCATGAAATTGAACCTATATATAGACTCTATATAACCATATGAACTTGATGGGATGACTCGGGATTCATTCCAAGGTCAAATGGAAAATATACGGCTTAAAAGACGATTATGCCCTTAAAGTCGCAAAAGTTCTTATGGACTATCGAAATGAACTCCAAATCACTTCAAAATTCATACACATGATATTCAATGCCATAGAAACTCAATGCAAAAGACTAGACTCAAAAAGGACTCAAAATCCTACATGAAATGATATGTCCTAGCTAAGGTGACAAAAATGGGGTGTGACAGAGTGTATTGTCTTATGGGCCGACGAGGGCGAGAGGATTCAAGCCCAATGGCATTTATAGTGTTAGGTGGGGGTGTGTTGTTGTGAGATGGGAGAGGTTTACGGGTGACATTTGGACGGGTTGGGGGTGAGATGACTTGCTTATCAATGATGTCTTGGACTTGGTGGCGAAGGCGAATACAACGGTTGGTGGCATGGCCTTTGGATTGGTGGTACTTGCAGTACTTATTCTCGTTGTAGTTCTTGGGTAAGGGATTTGGTGGGGGTCTTGGGTCGAGTGGCTTCAATAGGTCACAGCTTATGAGCTTTTCAAGGACTCTTTCGAGTGGCATGAATAGATCAGTGAATTGGCAAGGTGGGTTGACATCATTGAGAGAGAAGGGTTGAATGGGTTGAGTTATGGTGTTGACCTCAGCATTGTTCTTCCCAGTAAAGTTTGTCTTGCGACTCCTCACTTCCTCAGTTTTGATTGTCCCATCATTAATAGCAACCTCAACCTGTGTGCTAGCCCCAATGAGAGCTTTGAAATTCAGGAAATAGTAGGCAAATAAGTGCTTGTGATACACGGGTAGCAAGTTCTTAACCACTAGCAGAATTTGGTCCCCCTCATTTGGTCTATCCGTCATTCTCGATGCCTTTTGTCTCCACCTTGTAATGTAAGCGGAGAAAGTTTCATGAGCCCCTTGCTTGGTAGTTTCTAGGTCTCTCCGGGTAACATCCACCTCTATGTTGTACTTGTAGTGCTCCGAGAACTCATTGCATATGTCTTCCCAAGTCCGAGTTCTGTTCTCGTCCAAGGATAAGAACCATTTCAAAGTTCTGTTCTCGTCTAAGGATAAGAACCATTTCAAAGCAGAAGTGGCTAAGGTTTCATGGAACATTTAAGCTAAAAGCTCGTCAGTGGCCCCTCGAGGGTGCATGGCTCGCACATACATCTTCAAATGAGTCTTAGGGCAACCCGTCCCATCGAATTTCTGTAACTCTGGCATCTTAAATTGCAATGGAATACGAGCCGTTGGAAACAGAGATAAAGTCCGCACATCGACCATGTCATCGGCCCTACGAATCCCTTTTATAGTTCTCTCCAATGCTTCTACCTTGCTAGCTAACACGGAATCACTGCTAGAACCTTTCCCTTTGGTTTCTCCTTCTAGGTTGATGACCACAGGCTTCAAACTACTTTCCCCCCTTGTCTTGGTGTTCTCATTGGATTGAGATCCCTCTTCGGTGCCAGCCCCATGAGGTATACCCGAGGAATGGGCCTTAGAACCATTTTGTTCAAGATCCATCATCTTCTGTTGGTTCTCTTAAGACATTTTCAATGCGGTATCAGAGGTCTCAGCGGTATGATCGAGCTTGGTCATGATGGCTTTCAGGCAAGCCTCAAGGTCAAAGTGCCCCTCACTAATTCTTTCGTCGATCATGTCTGTCTGATGGGTAGACTCAACACTCACTAGACGCCCTTGCAGATTGCAGATCCAAGCCAGCACGTCTATGGATAGAAAAGTTTTAACCTTTAGCCTAAGGACTTGTCCTAAACCTCCATATTTTCCTTAATGAACTCGGTCTCTACACCATATTCAATTATTTCATTCCTTTTATCCAATTACCTTTACAAAGGTCATGGATTGAGGGTATGTTTAAGAGAATAGGGTATAGAGTCCTTCAATTAGGTTTAATTAATTCCCATGGATTAGCACATCACAAACATAGCTTTACATCCCACTTCCTTAACTTATTCCTCCTAACCCATGTCCTTAACAAAGGTTAGGGTTTAAAGGTCTATGTTAAGGGCATAAGATATAAAGCTTCACACCACAAACACAGCATAGCATCATTACAAACAATTGTGGGTGCATAATGGGGAGACCATAGTGCCCTATAAGGCCCACTACATGAACTAAAAGAGGGTAGGCTAGGGTCCTTCACTTGCTTGAGCAATCCTTATATCTAACCACATGTGGCATCAGGAACGCCGCGTGGGTCCAGTAGTACGTGATTAACTCATTTAATATACCCAAGGGCAAGCCCAAGAGTACTAGGCAAGAGAGGTTAATAGCTTTCGCCCCAACACTTGGAATCAGGAAAACCAAGATTGAAACTAGGCCCATCGTTGGCAAGGATACATCGAGGGACATCGATCCTAACATGCAAGAGTTTGCGTACACAATGCAATAAATGAAAGCACACAATCAAGCGAATGCATGTGATTGATTTTAATTAAACATAAGAAATTAACTTAGCCCAATTAAACTTTATAGAGTCTAGCCTACAAATCCCCAGTAGAGTCGCCAAACTGTGAACCCCGGAAACTTGGGCCCACAAGATTGAAAAGAAAATAAAATTGGTTTTGAAAAAAAGAAAAGGAGTCGCCACCTTATTTTTTAAAGGAAACAAGGAAAACCCTAAAAATAGTTTGCTTTAAGAAAACAATTTGAATGACTCCATGTTTTAAAAAGGAAAAGCAAAAACAAGTCCTTTAGAAAACAAAGAAATCAGGGATTCGGAGGCTAAGTTATGACATGGGAAGATTCTAGGCAAAGCCTATAAGCACCTATGTCACCCTTTCGGTCTCTCAGTTCATTTGGGCTAAATTAAGATCTTTCCATACAAAAATCAGTAAGTATATCATCACAAGAATTGCATGCATATCATATATTCCATTCATCCATCCTTGCATAACAAGCAAATAAAAACATAAAATAAAGAAAAAGAAAAGAAAATAGAAAGAAACCTAGGATACTTGGATCCTAGAACAGACTTGAGCCTCACGAAGAGCGCCTACGTACCATGCAACGAAATACATGGATCAAAGTCCACGTAGTTCGATTAGAAATAGGGTTAGGTCATAATATAAACCTATGGTAAAAGCCCTAGGTTTCCTCATTTGAAACAGAGTTGAATAAACCAAGTTTGATTTTAGGAAAATTCCACAAAATGGAAACCTTGATAAAAAACAGAATTTTATTATGGGTTAAGGAAACCCTTGATTAGAACCATAGGATCATATTAAAAATTAACCCTAAGAAAGAGAAGAGAAAGAGTTAAGGAAGAGAGGTGAATTGGGGCACCTTCATACCCACTTACCTGAGCACAATTGCTCCAAGCATTAGCCATTTCAAGCATTGGCAGCCCTATTTGCCATAGGACTAATACCACACTTATTTGCACCCTTACACGTGCTCAAAACCATGCAAACACAATGATATATAGATCTGGACAGAATAGTATTATGGCCTAAAATCATTCACTAATCATGCTAACAGCAAAAACAGTGAACAAATATAAGCTCTAACACAATCCTAAAACCATATCATGCATAAAAAACCCTAGAAATCAACTAACATGCATGCAAAAATATCATATTTACTCCATATGTAAAACATATACAGCAACTATGAAGAAAAACCAATAAAAAGACCTACTTTAACATGCTGTATGAAACTAACCTAAAACAAGGACACAAAAACCCTATACTCACAAATATGCTTAAAAACATACAAAACCAACTCTAAACATGCCAAAATAAAAATAAACAGAACCTAAATCATGCATATTAACTAACTAAAACAATAGAACATGACAAAAAACCCTAACTCTAACATGCAATAACACTATCCTAGCACAAAGACAATAGAAGCACAAGAATCATAACTATACATTGAAACCTATGAACTAACTCTAAAGCATGCAAAACTCATCATGAACATCATCATTATCACATGTATTAACTAATAGAAACCTCAATCCATGGTAGAAATCATAAACATTGCATGCAATAAAGCTATTCTACATGATACCCTAATTTAAGCTTGAATAGAGAAGAAGAATACCTTAGGAAAGCCTTCCTTACTGCTGTATGGACTCCCTCTTACTCTTGTGGATGTCTTCAATCAATGTTCTCCAAGGCTATAGCAGGTCCTCTAGCTCTCCTCCAAGTCTCTCTCTCTTATTCTCTCTCAAACACTTAAAAATTAATGCATAAAGTGGCTCCTCTGTGCTGAAGCATAGGGGGTATTTATAGAGTTTACTAAGGATTAACTAATGGCTGGGATTAAAACCCTAATAATTAATCCAAGGGTTATTAGAGACCCCCTTGGGGCTTAAGTAACTCAGAAGTTACCAAAAATTAGAAGGAAACTCGTCCAAAAGAGTCCTTGTTTGTCAAAATAGGAAGAAATCCGCTTCAGTAAGGAATCATAGGGAAAATAGGAAAGTGGTCTCGGGTGACCACCCAAGGCTGGGGGGCTAGCCGCCTGGGCCCAGGCGGCTAGCCGCCCAGGCTTGGGTGGTCACCCGAGCCCACATCAGCTTTTTGTTTTTTTTGGACTCCCTTACCTTCTAAGAGTGTTTCAGGGAGCAAATTAACTCCGATTTTGATGAAACAAAAGCCAAAACGACTGTGTTTCGATGAGAAATACATTTTTGAACATTTTAGGGTGAAAACCACTAACCATGGGGGCATGGTGAGGTTTGACAAAGGCGGTTAACCGCTATGCTCTACCTTTGCTAAGCATAGGTATGCACATAAGATCAAACCAAATGCTTTCCATATCAAAATTAAACTTCATAAAACACTTTTGGGGGTAAAATGATGACTAATGAAAGTCAATTTGAAAAGATTTGGTTGGTAATTGTGAGTCAATTAGAGCTAACCCAAAGGAGGGTCAATTAACCAACTTGAACTATGTCGAGCCATTTTAATCCCGAGCCATTGATTCATCAAATTAAACCTAAAAATACCTCCTATGCATCCATATGAACTCCAATTGACAATTTGGAGATCATTTCAAGGTCAAATGAAAAGTTTGGGACTTAAAAGACGATTATGCCCCTCAAGTCACAAAAGCTCTTATTATCCCTCAAGATCAACTCCGAATCGAACCAAAATTCATAGCCATTGTCCTTGTGATCCTAGAAAACTAATGCAAGTGACTAGACTCAAAAACAAAACAAAAACATGCATGAAATGATGAGCCCTAGTAAGGTGGTGCAAAAATGGGGTGTGACACTGTCATATATGCTAATGGGCGAGAAAACAAGGCGAAAAGGGTACATGATCCCCGATGGACAGAATGTCTAAAAAAGAATGCCCAAAGGAAGATAAACTTTTAACACTTAGAATATATATCAAAACAAGCAAACACACAATGAAAGCCCATTGGGCAAAAAGAGAGCATATATTCATAAATAGAAAAGTTTAGGTACAAAACAAGGGATGGATACAAAATGAACCCCTCGGGCAAAAAAAAAAAAAAAAAAAAAAAAACCCGAAGACATAAAGCTAGTTTTTAGCAGTAGGAGGGGTCTCGGTTGGGAGATCGATATTGGTAGCAGGTCGGTCCTCTGGGCAAGGATCGACCTCGGTGGAAAGCTGGTCTTTGGGAGAGAGATGGGCCTCGGTCATGATTTAGTCTACGGTAGAAGGAGGGTTCTCAACCGAAGGAGTCTGCTCGGATGCCCCTTCTGTTGCCCTCTTATCGACAGGTACCTCGGTCTAAATAGCCTCGGGCGAGGCCTTACCGTCCTCAGCTTCATCCCCATCTTCTTCATCCTCATCATTCGAGATGGCAGCGCCACCCTCTCGAAGGGTATTTTCCTTAGGTCCACCTCAGGAAAGACCTTATTGACCCGAGAGGCCATCGTGTCCCACCCGAGCTTGTACTACCTGTCCATGTATGGCTCCATCCAGGTGACATAATCATCAACTGCCTTATCTCGAGCTTGTGCTATTAAAGTGGCCCGAGAGGCCACCCCCTCTTGCTATTGTTTATACCAGTCTTCTGACTGGTCTTTCTAGTAGGAGGCGTCCCCCTTCGCCTCTTCGAGCTTCGACCTTAGGTCCTCGGTCAAAGTTTGAGACTTTCCGAGCTCCTCCTCCGAAAGCCGAGCTGCCTCTCGGATGCTAGACAGCTTGGAATTCACCTTTGCAAGCTCCTCTCTTAGCTAGCTCAGCTCAGCCTTGAAGTCAGCCTTCTCGGTGGACCATTCCACCACCACTTTCTTGTACCTATCCTCGGTTTTGAGGAGGCACTCAATAAGGAGCATTGTTTGCTGTGCAGCCTGCAAGCACCGAATACAATCAGAGACAATGTAATTTCAAGGAAATTTTTCTAAGTGTTGAAAGAGTGCCGACTTACCAAAAGCTTATGAATGGGGGCCTCGTAGCCCAAGTCCACCGAGTGGTGTTTTTTGTGGCTTGACATGTCCGAGGGAAACTTCAGCAAGTTCCCGATGGAATGGTAGGTGAACTTGGGGTCGGTCAAGACCAAGAGCTGTCGGTCGGTTGGGACAGGGAATTGGGGTAGTTCCTTCATAATCTCTCGACAGCCTCGGTCAAGGTTATAGGCTGGTAGTCCGAGGAAGCAGAAGGGTAGGCATCTGTCTCTACTCTCTTCTTCTTCTTGGCCTGCTCGGAGGAAGAATCCTCAAGCGCCACCATTTGCCTTGGCGCTTCAGAGGTTAACACCGTCCAAGAGGATTTCGGAGACGTACTCAGTTTAGAAGACTGAGAAGTTGTTTGAATGATCCTTGGCTCGGTTTCTTTCGGGATCTGATCCCTCGGTATAGGCTTCTCGGTCAGAGGAACCAAAGGGTTTTTCCCCTGTTGTTGTCTTCTACGCATAGCTTCCTTAATTGGGTCAGGACCTTTTCGCTTGCTCGGGCCTGTTCCCTTCTTCTTGGGTGCAGGAACCTTTATAGAGACATTAGCTCGATCAGCCATGCTTTCGGTTGACCCTGCTTGGGTAGAGCTTGAACTTTCTTCTTCTCCTTGGCCTTGGGTACCGAGAGCAACAACTACTGTCAGTTCAGGCACCGGAGCTTTCTTCTTTTTGGCTTGACCGAAGGATGGATATCTCCTTGGAACACTTGTGGCTAGAAAACACCGATATCTTGGTGGGTATTTGAGAAGGACATGGGCAACTCGATCAAAGCCGTCTTCTCCTTGGTAACTTAGCACTCTCTATATCTTGGTCTTCTTCACTTCAACCGGGAGCTCAAAGGCAGCTTCAGCTGTGGAAAAAGGAGTGAGTCTGTGAACCCCGGAAATTGGGCCCACGAGGGATTGAAAAGAAAGTGGGTTTGAAAAAGAAAAAGGAAAGGAGTCGCCACCTTATTTTTTAAAGGAAACAAGGAAAACCCTAAAAATAGTTTGTTTTAGGAAAACAATTTGAATGACTCCATAAAAAAGGAAAGGCAAAAACCAATCTTTTGAAGACCAAAGAAATCGGGGATTCGGAGGCTAAGTTATGACATGGGAAGGTTCTAGGCAAAGCCTATAGGCACCCATGTCACCCTTTCGGTCTCTCAGTTCATTTGGGCTAAATTAAAGTCTTTCCATACAAAAATCAGCAAGTATATCATCACAAGAATTGCATGCATATCATATATTTCATTCATCCATCCATGCATAATAAGCAAATAAAAACAGAAAATAAAAAGAAGAAAAGAAAACATAAATAAACCTAGGATGCTTGGATCCTAGAACGGACTTGAGCCTCACGAAGAGCGCCTACGTACCATGCAACGAAATACATGGATCAAAGTCCACGTAGTTCGATTAGAATTAGGGTTAAGACCTAATATAAACCTATGGTTAAAACCCTAGGTTTCCTTATTTGATCAAAAGAGTTGAATTTGATAGAAAGTTTGATTTTAGGAAAGAAATCCACAAAATGGAAACTTTAATAAAAACCAGAATTTTGTTGGTTAAGGAAACCTCTAATTAAACCATAGGACTTGTATTAAAAATTAACCCTAGATAGGGAGAAGAGAATGAGTTAAGAAGAAAGGTGAATTGGGGCACCTTCACACCCACTTACCTGAGCGCAATTAGCTCCAAGCATTTAGCCATTTCAGACATAAGCAGCCCTATTTGCCATAGGACAAATACCACACCTATTTGCACCCTTACAAGTGCTCAAAACCATGCAAAAACACTAACATGCAAATCTGGACAGAATAGTATTATGGCCTAAAAATCATCCACTAAGCATGCTAACAGCAACACAGCGAACAATAATAAGTCCTAACATGTTCCTAGAACCATATCATGCATAAAAACCCTAAAACATACTAACATGCATGCAAAACTATCATGTTTACTCCATATGAAAAACATATACAGCAAACACGAAGAAAAACCAAATAAAAAAAGTCTACTTTATCATGCTATATGAAAACAAACACGAAACAATGACTCTAAAACCCTAAACTCACAAATATGCTTAAAAACATACAAAACATACTTTAATCATGCTAAAACCAAACTAAACAGAAATTAAATCATGCATATTAACTAACTAAAGCAATATAACATGATGAAAATCCTAACTCTAACATGCAATGACACTAATCCTAGCACAAGGACAAACAGGAGCACAAGAATCATAACTATGCATTAAAAACCTAAAGGACAGCCCTAAAGCATGCTAAACAGTAGATAAAAAATTGATATTCCATGTATATTAACTAGCTAGAGTGTTAATACATGATAAAAAAGTCACCTTTAACATGCAATAAGCCTAACCCATATGAGAACCTAGTTTAAGCTTGAATAGAGAAGGAGAATACCTTAGGAAGTGGCTCCCCTTGTGTTTGTAATTGTTCGTGGCTCCTCAGGTCTTTAGAGTGAATCAAACCAACACGAATCCTCCTCTTTGTCAAAGTGGTATCACAGCAAAGAGATCAAAACTCACTCAACTTTGAAAAGAAATAGAAAACAAAAAGAGAACAAGAGAAAAGAAAAAGTGATTCTCGTCACTTTGCAGCAGCAGCAACTTCAATCGCGTTTTTGGGTATGAAAACGTTGGATTTGGACAAAGCTTGTGAAATACAAAGTTGTAGAGAATTGAATTATCTTTCTAACAAGACCAATTTCATCAAATTCTGACTTTGGATGAAAACGTTATGATTAAAATACGACTGCTGGTTTTCAGAAAATCTGCTGCTGAATTATGACGAATTTCACTCCCTCCAAACCCTCTTCTCTTCTCCCTTGTTTAAAGACATTAAGAGAGTATTTATAGCTGAAATCTGGAGTTTCCCTTTCCTTCCTGGACTAGGTTTCTTTGGAGAATAATCAAAAGGTATTTTATAATGATAAAAGACTTCTAATCTGAATAGGAAAAGGAAATTGTCTTTTATAAAAATTGGGAGACTGACCGCTAACACGCATGCACATGTATCGTATGTGCGTACACACACTCATCACATACGTACACGTGTTAGTGTCATGATAAAAATGGCTAATTTAATAAAATAATTTTCTTTTCATTTTAACCAAAAATCTCATGCTGTGATTCGCACTAATTCTTCAAGGATAATCCGTAAATAACCACACTAAACTCATCATCAGGCCATATCAAAATTGAACTTCATGAAACACTTTTGAGGGTAAAATGATGACTAATGAAAGTCAATTTGAAAAGATTTGGTTGGTAATTGTGAGTCAATTAGAGCTAACCCAAGGAAGGGTCAATTAACTAACTTGAACTACATCGAGCCATTTTAATCCCGAGCCATTGACTTACCAAATTGACACTAAAAATACCTCTTATGCATCCATATGAACTCCAATTGACAATTTGGAGATCATTCCAAGGTCAAATGAAAAGTTTGGGACTTAAAAGACGATTATGCCCCTCAAGTCACAAAAGCTCTTATTATCCCTCAAGATCAACTCCAATTTGAACCAAAATTCATATCCATTGTCCTTGTGACTCTAGAAAACTAATGCAAGTGACTAGACTCAAAAACAAAACAAAAACATGCATGAAATGATGAGCCCTAGTAAGGTGGTGCAAAAATGGGGTGTGACAGAAGCCCCTCATTGGCGAACAAGTTACACTTGTGAACCAATGATAAAGAACAACCCATTTTTGGCCAAAAAGCCCGGAGAAATCACACACTGATACCAACAATGATGGGAGGTTGAAAACCTGAGACTGAAATAAGGAAGTGTACTCAAGTCATGAGTATACTTAAACCACTGGGGGTTGATGATTGTCAAGAGAAGCATATTCAAGCCACTACGAATGAACATACTTTTGAAACGGAGAAATATATTCTAGTCACGAATATATTTAACCAAGTGATGAGAATGAGATCTGAAAAGTACGTTCAAGTGATGAACATACCTTTGAAATGGAGAAATATATCCAAGCGATGGATATACTTAACCAAGTAAGTGACAAAATATCTGAGAAGTATACTCAAGTGATGAGTATACCATTGAAATGGAGAAATATATTCAGGTCACGAATATATTTAACCAAGTAATGTGAGAATGAAATCTGAGAAGTATACTCAAGTGGTGAGGATACTTAATGATTGAGAAAGACTGAGAAGTACGTTCAAGTGATGAACATACTTTTGAAAAATGAGAAATATATTCAGGTCACGAATATATTTAACTAAGTAAGATAGAGAATGAACTAAGAAGTATACTCAAGTGATGAGTATACCATTGAAATGGAGAAATATATTCAAGTGATGAATATATTTAACCAAGTAAGTGACAAATAATCTGAGAAGTATGTTCAAGTGATGAACATACCATTGAAATGGAGAAATATACCCAAGCGATGGATATACTTAACCAAGTAGGATAAGAATAATCTGAGAGGTGTATTCAAGTGATGAGTGTACTTTTGAAATGGAGAAATATATTCAGGTCACGAACATATTTAACCAAGTGATGAAAAAGATGCTGAGAAATATACTCAAGTGATGAGTATACTTAATGATTGAAAAAGACTGAGAAGTACGTTCAAGTGATGAACACACTTTTGAAATAGAGAAATGTATCCAAGTGATGGATATATTTAACCAAGTAAGCTGAGAAGTACACTCAAGTGATGAGCATACCATTGAAATGGAGAAATATATCCAAACGACGGATATATTTAACCAAGTAAGATAAGAATAATCTGAGAAGTGTACTCAAGTGATGAGTACACCATTGAAATGGAGAAATATATTCTAGTCACGAATATACTTAACCAAGTAAGTGACAAGTATGTTTGAGTGATAAACATACCATTGAAATAGAGAAATATATCCAAGTGATGGATATACTTAACCAAGTAAGTGACAAGTATGTTTAAGTGATAAACATACCATTGAAATAGAGAAATATATCCAAGCGATGGATATACTTAAGCAAGTAAGATAGAGAATAATCTGAGAAGTGTACTTAAGTGATGAGTACACCATTGAAATGGAGAAATATATTCTAGTCATGAATATATTTAACCAAGTAAGTGACAAATATTCTGAGAAGTATGTTCAAGTGATGAACATACTATTGAAATGGAGAAATATATTCAAGTGATGAATATACTTAACCAAGTAAGTGGCAAAATATCTGAGAAGTATACTCAAGTGATGAGTATACCATTGAAATGGAAAAAATATACCCAAGTGGTGGATATACTTAACCAAGTAAGTGACAAATGATCTGAGAAGTATGTTCAAGTGATGAACATACCATTGAAATGGAAAAAATATACCCAAGTGGTGGATATACTTAACCAAGTAAGTGACAAATGATCTGAGAAGTATGTTCAAGTGATGAACATACCATTGAAATGGAGAAATATACCCAAGCGATGGATATACTTAACCAAGTAAGTGACAAAATATCTGAGAAGTATACTCGAGTGATGAGTATACCATTGAAATGGAGAAATATATTCAAGTGATGAATATATTTAACCAAGTAAGTGATAATGAGGATCTGAAACTAGGAAGCATATTCAATGGGTGAACATGCTTTTGAAATGGAAGAATATATTCAAGTGATGAATATATTCAACCAAGTATGATAGAGAATGAGAATTTGAAGCTGAGAAGCATATTCAAAGAGTGAATACACTTTTGAAATGGAAGAATATATTCAAGTGATGAGTATATTCAACCAAGTGGGATGGAAAATCAAGAATTTGAAACTGAGGAGTATATTCAAAGGGTGAATACACTTTTGAAATGGAAGAATATATTCAAGTGATGAATACATTCAACCAAGTGAGATGAAAAATCATGATTTGACATGAGGATATATGATCAATTTATCAAGATTAAACAAGCATGGTGCAAGAGGAAAGTGTCTTAACACATTGTCACTTGAGTTGGCATGGCACAGGGGAAATATATTCAACCCTTTTGAACATAAAATCAATTCAAGGAATTGATTTCAAGATGGAATTTGATTGATTTTAAGCTCAAAAAGTGTTGAATATCTCATTTGGAAGGAGGTTTGATCACGCGTCAAGGCGAGACAAAGCGAGAAGCAAAACCAAAACAAAGTGGCTTGGGTGACCACCAGGCCTCGGGAGGCTAGCCGCCCAGGCCTGGGTGGTTACCCGAGCCCGAAGCGGAAATCCCACTTTGAATAGGAAACTTCCTATTCTGATGGGTTTTTTCCTATTTGAACTTGGATTTGTGACCTTTTCCCTATAAAAACACATCCAAGAGGTTCCTAAACCTACTTGTATTCATTCATTAGAAATTATGGAGGCTCTAGACAAATTTTTAGGAGGGTTTTTGAGAGTTATGAGTGCTGAAGCAAAATCTGAGTTCAAGTGCTTTGGCTTGGATCCATTGCTCTCCTTGAGGCATGTGAGGCTTGAAACGAACCTCTTGACTGCTGCTACATATTTTTGGGATCCTCAAGTTCATGTGTTCCGCTTCAACTATGAAGAACTGTGCCCAACCATGGAGGAATTCTGTGCATTGTATGGAGTTTCAACGGTAGGTCCTTTCATTCTCCCTACTCCTCGCCCAAGCTTTCTTACTTCTTTCTCCAATCTACTTGGGATTCACTCACAATATGCCTCGACGTTTGTAAAGGACCATATGGTAGACTTGATGAAATTGGCAACCTCTTTTTTAGCTTGTGATAGTAAAGGTATTCTGAATTTTACCTTTTCTATTAAGCATGCACTTGCCTTTTGCCTCATTGGTCGTTTTCTTATTTCCACTGGTACTCCACATGTTCCCGTTCAAATCTGTGACTTGATTCCTCTCCTTGCCAAGGGCCATAACTTGATTCCCATGGTGCTAGCTGAAACCCTGAATGGTTTGGATAAAGTCCATGAGGACCCAAAGGTTTCCTTAGGAGGTAGCCCCATTCTACTGCAGATGTGGTTGCTTGAAAGACTGAATTTCTTGTCACCAGTTGCCATTACACCATACAAGCCCCAGCATTACTGCCTTCGCCGCATTGAACTACCTGGGAAATTTTCATTGAGAGATTGGCTAGGTTACTTCCAAACCCTTTCTTGGAGGAGTGTCAAGTGGTTTGTATTCATATGGGGCTGCAGTGACCAGGTGCTTCTGCGGACTTCTGGATGCGCCATGATGAGACTCATAGGACTGAGGTCTACTTCTTTTTATTGGCCTTTAAGGGTTCTTCGTCAGATGGGTGCCATGCAAACCATACCTACTTCCTTGAAAGGTGACTATCCTGTGGTGCCCGCGGGTCTTTCTGTAGTGACTTGGGCGAAGGATCGATGGCCTAGAAAGCTAACACTGACCCAAGTTACAAATACTGATGGTCCATATATGATGAGCTCAGAGTATAAGGAATGGTTGAAAAGTAATTTGGGTGAGAGAGAGACTACTCGAAGAGAAAGGATTTTTGGACTTATCAAGAATAACGAACTTGGACCTTGCAGAGAAGATATTATGGAAGCAGTGACAGCAGCTTATGAACACGACTTGAGGAAGAAAAGAAGACATGCAAGAGAGGAGAAGAAAGCTGAAGAGCGAGCTGCAAAGAAGCCCAAGAAAAACTGAAGACTCAATAGAATAGGATATTTATGGCATATTTATAGTTCTTTTACTTAATACCAATGAATTGCTATGTCAATCAATTTTAGTTTTGAATAAATTGCCAATAATAAATCAAATTTGGGATTTTCTTGTTTGATTTAGACCGCACCCAAGGTAACTTTATGGGTTGCCTACGTATCTCCATGGTTTTTTTTCTTCATTTTTTTTTTTTTTTGTTTTTTTTTTTTTTTGTTTTTGAATGGAGAATCAGGTCTTACGTAGTTCTTATGCCTTAACTTTTGCCTAGGCCGCCCTTACGGGTTTTCAACCTAGCAGGCTTCAAACATGATATTTCTTCAATTGATCCAAATTAGTTGGACGAGCGAACTCAATTCCATCTAAATCCATGAGGCGAACAGCCCCTGCTGGCAATATCCCTTTGATAATGTATGGCCCACCCCAACTTGGCTTGAATTTTCCCCGCGGATCGAACATTGGAGCTCCGATTTCTTTCAGCACTACATCTCCTTTCTTTAGACCTCGATCTTTGACATGCTTGTTGAATGCTCTGGCAACTCTCCGTTGATACCCCTGAACATGATACAGCGCCCTTAAACGCCTTTCATCCAGCAAAGCTAACTCATCATAGCGGCTCTTACCCAGTCCACTTCTGTTATCTGGCTCTCCACGGCAACCCTTAGTGAAGGAACCTCTAATTCAACTGGCAACACGGCCTCCATTCTATAAACTAGAGAATAAGGGGTAGCCCCTGTTGACGACCTTATTGATGTTCTGTAACCCCATAAAGCCAATGGCAACTTCTCATGCCAGTCTGTGTGCGAGTCCGCAGTCTTCTGTAGTATCTTCTTGATGTTCTTGTTAGCTGCTTCCACCGCTCCATTAGTCTGAGGACGGTATGGTGATGACAGATGGTGAACTATGCCGTACTTTTGCAAGAGCTCATGGGTTTATTTCTGAAAGTACTGGCCATTGTCTGAGATAACTTCATGCGGTACCCCATATCGATAGATGATGCTGTGCTGTATGAACTGTGCTACCTTCTTGGAATTCAAGGTCTTGAAGGACGCTGCTTCCACCCACTTAGTGAAGTAGTCGATGGCAACCAGGATGTATTCATGCCCATTTGATGCCTTTGGCTTGATCTGTCCGATGATATCTATCCCCCACACCACGAATGGCCAAGGTGACGACATACTCGTTAAAGGCATAGAAGGCAAATGTTGTCCACTGGCGAACAGTTGGCATTTGTGGCACTTCTTGACATGTGCGTGGCAGTCTCTTTCCATGGTGGACCAATAATAGCCTAACCTCATGATTTTCTTAGCTAACATATAGCCATTCATATGCGGAGCCCCTGTCCCTTCATGGATTTCTTTAATCAGATGCTCGGCTTCCTCCTCGGTGACACACAGCAGGTGGATCCCGTCGTATGATCTCCGATATAGCTTTCCTCTACAAAGTACATAGTGACTCGCCAACCGCCTTAGGGTTTTTCTATCGATACGAGATGCTCCTTCTGGGTATTCCCTTTCTTCAATGAACTTCTTTATGTCATGGAACCACAGACGGCTATCATTTACCTCTCCTCCTCGGATTGCACAACAGTACACAGGCTTGTCTCGGCATTCTATCACCAACGGCTTCACATTTCCCCTTTCAGGTATCTCCACCATGGATGCTAGGGTCGCCAAGGCATCGGCGAACTGGTTCTTGTTTCTTGAAAGGTAGTTGAACTCTATCTCTGAGAACTCCTTGGTTAGAGCTTCCAGATAGGCATGGTAAGGCAACAATTTCTCATCTCGAGTTTTCCATTCCCCTTTTATCTGACAAATGATTAGCGCCGAGTCCCCGAACACTTCCAATTCTTTGATCCCCAATTCAAGTGCCGCTTCCAATGCTAGGATACAGGCCTCATATTTAGCAATGTTGTTGGTGGCTTCGAACCCCAACTTGACCGCCAACGGTGTAACTGCCTCTTCGGGTGAGACCAGCAGGACTCCTATCCCATAACCTTTCTTATTGGCTGCCCCATCGAAGTATACTCTCCAAATTTTTCTGCCAATCTCTAGCACGTCCTCGTCTGGGAACTGATCGTTGAATGGAGCAGATGATGACACAGGACAGCTGGCTAGGTAGTCTGCGATGACGCTCCCCTTGATAGACTTCTGATTCACGTACTTGATGTCGAATTCGTTGAGGAGAATTGACCATCAAGCAATTCTGAATGACAATACTGGCCTTTCTACCAGGTACTTCAACGGGTCCATGCGACTTATCAAGAACACTTCGAAGGACATCATGTAGTGCCGGAGTTTCTGCGTCGCCCATACTAGTGCTACACAAGCTTTTTCAATTGCATTGTACTTCACTTCATAGTCTGTCATTTTCTTGCTTAGGTAGTAGATGGCATTCTCCTTTGTAGACCCTTCGAGATATTGAGCTAACAAAGCTCCCGTCGCGGTTTCGGTGACCGTTAAGTATAACAAAAGTGGCGCACCTTGCCGTGGGGGAACTAAGATTGGAGGATTGCTCAAGTATCTCTTAATGGTCTCAAAGGCCTCTTGGCATTCTTCGTTCCATACTTTTGGAACACCTTTCTTAAGCAATTTGAAGATTGGTTCGCAAACCATGGTTAAGTTGGCAATGAATCGGCTTATGTATTGAACTCTTCCCAGAAAACCCCGGATCTGCTTCTCAGTGCTAGGCGGCTCCATCTCCACAATAGCTTTTATCTTCCCTGGGTCCACTTCGATACCTCTCTGAGTGATCATAAACCCCAATAGCTTGCCTGCAGTGACGCCGAAAGCACACTTCTGTGGGTTGAGACGGAGATTGTACTTTTTTGCTCGCTCTAAGAATTTCTCTAGTGCCTTGAAATGCCCTTCCCTATCCACGGACTTCACGATCATATCATCGACGTAAACCTCGACTTCCTTATGGATCATATCATGCAATAGGGTCGTAGCTGCTCTTTGGTAAGTAGCCCCAGCGTTTCTTAAGCCAAAAGGCATTACCTTGTAACAGTACGTTCCCCATTGCTTGATAAAGGCTGTTTTCTCCATGTCTTGAGGCGCCATCTTTATCTGGTTATACCCGGAGAATACGTCCATGAAGGAGAGGAGTGCATGTCCCACCGTGCTATCTACCAACACGTCGATATGGGGTAAAGGAAAGTCATCCTTAGGGCTCGCGGCGTTGAGATCTCGGAAGTCGACACACATCCTCACTTTCCCATCTTTTTTAGGCACAGGCACTATATTCGACAACCACTCGGGGTACTCCACAACTTGAAGGAAACCCGCGTCTAGTTGTTTAGTTACCTCTTCTTTTACTTTTAGAGCCCATTCTGGTTTTAATCTTCTGAGTTTCTGCTTTACCGGCTTCTTTAGGGAATTGGTGGGGATATAGTGTTGCACAATATCGGGGTCAATGCCAGGCATGTCTTCATAAGACCATGCAAAAGCCATAATGTTGGCTTTCAAGAGGGAGATCATCTTTTCTTTTTCAACGGGGGAGAGGGTTTTCCCAATTTTAACTATTCTTGGCAATTCATTCGTCCCTAAGTTGATTGATTCCAATTCATCCATATTAGGTTCGGTGACGCCCCTTTTCCTTTGCTCAACGAGCTCCGGGGGGACATCGTTCCTAGGATCTATATCCATGCCATAAATATCCATAGAGGAGAGAAAAGAGACACTGCATATATAGAGAAAGAAAGCACACTTTATTGACTAGGAATAATGGGAATGACACACAAAAGAAAGAAGGAAAACAAACAAATCTATATCAATACTATGACTCCACAAAGTGAGTAAAGTAGATACATCTTATTGAATTAGGGAAATATTACTAAACTAAGACACCTACAAGCTGCTATCAGGTAGGCCAAGGTCTTCTTCTTCATGGATCTCCGCAATGACACCACATTCAAGGTACCAATTCAGGAATGGCACGGTAGCATGGCTAATGGATGAACCCTGGAGTTCTTCAATGGTCGAGTCTTCCACGGTGAGGATCATATCTTGGAACATTTCAGTTATAGCCCCTGCGTCGAGGTTCTCTGCCCAGTCTTCCTCTTTCTTTTCCCAGAACTCATTATTGATGGCTTCATCATCCACCATTTCAGCTGTGATTGGATACCATTCGGTGAAGAAGATTTCAAAACCCGGAACTCGGATCTTGGTAGCTTGGTCAAAGGTGGGTTCTGGAAACCCGCAATATAGAAAATCATCCCCTTCTTTGACGAAGTAACCATTCAAAGTAGGTCGATATGGCGAGATCCTCAGGTCTGGCACCCTTCCCTCGGCTTTGGCTCTTACTTTCTCTTTATTCCTCTTCAGCATTTCCACATAATCATTTCTGGAGGGCTCATATCCTAGCCCGAAGGTGTATGAGGTGACACGGCTTTGAATAGACGTAGGGATCCCTTGTTGGCGACGCCCTAGCCCCATGCCTGGAAAGAAACTCATTCTTCTCATGATTTCACCAACATGCAAGTTGCCATGGGGACAAAAGTCCAAGGGTATTAATTCACCCTTTTCGAGCTCTTTTTCAATGCATTGGACATAGTCAAACCCAGATAGCGGTATCGCTGCTGATTCGGGTTGTATCTCACATATAGGCACACCTGCGAGTTTCAATTCATAGTCCCCTTGAAGTGTTACTATGGCCCCTTCGTAAGGAAACTTCACCTTTTGATGGAGTGAAGATGGTACAGCCCCAGCAGGATGGATCCAAGGTCGGCCCAACAGTAAGTTGAAACATGACGGCACATCCAACACTTGGAATTCTACCCTAAATTCAGTGGGTCCCATGATAAGAGGCAAAGTAACTACCCCTATTACTTCTCGGCGGGTGTTGTCATAAGCTCTTACGGTCTGCCCAGATGGCGTGAAATCAGTGGGTCCCAAACCCAAAACAGTGGCAGTTCGGAGAGGACATACATTCAGTGCGGACCCATTGTCGATAAGAACGGTGGGAACCCTCTTCCCCATAGTGTCAACGGTCACATAGAGAGCTTGAGAATGGCTCGGCCCGCTTTTAGGTAGGTCTACATCGGTGAACACGATGGTTGAGTTCTTGGGAGTTGGATTCACCAAATGTACCAATCCCTCGGGGGATGTGTCAACAGGCACTTGTATCTGATTCAACAGTTTTAACACGGTCTGTCTGTGCTTATGCGAGGCCATGAGCAAGCCCCAAATAGTAATGTTGGCTTTGGTCTTCTTCAGCTGCCTAAGCACTTCATCCTCTTCTTCTTGCAAGCTAGGACGCCTCTGCCCTTCCAAATCTTCCAACGGATTTTCAGATTCTAGGTGGGGGGGCTTGAAATGACGACCCCCTCTGGTTATATGGTCCAACTCATCATCGCTAGCCCATATGTCATGGACTTCCTCGGAGTCATTCATCAAGTCATCCTATTCTATCATGTCGATGCTCTCCATCTCGGTCGGCAAGTCATCCCAACCTGAAGGGACTATCGGCTCATCTGATATCGGACTTGGGCTTGAGTACAGCACATAGTAATCATATTTCCCCGACGCTTCACCTAATAGGCCAACCTGAGGATCCCCTGCTTCATATCTTTCTTTCAGCTCTTGTTGGATAGATTTCTTTGGCAACAACAAAACCTTTTGGTCAATGAGGTCTTGGATGATCTTCTTTAGTATAGAACAAGCCTCGGTGTTATGGCCGGGTGCACGATGGTATTGGCAATATTGGTGAGGGGTTGATGGTCTTGGCTTTGGTGGAAGTGGCATGATAAGGCTGTTATTGCGGCAAATGGTGAAGAGACGGGTTAAGGTCATGGGGAGCGGAGTGTATTGTCTTATGGGATGGCGAGGGCGAGAGGATTCAACCCCAATGGCATTTATGGTGTTAGGTGGGGGTGTGTTATTGTGTGATGGGAGAGGATTACGGGTGACATTTGGACGGGTTGGTGGTGAAATGACTTGCTTGTCAATGAGGTCTTGGACTTGGTGGCGAAGGCGAATACAGCGATTGGTGGCATGGCCTTTGGATTGGTGGTACTTGCAGTACTCATTCTCATTATAGCTCTTGGGTAAGGGATTTGATGGAGGTCTTGGGTCGAGTGGCTTCAATAGGTCACGACTTATGAGCTTTTCAAGGACTCTTTCGAGTGGCATGAATAGGTCAGTGAATTGGAGGTGGGTTGACATCATTGAGAGAAAAGGGTTGGATTGGTTGAGTTATGGTGTTGACCTCGGCATTGTTCTTCCCAGTAAAGTTTGTCTTGCGACTCCTCACTTCCTCAGTCTTGATTGTCCCATCATTGATAGCATCTTCAACCTGCGTGCCAGCCCCAATGAGAGCTTTGAAATTTGGGAAATAGTGGGCAAATAGGTGCTTGTGATACACGGGCAGCAGGTTCTTAACCACTAACTGAATTTGGTCCTCCTCATTCGGCCTATCCGTCATTCTCGACGCCTTTTGTCTCCACCTTGTAATGTAAGCGGAGAAAGTTTCATGAGCCCCTTGCTTGGTAGTTTCTAGGTCCCTTCGAGTAACGTCCACCTCTGTGTTATACTTGTAGTGCTCTGAAAACTCATTGCATATGTCTTCCCAAGTCCGGGTTCTATTCTCATCCAAGGATAAGAACCATTTCAAAGCAGAAGTGGCCAAGGTTTCATGGAACATTTGAGCTAAAAGCTCGTCAGTAGCCCCTCGAGGGTGCATAGCTCGCACGTACATCTTCAAATGAGTCTTAGGGCAACCCGTCCCATCGAACTTTTCTAACTCCGGCATCTTGAATTGTAGTGGAATACAAGCCGTTGGAAACAGGGATAGAGTCCGCACATCGACTATGTCATCAGCCCTGCGAATCCCTTTTATGGTTCTCTCCAAAGCTTCTACCTTGCTAGCTAACACGGAATCACTGCTAGTACCTTTCCCCTTGGCTTCCCCTTCTAGGTCGGTGACCTCAGGTTTCGAGCTACTTTCCCCCCTTGTCTTGGTGTTCTCATTGGATTGAGGTTCCTCTTCGGTGCCAGCCCCATGAGGTATACCCGAGGAATGGGCCTTAGAGCCATTTTGTTCAAGATCCGCCATCTTCTGTTGGTTCTCTTGAGCCATTTTCAATGCGGTATCGGATGTCTCGGCGGTATGGTCAAGCTTGGCCATGATGGCTTTCAGGCAAGCCTCAAGGTTAAAGTGCCCCTCACTAGTTCTTTCGTCGGCCATGTCTGTCTGATGGGTAGACTTAACACTCACTAGACGCCCTTGTGGATTGCGGATCCAAGCCAGCACGTCTATGGATAGAAAAGTTTTAACCTTTAGCCTAAGGATCTGTCCTAAACCTCCATATTTTCCTTAATGAATTCGGTCTCTACACCATGTTCAATTAATTCATTCCTTTTATCCAATTACCTTTACAGGGGTCATGGATTAAGGGTATGTTTTAAAGAATAGGGCATAGAGTCCTTCAATTAGGTTTAATTAATCCCCTATGACTAGCACATCACAAACATAGCTTTACATCCTATTTCCTTAATTTATTCCTCCTAACCCATGGCCTTAACGAAGGTTAAGGTTTAAAGGTCTATATTAAGGGCATAAGATATAAAGCCTCACACCACAAACACGGCATAGCATCATTACAAACAATTGTGGGTGCATAAAGGTGAGACCGTAGTGTCCTACAAGTCTGTCTATATGGACTAATGATAAGGGTAGGCTAGGGTCCTTCACTTGCTTGAGCAATCCTTATACCTAACCACATGTGGCATCAGGAACGCCGCGTGGGTCCAGCAGTACGTGATTAACTCATTTAATATACCCAAGGGCAAGCCCAAGGGTACTAGGCAAGAGAGGTTGATAGCTTTCGCCCCAACACATGGAATCAGGAAAACCAAGGTTGAGACTAGGCCGATCGTTGGCAAGGATACATCGAGGGACATCGATCCTAACATGCAAGAGTTTGCGCACACAATGCAATAAATGAAATCACACAATCAAGCGGATGCAATGTGATTGATTTTAATTAAACATAAGAAATTAACCTAGCCCATTTAAACTTTATAGAGTCTAGCCCACAAATCCCCAGTGGAGTCGCCAAACTGTGAACCCCGGAAATTGGGCCCACGAGGGATTGAAAAGAAAGTGGGTTTGAAAAAGAAAAAGGAAAGGAGTCGCCACCTTATTTTTTAAAGGAAACAAGGAAAACCCTAAAAATAGTTTGTTTTAGGAAAACAATTTGAATGACTCCATAAAAAAGGAAAGGCAAAAACCAATCTTTTGAAAACTAAAGAAATCGGGGATTTGGAGGCTAAGTTATGACATGGGAAGGTTCTAGGCAAAGTGTTGGGAATCATACAAGAGGGAAAAATAGAAGTGCGGAATATAAAAATTTTCCCTTTGATTCCACAGCCCATGAATCTAACTATGCATATACAAAATCAAACCCTAGCTATGAAGAGGGTTAGAACACTTACAGAATTTTTGTCTTCTCCTTTTTGCTCCAAGCTTTGATTCCGGACAGCGGTGAATGAGCAGCCCAAGTGTGCTGCCTCCAACGGTATCCACACCTAGCTAGAGCTTCAAGTCTTTTCCTTTTTTTTCCCTTGTTGTTGCTAGTGTAGGAGAAGAGAGGAGAGAGAGAGAGGGGGCTGGAAAATCTGGACAGCCCCTTGGGATTGCAACTTGTGATGATGTCACACATCATAGTGTGACTTATATAGTCCACACTAAGGGGGCCGGCCCTAGGGGGAAACCCTATTAGGGTGTGATGCAATTTCTCTAAATTGCACAATAACCCCTATAAATTATATCAAATATAAATAGGCCTCAAAGAACTATTCTTTATGCACTCATACCCTTTCTCTCATAGACTTTAAAGCTCATCTTGCATGATCAGTGTGTGACCCATTGGGTTCACATCATCAAGTAGTAGGAATAGCACGAGGTGTGCACAATGGAACTCTTTCCATTTAGGGTCTAATTGGAACTCCTTCCAATTCCCTAATTGATTATAACTCACTTATATCAATTAGGGCTTCTACTAACCATGAATAACACCTAGCATATGGTTCATGGTGTCGTCCTTAATGAAGTGAATATGTATCTATCAAAGAACCCTTCTGTTATAGTTTATAGGTTACAATTGCATCCTTCCATTTATACAATGTCTCCAATTGAACTAATAGGACATGGAAGTCTGTCAAGTCCCTAGTTCAATTACTTTATACTCATTCATAAATATCAACTCAATGATGAACTTATGGAAACTCCTTTCCATATTCACACTGCCATGGCCATGGACTGAATGAGTTATATTATGAATGCTATATGAGACATTCTCTCTCTTTTTCCTGAGAGTAATGGATTCCTTGTTGATCACTTACATGCCTTCATACACATAGCAATAGGGCCAATGAACACCTTTACAGACCCATGAATAGAATCTGCACTTAGTGTTATCAAACTTCTAAAGCTACATGCATAAGGTAACTATGGTGTCTCAGGTCTAAGGATTACTTGTACCACTATAACATTGAGAAACTGAATGACAGGCAGGTTAAAACTCCATTCAGTTTATCTCAAATCTTTGGTCACATTCAGTGTACCTATTCTATTAACAGGCACCCACCTGTTGGTTGTAGTGTCTCCACACAAATAGCTTGAGACCAGCTATCCTCCTATAGAGTCAACCTAACAAGTGCTAGTCCTATGGTTCATTACTGTCCATCATAGTGAACCTTCAACTAGGAATGATTTAGGAGTTTAGTACAGAGATATATTTACAGTCTCATAATTACAACTCTTTGTAATTCAATATTCTCAACTCTAACTCCTTGGACATATTATGGAAATATAAATGATGCATACAAACATAATAGAATAAGCCCTTTTATTAAATCAATAATAAATGTGACATACATAAATGAAATCAAATGATTGTTCCTTTATCCCTAAACAATCATCTCTATGATTGGCTCTAGGGCATAACTCTAACACAAAGCCTATAGGCACCCATGTCACCCTTTCGGTCTCTCAGTTCATTTGGGCTAAATTAAAGTCTTTCCATACAAAAATCAGCAAGTATATCATCACAAGAATTGCATGCATATCATATATTTCATTCATCCATCCATGCATAATAAGCAAATAAAAACAGAAAATAAAAAGAAGAAAAGAAAACATAAATAAACCTAGGATGCTTGGATCATAGAACGGACTTGAGCCTCACGAAGAGCGCCTACGTACCATGCAACGAAATACATGGATCAAAGTCCACGTAGTTCGATTAGAATTAGGGTTAAGACCTAATATAAACCTATGGTTAAAACCCTAGGTTTCCTTATTTGATCAAAAGAGTTGAATTTGATAGAAAGTTTGATTTTAGGAAAGAAATCCACAAAATGGAAACTTTAATAAAAACCAGAATTTTGTTGGTTAAGGAAACCTCTAATTAAACCATAGGACTTGTATTAAAAATTAACCCTAGATAGGGAGAAGAGAATGAGTTAAGAAGAAAGGTGAATTGGGGCACCTTCACACCCACTTACCTGAGCGCAATTAGCTCCAAGCATTTAGCCATTTCAGACATAAGCAGCCCTATTTGCCATAGGACAAATACCACACCTATTTGCACCCTTACAAGTGCTCAAAACCATGCAAAAACACTAACATGCAAATCTGGACAGAATAGTATTATGGCCTAAAAATCATCCACTAAGCATGCTAACAGCAACACAGCGAACAATAATAAGTCCTAACATGTTCCTAGAACCATATCATGCATAAAAACCCTAAAACATACTAACATGCATGCAAAACTATCATGTTTACTCCATATGAAAAACATATACAGCAAACACGAAGAAAAACCAAATAAAAAAAGTCTACTTTATCATGCTATATGAAAACAAACACGAAACAATGACTTTAAAACCCTAAACTCACAAATATGCTTAAAAACATACAAAACATACTTTAATCATGCTAAAACCAAACTAAACAGAAATTAAATCATGCATATTAATTAACTAAAGCAATATAACATGATGAAAATCCTAACTCTAACATGCAATGACACTAATCCTAGCACAAGGACAAACAGGAGCACAAGAATCATAACTATGCATTAAAAACCTAAAGGACAGCCCTAAAGCATGCTAAACAGTAGATAAAAAATTGATATTCCATGTATATTAACTAGCTAGAGTGTTAATACATGATAAAAAAGTCACCTTTAACATGCAATAAGCCTAACCCATATGAGAACCTAGTTTAAGCTTGAATAGAGAAGGAGAATACCTTAGGAAGTGGCTCCCCTTGTGTTTGTAATTGTTCGTGGCTCCTCAGGTCTTTAGAGTGAATCAAACCAACACGAATCCTCCTCTTTGTCAAAGTGGTATCACAGCAAAGAGATCAAAACTCACTCAACTTTGAAAAGAAATAGAAAACAAAAAGAGAACAAGAGAAAAGAAAAAGTGATTCTCGTCACTTTGCAGCAGCAGCAACTTCAATCGCGTTTTTGGGTATGAAAACGTTGGATTTGGACAAAGCTTGTGAAATACAAAGTTGTAGAGAATTGAATTATCTTTCTAACAAGACCAATTTCATCAAATTCTGACTTCGGATGAAAACGTTATGATTAAAATACGACTGCTGGTTTTCAGAAAATTTGCTGCTGAATTATGACGAATTTCACTCCCTCCAAACCCTCTTCTCTTCTCCCTTGTTTAAAGACATTAAGAGAGTATTTATAGCTGAAATCTGGAGTTTCCCTTTCCTTCCTGGACTAGGTTTCTTTGGAGAATAATCAAAAGGTATTTTATAATGATAAAAGACTTCTAATCTGAATAGGAAAAGGAAATTGTCTTTTATAAAAATTGGGAGACTGACCGCTAACACGCATGCACATGTATCGTATGTGCGTACACACACTCATCACATACGTACACGTGTTAGTGTCATGATAAAAATGGCTAATTTAATAAAATAATTTTCTTTTCATTTTAACCAAAAATCTCATGCTGTGATTCGCACTAATTCTTCAAGGATAATCCGTAAATAACCACACTAAACTCATCATCAGGCCATATCAAAATTGAACTTCATGAAACACTTTTGAGGGTAAAATGATGACTAATGAAAGTCAATTTGAAAAGATTTGGTTGGTAATTGTGAGTCAATTAGAGCTAACCCAAGGAAGGGTCAATTAACCAACTTGAACTACATCGAGCCATTTTAATCCTGAGCCATTGACTTACCAAATTGACACTAAAAATACCTCTTATGCATCCATATGAACTCCAATTGACAATTTGGAGATCATTCCAAGGTCAAATGAAAAGTTTGGGACTTAAAAGACGATTATGCCCCTCAAGTCACAAAAGCTCTTATTATCCCTCAAGATCAACTCCAATTTGAACCAAAATTCATATCCATTGTCTTTGTGACTCTAGAAAACTAATGCAAGTGACTAGACTCAAAAACAAAACAAAAACATGCATGAAATGATGAGCCCTAGTAAGGTGGTGCAAAAATGGGGTGTGACAGAGTCAGGAACCGAGAAGAAAAAGGGACGCATGATTTGAGTATATCAAAATATCTAGAAAACTTACGAGGCTCTTCGAGAACCCGAGGGACTCTTCCACCCTCTTCCCCAAGCAAGGAGGGCTCGAAGTCACCATAGATAAACACCACATCGAACTGATATCCTTGGCTATTGTCCGGGATGTGGGTAACAAGAACTCTCTCGGAGTCTTGGGACTTGAGATAGTAGCTTCTCGGTGACCAAGATAGTTGGTAGCAACTCAAAATTTCCTTAACACCCAACTCGATGCCAAGGATCCTATTGAGTTCTACGACACCGAGCACTACTTTGTAAGCATTCGGTTTTAATTGAATGGGTGCTAGATTGATGAAATTCAGGAAGTTTACTAGGAATTCGGGGAACGGAACCAGAACACCGCCCTTGAAGAAGTTGATATTGTGGATCGGCACTCCCCCTCTATCGTCAGTGGAGCCAATTTCTTCACCAACATTGGCAGACCGAAAACTTATTCCATCCCCAAAACCGAACTTCTCCCCGAAGTCCTTCTCTTTGTTTGAATCCCCTTGGATTTGATGAGTCATCTGTTAAGTACAGAGCTCGGTGAGGTTATATGTCCTAGGACAACTGGACAAGATAAAATCCTACTTTAAGGATATTTTCGAACAGTCCTAGGTATTTTACTCTCTCGGTTTGCAAATTTCGTTCTAATTGAGTACATATTTTGTGCTCGGTTCAAGGGCACCACGAACAACCGAGAACATGACTTAGTTTTTGCAAATGGATTAAAAAAGAGAGATCTAAGGCAAAACGAAAAGAAAAAAATGAAGAACACCAAGAATAGATGAAGAACTCACCGGAAAACTCAAAGAGGGCGATTTCTGGCAACTGTCCATGGTCAGAATCCTTTTTCTGGCAATGTCTCTTCGGTAGACAAAGTTCTGGCTCTGAGAGTGGGAATGAGGGAATAAGGACAAGAAAAACCCTTATATACTTTCCCCTCCTGAAGATGACGTCATCCCTTCGATTTGTGTGCCCAACGGTTGCCTTGGGTACACGAAACGGTGCCAATTAAATGCAAGTCCCATTATATCTGAACTATCACATCCTCAATACCTTCATGACTGAGGACATGATGGCTCGGGGGAAGTTGTGTGGGATATTTGTGACCTATGAACGAGACCTCAACACGTGTAGTTCTTCGGTAATGCGCTCAGGTGATTAGGTATCCTCAGTTGCCCGGATACTATCTTCGGGTCAGCATACCCTCAGGCCAGCCACACCTTCAGGCCATTGTGCCCTTGGTTCGAATCACCCTCGGGCCAACTTGTTCTCAGTCGAATGAATTCCTTTGGGCCACACGAGCATATATCTCTCATGTGCACCGAATTTGTCCTACTTTCTAGATCCAACAAGGAAAATCTGGCTGGGGTCAGAGCACAGTTCCCGGTAACTGAGTCAGGGGCAATAGCTGTTGACAGTGACACGGGGATTCTATAGGGTACCACATTATGGCTAAGTGGAAAAACTCTTGGCACCTTAATGTTGGGAAATAACAAAGACTTGGTACTTATGATGTGCTTTTGGAAAAAGAAGTTAGTTTAGAAATTAGTATTATTAATTATATCTTGTTATTAGAGTCTAGTAAGTTGTGTTGTTATGTCTAGTAAGTTGTATTTCTATTTTGGAAAATGTATTTGACTATTTTGTAATTTGGAGTATTGTTGGAAGTTGTAGAAGGTATTAGGTATGTATTAATGGTGGAAGTGCTACATAAAGGTGAAGGGGTCTTATGTAAAAGAAAAAAAATGCAGAATATTGAATGAGAATTTGGCCTTTGGCTTTCTAAGAAGAAGGAGTTCTTCTTGTTTCTATTGCTCTTATCCTTTTGGTGGATTCCTTTAGGTGGCGAGTTTTACCAACACTCTTATCCCTTGGGTGGGTTCCTTAGGGTGGCGAGTATAAAATTAACCCAGTTTCCTCTTGTTCGATTCTTGATCGTATTTAGTTCATATTCGCTTATTTTGGTTCTCCATTTTTTTGGTGTCAAATTGGTATCAGAGCAAGTTCGACTCTTGGAGAAAGCAAGGATGAGTGGCACAAAAGAATATGAACTTCAAATACTTTGGAGACAAGTTAAAAAGCTTCAGTGGCGTTTACAACGCTTCGATGCTCTAGAACATGATGACTCCCATCATGGTTTGGAGTGTAATTCATCAAATGATGAGGAAGTGCAGCAAGATTGGCCTTTCTCGTCACCAAAACACCTTCTTGAAGATTTTGTTGATTGGAGTAAGCCGCCTATTTATGATGATTATGGTGATATGGACCAAGGTGAGAATTTGACAGATGCAAATCTCTTTAACACTAAGTGCAAATTCCATAATAAGGTGAGTTCTAATGTTGTTCTTCACTATGAACAGTGTGATAATTTTTTCTTGCTAAACATGGAGAGAAAGGATGAGAAAAATCAAGTGGATAGAGAACTACTACCGATCTTTGATAAATATGAAAATTATAGTCATGTGATCTATAGTCCAACTTCAAGTTGTGAATTTGTCATTCCCAATAGATACATATTTGTTGATGATCCATTAAAATTAGTTTTTGACAAAGATCTTTATTTGAATGTTAAAAAATTCAAATGCTTCAAGTTGATGGTCATATTTGTACAAAGTTTGAAATGGAATGATAAAGCATGGAACAAAATTGGACTTCATCATCAACTTATGCCAACATATAAAAAGCATTAGGGGGTTTTGATTGGAGTAATCATATGTCATTACAAAGTTCGAGGACAAGTTATCTCAAAATGGTGGAGTATCATGCAATCAATCAAGAACCATACTTTCAGCCATTGATTGCTTGGAGACTTGGCACTAAAACTCGAGGACGAGTTCTTTCCAATCGGGGGAGTATGACGCGGGGATTCTATAGGGTACCACATTATGGCTAAGTGGAAAAACTCTTGGCACCTTAATGTTGGGAAATAACAAAGACTTAGTACTTGTGTTGTGCCTTTGGAAAAAGAAGTTCGTTTAGAAATTAGTATTATTAATTATATCTTGTTATTAGAGTCTAGTAAGTTGTGTTGTTATGTCTAGTAAGTTGTATTTCTATTTTGGAAAATGTATTTGACTATTTTGTAATTTGGACTATTGTGGAAGTTGTAGAAGGTGTCAGGTATGTATTAATGGTGGAAGTGCTATATAAAGGTGTAGGGGTCTTATGTAAAAGAAAAAAAATGCAGAATATTGAATGAGAATACAGCCTTTGGCTTTCTAAGAAGAAGGAGTTCTTCTTGTTTCTATTGCTCTTATCCCTTTGGTGGATTCCTTTGGGTGGCGAGTTTTACCAACACTCTTATCCCTTGGGTGGGTTCCTTAGGGTGGCGAGTATAAAATTAACCCGGTTTTCTCTTGTCCGATTCTCAATTGTATTTAGTTCATATTCGCTTGTTTTGGTTCTCCATTTTTCCAGCATCAGACAGTTAGGCCTGTAGCCTCGAAATATCCACAATCTGGTCTGAAACCCCTATTTAACCATGGTTAGCTCGGAACCCTAAATTGACCACGGTCAGGTCAGAACATTAGCCCTATCTAGAACCTAACTTTTGCCTATAAAAGGAACACTATTCACACCAAAGAAGGTAAGTTCCCTTGACACAAAACCCTAGATATTCTCCCCTTTTTATTCTCTCTTTCTATCATTGGAGATGGAGATTGACTTGAGCTTTGAGGGTTCTAGGCCAGACAACCCCCGGCCTCCTTGGACTATTTCTCTTTGTTTTCAGGTCACTGTTCGCTAGAAAATCGAGCTAGTACTGTTCATCGAGTCACCTAGCCCTACTGTTCATTGGAGCAACTAAGCGTTACTATATGTTCGGGAGTTACCTCAGCTTCTACAACTCTCACTCGGGCCGTCGTCACGCGGTGCTACGAATCGTCAGAATACCTTCCTTAAAGCGCTTTGCCGACTGTCCGGATTTTTCCCCGTACAGAAGGCAAGAAAGATCATTTGGTTAAATAGGATATAGTGTCTAGATCTAAGGAACTAGGGGGTTTAGCTATAGGAAATATATGGGTAAGGAATGTTGCTTTGACTGGAAAGTGGTTGTGAAGGTTTCCTCTTAAGGCTAGCTCTATATGGCATTCTATTATCAAAAGTAAGTGTCACACCCCATTTTTGCACCACCTTACTAGGGCTCATCATTTCATGCATGTTTTTGTTTTGTTTTTGAGTCTAGTCACTTGCATTAGGTTTCTAGAGTCACAAGGACAATGGGTATGAGTTTTGGTTCAATTTGGAGTTGATCATGAGGGATAATAAGAGCTTTTGTGACTTGAGGGGTATAATCGTCTTTTAAGTCCCAAACTTTTCATTTGACCTTGAAATGATCTCCAAATTGTCAATTGGAGTTCATATAAATGCATAGGAGGTATTTCTAGGTTCAATTTGATGAATCAATGGCTTGGGATTAAAATGGCTCGACATAGTTCAGATTGGTTAATTGACCCTCCTTTGGGTTAGCTCTAATTGACTCACAATTACCAACCAAATCTTTTCAAATTGACTTTCATTAGTCATCATTTTACCCCCAAAAGTGTTTTATGAAGTTCAATTTTGATATGGAAAGTGTTTGATTTGACCCTATGTGCATGCCTATGCTTAGCAAAGGTAGAGCATAGTGGTTAACTGCCTTGTTCAAACCTAACTATGCCCCCATGGTTAGTGGTTTTTACCCTAAAATGTTCAAAAACATATTCCTCATCGAAACACGGTCGTTTTGGCTTTTGTTTCATCAAAATCGGAGTTAATTTGCCCCTTGAAACACTTCTAGAAGGGAAGGGAGGCAAAATAGGAGAAAAATCAGAAGTGGGCTCGGGTGACCACCCAAGCCTGGGCGGCTAGCCGCCTGGGCCCAGGTGGCTAGCCGCCCAGCCTTGGGTGGTCACCCGAGGCCACTTTCCTATTTGCACCATGATTCCTTGCTGAAGCAGACTCTTGCCTATTTTGACGTACAAGGGCTCTTTTGGACGAGTTTCCTTCTATTTTTTGGTAACTTCTGAGTTGCTTAAGCCCCAAGGGGGTCTCTAATAGCCCTTGGATTAATTTTTAGGGTTTTAATCCTAGCCATTGGTTAATCCTAATGAAACTCTATAAATACTCCCATATGCTTCAGCACAAGGGGAGCCACTTTATGCATTAAAACTTGAGTGTTTGAGAGAGAATAAGAGAGAGAGACCTGAAGGAGAGCTGGAGTTCTTGCTGTAGCCATGGAGAATATTGATTGAAGACATCCACAAGAGCAAGAGGGAGTTCATACAGCAGCAAGGAAGGCTCTTCCTAAGGTATTCTTCTTTTCTGTTCAAGCTTAAACAAAGGTATCATGTAGGATAGCTCTATTGCATGTAATGCTTGTAATTTCTACCATGAATTGAAGTTTCTATTGGTTAATACATGTGATATTGATGATGTTCATGATGAGTTTTGCATGCTTTAGAGTTAGTTCATAGGTTCCAATGCATAGTTATGATTCTTGTGTTTCCGTTGTCCTTGTTCTAGGATAGTGATATTGCATGTTGGAGTTAGGTTTCTTGTCATGTTTTATTGCTTTAGTTAATTAATATGCATGGTTTAGGTTTTGTTTAGTTTTATTTTAGCATGTTTAGAGTTGGTTTTGTATGTTTTTAAGCATATTTGTGAGTTTAGGGTTTTAGAGTCCTTGTTTTGTGTTAGTTTTTATACAGCATGTTAAAGTAGGTCTTTTCATTGGTTTTTCTTCATGTTTGCTGTATATGTTTTTCATATGGAGTAAATATGATATTTTTGCATGCATGTTAGTTTATTCTAGGGTTTTTATGCATGATATGGTTCTAGGATTGTGTTAGGGCTTATGAAAGTTTGCTGCTTTTGCTATTAGCATGCTTAGTAGATGATTTTAGGCCATAATACTATTCTGTCCAGATTTGTATGTTAGTATTTTTGCATGGTTTTGAGCACTTGTAAGGGTGCAAATAGGTGTGGTAATTGTCCTATGGCAAATAGGGCTGCCAATACTTGAAATGGCTAATGCTTGGAGTAATTGCGCTCAGGTAAGTGGGTATGAAGGTGCCCCAATTCACCTCTCTTCCTTATCCTTTCTCTTCTCCCTATCTAGGGTTAATTTTTAATATGATCCTATGGTTTAATTAGAGGTTTCCTTCACAAATAAAATTCTGGTTTTTATTAAAGTTTCCATTTTGTGGAGTTCTTTCTAAAATCAAACTTTCTATCAAATTCAATTCTTTTGATCAAGTAAGGAAACCTAGGGTTTTAACCATAGGTTTATATTAGGATTTAACCCTATTTCTAATCGAACTACGTGGACTTTGATCCATGTATTTCGTTGCATGGTACGTAGGCACTCTTCGTGAGGCTCAAGTCCGTTCTAGGATCCAAGCATCCTAGGCTTCTTTTGTTTTGTTTTGTTTTTCTTTATTTTCTGTTTTTATGTGTTTATTATGCATGGATGGATGAATGAAGTATATGATAAGCATGCAATTCTTGTGATGATATACTTGCTGATTTTTGTATGAAAAGATCTTGATTTAGCCCAAATGAACTTAGAGACCGAAAGGGTGATATGGGTGCCTATAGGCTTTGCCTAGAACCTTCCCACATCATAACTTAGCCTCCGAATCCCCGATTTCTTTGGTTTCCAAAAGATTGGTTTTTGTCTTTCCTTTTTTATGGAGTCATTCAAATTGTTTTCTTAAAACAAAAACTATTTTTAGGGTTTTCCTTGTTTCCTTTAAAAAATAAGGTGGCGACTCCTTTCCTTTTTCTTTTTCAAACCTATTTCCTCCTCAACCCCATGTGGGCCCAATTTCTGGGGTTCACAGTAAGTATGGTTTGCAAGCTAACGGTTGGGATGCCCATTCACACCCTAGGGTGTCAGCTCGTTGTCCTTGGAAATTCATTTCTCAGGGGTTATCTAGATTCTTGGAGTTCACATCTTTGTCAGTTAGGAAAGGAGATAGGGCTCGCTTTTGGGAGGATCTTTGGAGAGGAGATGCACCTTTTTGTTCTTTGTTTCCCTAGTTGTATAGGCTGTCCTTGGCACATAATGCTTCTATTTCATCTAAGGTTTCTTCTGATTCTTTATCTTTTGGGTGGGATTTTAAATTCTTTTGAAATCTTAATGAGAGGGAAAGTTCAGAGCTTGTTTCCTTGTTGCTTATTTTGGATGGTTTTTCTTTATGCATGTTCATTCCAGATAGGAGGGTTTGGAGTCCTAATTCTACTGGTGTGTTTTCTTGTAAATATTTCTTTGGTAAGTTGATTATGGACTTCGGTAATTCTTCTACTTTTCCTTTTGCTTCCTTATGGAAATCATGTGTGCCCCTTAAAGTTAAAGTATTTGCCTGGACTGTTATACACAAGAGTATTAATATTAATGACAGGTTTCAGAGGAGAAGACCATCTCTTTTTGCTAGTCCACAGTGGTGTACTATATGAAGGGGAGCGGATGAAACAATTGACCATTTATTTTTGTATTGCCCTATTGCTTACAAATTATGGCAAAAACTATTTTTCGTTGGTTCTGAGCAATGGGTGTTGCCTAGTTGCGTAAAGAGGTTTTTTGAGATGGTTTTTTAGGGATTGGGTAAGGGCAAGAAAGCGAGAGTTCTTTAGAGCTGTGCTTTTCTAGCAGTTGTTTGGGTCATCTGGCTTAAAAGGAATTCAAGGATTTCTGAGGATAGAGAATCTTCTTTCGAAGAATTGTGGGATAGAGTACATTTTTTTTTTATTTTTTTTTTATTTTTAAAATATGATTGAAGAGTTGTGTGTAATTAGAATGGGAAGTTTTTTCTTGTTTTGCCTTCCCAAAGAGGAATTTGGTGATATTCCCATTTTTTTCTTGTTTTTATTATTATCTCATTGTCAGTTAGATTCGGGTGGACTCCTTGTCCTCTCTTCTTTGTATCTTTTCTTTTTTTCTTGTTTTAATAATACAGGTTTTGTTGCTTATAAAAAAAAAAAAGTTATATCAGCACCATGCATTGAGGGTGTACCCTTTGCATTAGCCTAATGTATCCCTTAACCTACTAATGCACGAGGTATAACCCCCAATACAGGTATTGATATAAGTTATATCAACACGTGTTTACCTGATTATCATCCTATATCGATCTATATATATATATATATATATATATATAGATATAATCCTGATCAGCTTAGCACATGCTCACTTAACTTATATCAGTACTAGTGTACCCTATAATCCACTAATGCACAATGTGTATACAATCCCAAATGCAAGAGCTGATATTAGCACGTGCTCACTTGATTATCATCATATATATATATAAATATATATAGATATAGATATATATCTACACACACACGAGCAGTGACCAAGCGATGCGCAGAATGATATATAATATTTTATGATTGTAAAGTAATGTAATATATAACTTCATGTGTAGGTAGATAAGTTAAATTTGGGATTTTATGTAATTAACAATACCTTAATAATTATTTTTCTTTATCTTTTGAAGATTCATGAGTTAAACTGGTTTAACTAAAACATGGTAATTTTTGGTATTTAATATTATCATTATTTAATTATTAGTTTTTCTTTTTCAAGATTCTTGAGTTTCTTATTTAAATCACCCTTAAATAAATAATAAATGAGTGTAAAATAAGTTATTTTCTTGAACTGAAAATGCTATGTCAAATCTAAAAGTGGGGTTGCTGTTAATGAGAGAAAATAATGAATGAGAGAAGAGAATGAGAGAGAGAAAGCTAAAGAGGTATCCACATAAACAAACTTGGTTTTTATATAATAGTGTATATATAGTTAGACTCCTAATAAGCATACTTGCGTGCATCAAATTGTATATGATTGCTATGTCGCACCCGTCTAAATGATTACATAACCTTTCATGAAACCTAATGATATTATCATTTATGGCTATGATTGGTATCCTGAATAAACCGGATAAGATAAACTTATCATTTTTATGTGCTTAGTGCTCTTTGCAAACAAGAGATATACTATCTGTAATATGGTTATATCTCTATATGTGGGAGATAATAAACTCACGAGAGAGGTAGTATATTTTTATCCTAAAATGCTATTTCATTTAAAAGAAACAAAGATATAAAAAATGTCAAAGAGACCATTTTTCCCGTTTCATTTCAAACAAAATCAAAGATTTTTTCTTCATCCAACAATTTTGTCTTATCCAACTTTTTAATTCGCCCTACTAAACATTGCCTATGTGTTGTGTGGGAATTAGCCATACTAACCTACGTAAAGCACTCACCCAAATACTACTAGTCTCTCAATTATAGTGATATCCAACAGTTTTTTTTTTTTTTTCCAATGATTTTATTATTAGGGCCCAAGTCCAACAAGTCCTTGCACTGCAAAAATTTTTAGGATCTGGAAATAGGACACCATTATCCATACCCATGAAGCTATGAGTAGGATTTTTTATTTGGGTCGCGTCGGTTGAATTAGTCTAGACTATAGAGTTTAGACTCCAAACCCTTTTTTGTTTTTTTTTTATATTTTTTTATTTGGGGCTATGTATTTATATTCTCTTTCTCACTACCATAAAAAAGATTGTGAAGAAGTGGGTAATGTCTCACGCGTTTCATGAAATATTGGCTAATATGTACTTCAAGGCTTCATTAAATCAAACCTATATATTATTTGAATTAATTTTAAATTAACATGTGTAGCAAAAACGACCATTTCATTTGAACATGAGATATATCAAATTGATGCCTGCAGCTTTATGACAGGTGGCTTTCATATAAATGATGGACAGTGAATCAAATGTCCATGTTAATATCTTGATGAAAGTGCACAGCCAGCACTACCATCTCTCATGATTTGACTGCGCAGTGCAGGACTCTCTCTCTCACTCTCTCTCTCTCTCTCTCTCTCTCTCTCTCTCTCTCTCATAGCTGGCTGGACCAGCACAAGTCCTAAATAAAACCACACTTTAATTCATTTGACAAGCTAGGATTCATATTTAATTTAATTTATAAACCCAATAAACTAACATTAATATTGCCACATCCTTTTCCTTTCTCATCGATCTCTTTCTTGTTTCCCCATTGTCGCTACCACAACTAATCTTGTGCAAGTGCAGCTTTAGGCATTCATATGTCATACTCTCCCCTCCTTAAATTTTTTTTTGAAAAAACCAAGAGAAAAAAGGGATTTGCACCTAATATATTAATACAAATTAATTAAAGAGAATTACCATGCATACATGGAGCTAGAAAAAAAAATGTACTGCTCCTTCATCCGATTCTTACCGACACTCATCCATTTTATATCTGCGCTTAATTTCTTGTCATTCAGGAAGACAATCAACCAGCCAAGGAATTAATGCAAAATCAGAATCAACGGCAACCGGGCAGGATTAGCAAATGATCAGTCATGCTCTTTCCCCTGCCAGTCCGGTCTGCCTAATGTGAACTCCAAGCTGGGGTTTTTGCGATCCAAATTAGACCCTGTATAGCTCTTCAGCTGCGCTGAATCACATTCCTGTAATGTTTCGGAAATTTGGTTATCTCATGCAAAAAATGACTCAATTCGATCTCTATATTAGAACATATGCAACGTAATCAAATGGAAGCATGCTCTCATATACATATGCATGGGAAATCTGTACCAGGTTGGTGCTTTAATATGGAAACAAGTATTCTTTGAATTTTGGCTTGCACAGCCCATCCAAATAGTATTAATGTTGGATATTAGAAGGTCAAGTCAATACCTATATCTTTTCATAATAAATAAAAAAAATCAATACCTCTATCTGGTGTCCTGATCTTTGCTGCGATGGGATGGATGCTGGTCTGAGCCCATCCATGTCAACGGAGTTAGTTTGCAGCCAAGCGTCTCTACTGCTGAAAATTTTTATAAATAATCAAGTTAATCTTCCACTATTTGAGCTGTAAGCTTATCGATGCCACTGTAAGTGATTGTTTTATAGATATCGGCCAAAGCGTTAGTCCAATAATTTAATGAATGATTCTATATTTCTCTTATTAGATGTGTCTGTAAGGTTTGGTATTACTGCTAGCTTAGAAACAACCGAAAGATTGCAAAACTAAATCAGAGAAAGAGAGAATACTGTGCTTGTGAGTGCACGGTTGCATTTCACTTCATAATAAGAAACTTGTGCAAAACACATTACAGTACTACGTCATTACTACTGCCTTATTTATAATCCTGGAACCCTAGACAATTTGCTCACAAAGCTTCGGGTATGGATTGTATGAATGACTGTAGCTTGACAATCATAGAAATATCATATTAAGACATACGACCCTCACATCTGAAGAAATATGAGATGATCAAAGCCTTCCCAATTTAACCTACTTACAGCCATGAGAGTAAAGTTTAATCTAATTGACCTACTTGTTCACTTTCTACATAAAATATAGAGTTACAAGCTTGAACACTGTCAATTTGAATTGAAATTGTCAAACATGAATGTGCTATAATAGGATATTGAACAAAGCTTCTAAATCAAAGCAATGATGCGTAAAACAAATGGCCGTAATCCATCATAGAGAGAATATATACATATGAGGAAAGCAGTTAGATCCATGTTTAAGCATGTCATATATAAAGTTAAGCTCACAAGAGAATTGTGTTGTTCCGAAAAGTAGGATGTGAGAAGGACACCCTAAAAAGGGGAAACGATGAAACAAAGAGATACAGGTTACCATTTCACGGTCCCCCTTCGATATTTACCCAAGGCCAGCCCTGAGGGTAGCCCAAGGAGGCGACCACCTGGGGGCCCCCAATCAATGATAACTGTTGTGGTAGGCCCAAAAAAGAAAAAAAAAGAAAAAGAAAAAAACACAGTTTTTTAGGGAAATTATGTTTGAGACGAGCCTATTGAACCAATTCATAGACTGAAATTGAAAAAATACAAAACTACCCTCACCATAAAATACAGAAAATCCCACCCCTCTTGCAAAAATATATCTTCCTCTACTATATCTCCTATGGATATTTTTCTCTTTCATGAGATACAAACCTACCCCTTTTCTAGAAATCTCTCTCTCTCTCTCTCTCTCTCTCTCTCTCTCTCTCTCTCTCTCTTCTACCCACCTCAAAACACAGAATCACCATAAAATACCCAACAATCCGCCAATAGAGCGCTCGCTTCGATAATTGCAACTCTCTCTCAGCCCTTCTACCTGATTTTCTTGTCACATAAGGACAAGGTGAAGAGGTGCTATCACAGAAACCACTTTATTTCTCTCACACAAAACACTTTCTCTACAAGTGAAGTTCTATGATGGTGGTCCACCAAGATCTATGAGCTAGGTATGAGATATAGGTTGTGGTAATGGACTTGCTCATGATGGGTGAAGGTCCTGATGGTGCGATTCTCATGGCCAGAGGTGCTCACTATGTGGTTTAATAGAGGCCGGCATGGTCTTTTGTTTAATCTTCTCCCTTTTTTTTTTTCCTGCTTGTGGATCTATGCATGTGTTTTTCAGATCATTATCTTAAAATCAAGATAATTATCTTTAAACCCAAGATAATTAAAGATAATTATCTAGAAATTCAGTATAATCATCTAGCAATTTAAGATAAAATTATAGTTTTCATAAAATAACATTATTTTTATCTTTATTTTTCTAGGTTTTTTTTTTTCTTTTAAATCTTGATTTTTGTGTTTCTAGTTGCGTATGTTCAACTTTATGATGTTATCTTGATTTTTTTTTCTTCGATTTTTTCTTTTCTTGAGTTTTCCAATTGTTGGTTTGGAGTAAGTAACTTGATGTTGTGTGGATTCTCATTGTTTTATTTTAAGCAAGATTCTCAGTTGTTTGATTTTGAGCATGATTTTCGATTGGGTATTTTGAAACATATAGGAAAGTGGTTCTTTGGTTTTTTAAGTATGGATACATGAGATTCATTGAGGACCGTTTTTTGTATTAGCAAATCAAAAGTCGACATGTTAGTCGGCACATTACTTCGGCATTGTATATCTTGGCTTGTGTATCACTACTCGCTTTTTTAATACCTGAATTAATGAGGGCCCCAAACTAAGTCCACAGCTCAAAGGCCAAAGGGTGTACTCAACTCAAGCACTCTAAACCCGGTCACAACTAAAAAAGAAAAAAGAAAAAAAAAAAAAAACCCTAATGATTTGAGATATAATGGAGTAAAGCTTCCTCTCTCTCTCTCTCTCTCTCTCTCTATGTAAATTATGAAGCAAGAAATATGTGTTATATCTTTTTAAGTTCTTGTAATGATTTCTTGTCATTTTAATCTATATAAACAAAATTTAGTAATTTTATAAGCAAACAAACTTTGTGTTGGAACTAGGGGAAAAAAAGATTTAATACTTAATTTGTTTTTGATTTTTAAGTTTGTGAATATGTATAAGGGGCCCCATTTTAGGAGTTTTCCTAGGGCCCCAAAAAACTCAGGGATGTCATTGATATTATCGATGGGTTCCCCTATTATTAATGTTATATGATATTATTTTTTCTCTTTCTTTCTTAATTGTTTCTTATTTCTTGATAATTTCCTTTTTCTTTTACTTCTTGTTTTAGGAGAATCAATTGTTTCATTTTCGTAGTTATTACCTAATTCTCAAGTCTCCTTTTTCCAGTTGTTTATTGTTACTTAGTCTTTTTATTTATTTTTTTTATTTTAATGATGAAAAAATTGGAACTTTTGGTTTAGGTCTAGGTTTAGTTTCTCTATAAATAAGATTTTAGCCTTATAGCAATAAGAACTTTGGAAATTTTGTTTAGTTTATATTGTGAGAGTGTTCTTCTTTCTGGTGGACTCCAGAGCTTAGACAATTGATGTTGGTTGTAGTCTTTTAATTGTTTTCTGCTCCAAAGAAAAATGATTGGCTCCACTATATTAGAAAACGAGTAGTAAGTTTATCCGATCCATTGCACACTAGAGATTACATTTCCATCATTTGTTGATGAAATAATGATTAATTTGCTTCATGCCCAAATTTCTAGGCTTAGAATAAAATATTGTCTAGTTGCCTTGCAAGAAATAATAATAGATTAGGAATTCTTTCGATCAAATGTATTGTATATTTTCTAAGAAGCACGGACACGGACACGGGACACGGTTATGACACGACACGGATACCTCGATACGACAACTTCTGAAAAACTCAGGACACGACACGATAAGGATACGGCAATATATAAATAATAAATATATATTATATATATAAAAATGATAAATATATATTTATAATTATATATGTACAGAATTGTATATGTATATATATGTATGGGGTAATTGGTTTTTTGCATTCCATCCTAAGGGGCGTATGCCCCATGTAAAAAATTATTGTTCTGTAAAGGCAGAACACCTTTATTTTATTTTTCTCATAGACTAACTATGGTTAGAATTTGGAAACCATAAAACTTGTTCCGGTTAAAAAAGCACTTTACAGCTGTGGGAGGCATGACAAAAGGGTCATCAGTCATCAGTATCACACCCCCACATCACTGTCACACCCCCACACTCTTCTTTTTTTTGGTAAACACCCCCACACTCTTTTCCATGCGTCCAAGCATCGACGATTGCAAAGAGCACCGAGAAAAGCAGGGAGAGAAGAGAGCGATGGAGAGAGAATCGAAGAGAGCAGGGAGGCTTACACTGCACGCCGACAATTTGTAGAGATGTTTCGTCCACCTCTGGCAACTGTGATTTCTTTCTTTTTCTTTTGCTTCTTTCTTTTTTTTGGTTGATTTTTCCGGTAGATTGCAGATGTCCACTACCGTTGACGATGAAGGCCTTGTTGTTAACTTCTCTTACTGTGTCTGCAAAGTGTCTGAACCGTATCTCGCAGGTGTATAAGCTGTGTCCCATTTTTTTTCGAACACTTTGGAACCATGTCCGACACGTGTCGGACACAGCCACGGCACCATTTTAGCCGGGTCCATGCTTCCTAATATATTTTTAAAGAGTTTTCCGTTTGAAAGGTGAATTCAAAAAATTCTGAATTCACTGCGTAGAACAAATATTTTATTCCATATAAAGGAGGTTAAAGAACTTCTATCATAGGACAAGAAACACAATTTTTTTTTTTTTTTTTAAAATCTTACAAAATCATCTTGAGGTTAACACTGTAAAGAAATCTCTATGTCACAAATGTGTGTAGAAGATAAAGAAAGAGCATGATGGTAGCAAGCACTATAAAGCATATTAGTTATGTTAGGATTTCAATAAAAAAAAGCTGCTGATTACACATATATTTTCTCCAGTTGTAAAATTGACAACAATCAGAATGGTATTTGGAAATTTAGTTGTAGAGAATCTACATCTTGAGTAGTTAGATGTAAAGACTAAATTTTTTATGCTGATTAGGAAGATATTTATATACTAATGCAATGCTAGGGGGATTTGTTGTGTAGAGAAACAAGAGTCTAGTATGAAAAATAAGAAAGACCTTGTATGGGTTAAAACATACATGGTATTAGAAATTTTATAACTTTATGTGTAGTATAGTATTGGGTTCACAAGGTACTAGACAGACTATTATTGTTAAGAGTTTTGCCTACTCTTATAATCCCCTATTGTTGTATGCGGATGATATGCTTATTGCAGGGTCCAAAATCGAGGAGATTAAAAATATGAAGAAGCAATATACTGTCAAAACAGTTTGCATTGAAATATTTGAGAGGTATAAATCAAATCCTTGATATGAGAATCAACAAGGATAGGGTCACTGGTAGATTGAAGCTTTCATAGATAGAGTATGTGAATGGATAAAGCTAAATTAATGAGTACACCATTGGCTAGTCATTTTAGACTAACTAAGATTGATTCACTAAAAGCAGATCGAGTAGAAGTAAGCCTACATGAGTAAGGTTCCCTACGCCTCAACTATTGGTAGTCTTAAGTATGCTATAGTTTGTACAAAGTTGGACATTGTACATGTAGTGGGAGTTGTGAGTAGGTACATGATTTATCTGGGAAAGCAACATTGAGAAGTAGTCAAATGAATTTAAGGTATTTGAAAAGCTCTTCAGATACATTCCGTACAAGGGAAGGTTTAAAATTACAAGGCTATATGGAGCAACTGAGTACTACAGGGTTTTTGTAGTCGTGACAAAAGCTGGAAAAGAGATGGTTTGGTTACAAGGTCTTTTGATTAGTTGGGTGAGGAGTACGGGAAGGGTATTCTACATGAGTGCCATTTTTCTTGATAAGAACTTGACGTTTCATTTCAAGCTGGAAAAAGCATATACAGTTGAGAAACCTTTTTATTCTCTCTCATCTTGTTAGTGGACAGTTGATACTCGAGAATATATGTGGAAATTGAGAAACTGGCAAATATGTTGAAAAAAGATGCTACTATTGAGAAACTGAAGTTGTGTTTTGATTTAGTTGGTCTTTGAGTTTGAGGATAGGTGGAAAATTTGTTGTCAGAGCAGCTATGTTTGGAGGCATGTGGAGTTTGATGTTGGTGATTGGACCAGTCTCCAAGGGAAGATCATTAATTGGGCTTTACAGAGCCTAGTTTACTGTTTAACCTATTTCACCCTCGGTCTAATTCAATTTTGGAGGCGTTGTGGTTTAAATGATTTAAATTGAGTGGAGGACCGATTTTTGGTCATTATAATATTGCCTCTAATTTAGGGTTTCATGATGACGTAAGACCCCATTGTATCGTTCTCTGACATAGTGAGAAGATCATTGCAACTCCGTGGACGTAGCCCTAGTTTTGGGTGAACCACGCAAATCTCTCTATTTTGGATTGTTCTTGTTTGCTTTCTTCTTTATTTCCACATCTCACAGGTTCTAGGAATAGAGTTATTTCAAAGAGTGAGAAGAATGATATTAGTAACTAAGAATACAGATGTTGAAACAATTTGTGAAGAGATGGTTGATGAAAAATGGTTAGAATGATTTTTTGTAGGAGAAGTTAAACATATGGACTATCCTTGGAAGAACGTCTCATGAAGGAAAGGGTCGTAGACATATCCATTTGACTATTAGCAGGCAAAAATGTTTTGTTTTGTTTTTTGTTTTTTTTTTCAAGATACCAAATCTAAGAGACGTTTTGCAAATAAGAGTGATTGTTGGTTGCCTAAAAGATTCATTAGGTTGGAGAATTTGGTGCCTAAGGTTGTAAATGCTAGTAGCTTAGTCCTCTCTAATCTAATAGATTATCTTTGGATAGGGGAAGAGTATAGTCTCTAGCTATGGATTTCTTTAACATTGCAAAGTCAATTAATTTCAAATTCAATTATAACATTTTTGTAGTTAAGATTAGAAACGAAACAGGGTTGTGGTTCTCTTCTCATTCTAGTATATATTTGTATCAAAGAACCTTATTTGCACCCAATCCCAGTCAATTGATGGGGCGCATCACCAGAAGTAATTTGATAGAATGCCATGACGAAGAAGGTTCAAAAGAGGTGTTGGAGGCCCATAGTTGTGTTAATCCTTAGAATCAAATTGACGAGGACAAGTCAAAGTAACATAATTAGAGTCTAAAAGAATGGGAAGAGGTTAATGTTTCAAAGGGTATTGCATGTTGATAGGGGTATTTTAGGTGCTAGGAAAAGGGCTAATAACGAAAGGTTTGTTGTTTTGGTTAATGGACTTCACTCAGAGTTTGGGATAAGTGATATATAGTTTAATTTTAGTAGTTCTAGACAGTCTTAACAATCAGTCGTTGAGCATGGGTAATAAATAGCTATTGATAGAATTGAAGTTGAAGAGTTTTGGTCATGTTTATATTTTGAAGTGGATTGAAAAGGTTTATTTCATAATATGTTTCACGAAGAGGTGGGGACGGCTAGTTGTAAGCATGATCTTCGTCATAGTAAGATAAGCTTGAAAGTTGAGAAGAGTAACAAGAGAAATGTAGAGGGACAAAAAAAAAAAGGGAAAATTGATTCAAAGAAAGATCAAGTCTAATGATTTGGGGAATTTTCTACAAATGAAAACTCGATGTCAGATACTAACAGATTTAGACTTATCTTGGAAGAGGTAAACAAAATATTGAAATTGGGTAGACAGGTAAGGGTTAAGGTGTTTAGGAAATAAAGATGAAGTCTTGAACAAATTATTTTTTTGGTTTTTGTTTGTTTTTTAAAAATAAAATGGAAAGGCTTCAAGCATCAAAGAACTAACCAACATCCTTAAGATATTGGCACCCTAGTAGTTCACATCATGTGCTATGGACCTTAAATATTATTAATAAAAGAAAACGAATACAAAAGAAAAAGGGAAAAGAAAGAAAAACAGTTCAAGAAGTACCAATTAATGAGAGATTTATAATTGTTTTGGTGCTATGGTTACTGTGTTGTAGCAATGCTCTCCTATTGGAGATGTGGCTATTGATTCTTATGGATTGAGCATCTACAGTTGGAATTTGCGCTGTTGATCTTGTTCGAATCTTGAGCTTATCTTTTTGGTGGTTCTCAGATTTGTGTTCGTGCTTAAATTCTGTTGGAGCTGCAATCATTCTCATGCTTTAGGAAATTGTTCTTCAAATGAGTGTAGATCTATCCATTCTCATTTTTGCTTTTATGGCTTTTTTTTTTTAGGCAGTATGTTTAAGTGTTTTTCTTGGAGTGTTTTGCTTTTGGTGTTTGTGAAATTGTGGTTACTCTGTTGGGGGGAGTTTGGGGTTGGCAAGTAAAAGTTTTGTTCCTATTTCCTTTTTGTTCTTTTTTCTTTTTTTTTTTTTCTTTTTTTTTTTTTGGGTCTTTAGGGGTCTAGCTAGAGGTGGTCTAGGTGTTTTTTGCTATTAGTGGGGCTACTGGAGTGTAGATCTATCCATTTTTTTTTTTTTGTTTTTTTGGCAATATGTTTAAGTGTTTTTCTTGGAGTGTTTTGCTTTTGATGTCTGTGAAATTGTGGTTACTTTGTTGGGGGAAGTCTGGGGTTTGCAAGTAAAAGTTTTGTTCCTATTTTTCCTTGGTCTTTTGGGGTAGCTAGAGGTGGTCTAGGTGTTTTTTGCTATTAGTGGGGCTACTTGAGTTTGGGTGTAATCTCATTCCTCTTTAATATAATATCCTTTTGCTAATTGACAAAAAAAAAAAAAAAAAAAAAAAAACACTGAGTTTTTAACAAATTGAAAATAGGTGGCGAGTCCAAGAACCTACTTTCCCACATCATGTGCACACTAGGAATCTCTATTTCATATATATTTTAATGATAAAATGTTTATATTGTATGGTACCAGATGCTTATGTTCTACGGTGGATAGGATTAAATTTCAAACTAATGAGACTACAAAGCATTCTTTGTATTTGAAATACTTGAAAAAGGTTCCTAATTTTTTTTTCTTAAAATGAGTTTTATTTTTTAAAACATTATATATATACAGTCCTTTATTAGAAGGAGCATAAGGGTAGTGTACCTCCAAAATGTGCATGTGACTATACTCGTATTTTGCAAAACCAGCCATTAGATTAAATAGCCGACTCAAGTAGGCGATGCATGTCAATAATCTAATATTTAGGGTGTGGTTAGGTCAGTGAATATGGATTATTATCATTGCTTCCTGAAAACATCTTTTGACAATTTCTAGTATCATGGTTTCACGAATATACATGGAATGCCAAAAGATTACAATCTTATGGAAGAAAACTGGTGGAATTCATGGAAATGCTTTTTAAAGCTATAACCTATGATAAAAAAAAAAAAAAAAAAAAATCATAAATTTAGAGTTTTAACTAAGAAGCTCTTAAAATCGTTAATGAAGTTTATATCATTAGATTCTTCACTACAAGTTGATGTTGTCCAAAATAGTTTGTATTACCCACTTTTACGGAGCGGGGAATAATAATATCTGTAAAATTTTCACATGTAATCTTCGAGTGTCACATTTTATTTATTTTCTCTTAATTTATCCATAATATCATAGAAAATAGAAATATAAATGCATCTCTTTTCATGTAAATAATCCCCTTCAAGTTTTTTACAACTTAACCGTACTTGAGAAATTATCAGGAAAAAATAAAAGAAAAAGAAAGAAAGACAAATGGGAATGACTATGCTACGATTATAAAAGAAGGGTAACTGTGGTTTACACCCTGTGTATGAGTAAACAATTAATTGTTTTAAAAAATACATTACATATTTGTTTCTTCTAAATAAAGTGACATGGGTCAAATATTGTGGCTCAATTGACTTTCATGTTTCTCAACCCTGACAAAAGCCTCTTGGAGAGCCACTAGGATTGTGCGCACCATCCATTTGTGAGATGGATCACATTTTGTCTTATGATTTCCTAAGCATCTCTCCAAGAGAGTCTATAGCATTGTCGATTCCTTCCTTACTACATGTTACACTGATTTGAATGAAGCTCTTGATTTTAAACTCAGGAGGAACTCCTGGCCTACACTCATTTATTGAAACCAGCCATTATAATATTGAATTGTTATTATTATTTTTAACTTTTGTAGTCCGTATTTAACTTGATTTTCTTGTAAGTACTAGAAGAAGACACTTTCAGAAGCACAATTCTCTACGAATATATGGCAGCTAAACTAGTGAAAGAGAGAAGGTACTCTTTCCTTATGGGATTACCGTTCTCAATTATGCGCAAGGTCAAAAATCATGATCATTCATCTTTTATTTTTGTCAAGTAATACTATAATTTTTACATGCACTTTTGCATTGGTCTACTCAAATACCTTTGCAGTCTAGCTATGTGTTTGTGTGGGTGTATGTGTGATTCTACAAATTGAAGGGTTTTTTTCCTTTTTCAAAATTTTTTTTTTTGGGGTACAATAAAAGGGATTTCCTAACTTATCCTACTATCCTTTACCCCATCCTCCCTCACCAACTAAGCTAGCCCCAGTGGCTTATATAAACTGAAGGTTGACACAAGCATATCTAGCTATATTATTATTCTTGGTATGCTCAAGAATTCATATCATAGAATTACACATTTTGCGTTACTTAGATATGATCAAATTTACGATGCCATGATACAAGATTGAGCAAACATAAAGTTTTATTTTATAATGTTGGTTTGATGAGTTGGTGAATTTTATTTGGCTTCCAAACAGGGATATTAATTGGCTTATATAAATGCCATTAACAATTCCCACTGTGAATTTTTTTCAAATTAATGCAATTAGGCTAGTGGTTAAAACATTGTGAATTAATGAGTGTTATTCACCTAAGAAAGGACAGTTTTACTCTCTAACGTTTTATATATATATTTTATTACAAACAAAACAGACACACAAACACACATATATATTGTTTACCACATTGTTTTTTTTGGCATTTTGCTATGTTAAATAGTAATGGAATCCAAATGCCATCCACGTCAGTTAACAATCATGTCGTACTCTAGTTAGATCTTGTCATGATTTAGAGTATAATAGTGTTTTAGATTCTAAATATAGTGCCTTTACCTGCTTTTTGATGACTTAGTTATTCACTTATTCTGTAACAAAATGATCGAGATGACTAGTAAAAAGCTGAAAGTATTTTTTTTTTTTTAAAAAGAAAAAAAAAAGACTATAAAATTCCTTTTTATTAATTAAATATATTGTTGCTATAGCTCATTTCCCATAGTTGTTATCTTATAGCATCTATAAGTGTATTATTAACACTCACAAAGAGTGCAATAAACTTCACCAAATTATTATCACTCTCCCTCTCAAAATTTCAAACCCGTGCTGGAAAATTTTCGATGAGTTTGTTGAGCTCTTAGATTAATATATTCTGAACAAAATAGAGGGAAACGATCGGACAAAGATATATTGGAACCAAGATGAATTAACTACATTCACTAAAAGCTGATACCTAGCTTACAATGTTTACTGATATAATATAAAGATGAATCAAACTTTGAAAAAAGAGGTGTTTTTAAGTCAAGGAAGGAGTGGTCTTTTTGGTCATATATACCATCTCCTTGTCAAGAGAATAAGAACCGGAGTTTAATAAGAATAATAATAATAATAATTACATTATTTAGAAGCAGGTTTTAATTAAAGAAAAAGAAAAAGTGTAGCTGTGGATGCTTTCTCTTATCCTAATTAGCGTTAGATTGTGTTCGTAGCTTTTCTTTAATACCCCACTAAAGCCACAGGAAAATCTCCTAATTCAAAATAGAAAAAGAAATCAGATAAGAAACCAAACTGGAAGAAAAAAGGCCAGGGAAAAGAAAAAAAAAGGGAGAAAAAGCTGCCACAAGAACCCTTTTATTCGTAAAAAATGGTGGACGTGGTTTTGCATTTCTAAGCTAAGTAAGGTACCATGCAAATGGAAAAAAAGGAAAGCAATGCACTAATCCATCAGTAGTGAAAAGTGTACGTGGGCATTGCAAATGAGAGAGAGAGAGAGAGAGAGAGAGAGACCTTGAAGAATTACTCCACAGAGTAGTAGAAGGGTAATCCATTTCTTGTTGCAGAGATCCATCTGATGGTCCCATCTGGTCTGTAAATCTGCGTGAGCCACGGTCGCTTACGCTGCTGATTGGGGAGATGTCTTCGTCTCCAGATCCATCTGATAGGCCTTCAAAGAAAAGCCAACATGTTAAAATGTATGTCTATGCAGTGCATGCATATATATATATATATATGTATATATATGTATGTATATATATGTATACATATGTATGTATGTATGTATGTATAAAAAAAAATGCATGACATTTGTAAATAAAAGCATACATGTATGTATGGAGGGCTCATCATGTGCAGATATCTCGGAGTATCCCGTTGAATCACAGTCGTCCGTAAACAATACGCATGCACATGATCAGAGCTTTGTATGTATGTATGCATGCATGCATGTGTATGTGTATTTCAGCATGAATGGCATAGAAATAGGATGTCTTGTGCCTTTCATATATCTATAGAAGAGTTTATTGACCAGAGAGGAATAGAAGTGAGGATTGAATTTTGCAGGTGTGGTGAAAAATTATGAAAAAAACCAAATGGGGTAAGAAAAACTAAGGCTGCTAAATAAAAAAAGGCTGAAGGCTAAGCAATACGAATTACCTGAGGAAGCTGCAGGCTTGTCAGTAGTCTTAACAGTTCGATACATCTGCAAAGGCGATGGCAAGCATTTAAATTGACATTTGAACATATAGAGAAAGAAAAAAAGGAAAAAGAAGGAAATTAAAAGGATTAAAAAAAAAAAAAAGGAATATTAATACAAAGTTCAGATCTCTCTCTCTCTCTCTCTCTCTCGCTTTCTTCTGGGCTTCTGGGCTTGTCTCGATTTCATCATTAATCACGAGGTTGATGTTTGATAAGGTAGTAATGAGCTGTATTATTGAAAAATGATGACTACTTTTGTCTGTTATCATTCTCTCTCTCTTTTCTATTTCTCTCTCTCTCTGTGGAAACAGAAGCTGTCTGTTCTCAGAAGATCAGACTTGCCTGCTCATTCATTCATTCATTCATTCAAGCGCATTCATCGGCTACTGTGCCGGCAGGATAGACGATCACCGGCACTATCTGATGGATGAGAGAGAGAGAGAAAGAGAGAGAGAGAGATGCTTCTTTAATTTTTTCTGTACCTGTAAATGGCTCTTGACATGAGCTAGTGTGAGATCCTTGACATCCATGAGCTCAAGAACTGACTTTGGAGTAGCCCCTAAAACCCAACCATAAATTATGAAAATAAGAAAAATTAAAAATTAAAAATTAAAAAAAAACCCCAAAACTCGAACACAAATCATATGTTTATATATGTAGTATGTATATATATCTCACCAAATTAGAAAAGAAAAAGAAAAAATAAAAAGAGAGAGAAAAATAAAGGAAGAAGAAATCAAGTAAAGAAATTCTTAATTTACTTTCATGGCCGCCGAGAAGCTCAACGGCATGAACAAATCGGGCATGAAGCGTGGTTGTCCAGCGCATCCTGGGTGCTCTCATACTCCGCTTGGTTGGGAGCTTTGGCAAGAATCTTGATCTCATCATCCCATGATGAGAAGCTTCTGGAGGTCCGCCTCCATATTGATTATGGTGAAGATGATGATGATGATGATGATGATTGTACTGCAGTTGCTGGGTTTTGAAAGCATCCGAAGATAGCCCAGCCAACGCCCTCGTTGCAGCCCCTATCCGATAAGCCGACGAAGATGCGTTAGGCCCTGATTTTAAGATTGACATGGCATCCATACCTCCCCCAAAATAAGACGAATTAGATGTGTGAGGAAGTGAAGTAGAGCAGAAAGATGAACAAGAGGAAGATGGTGGTGACAAGGAGGAAGACCAAGAAGGGTTGTTAGACATTTGGTAGAAGCACATCTTATTAAGATCCTTCTCTCTTGAATATTGGTCTACAGGCAAGAAGGGAAATGAACGGTTGTGATAGACCGGAATCCCTTTGATCGGCCTCAAACCGTCCGACACATCAAGAATTGAAACCCCATGATTTATGTGGTTTAACTGGCTATGAGGGGGGTAGAGATGGTGTTGTCGGTGACGATAAGGGTGGTTCTGTGGTTGTTCTTCCAGCTCCACCTGTGAAATTTCTCTTGCACTGGCTGTTGCTTTCATCGTCAGTGGCATTTGCCGGGTGAGATAGGGAGAGCTCGGTGTAAGCTTGAGGGTGGTCAGTCCTCAGAGATCTGTTACTACCGTTGGATATATGGGCTATGCCTTGTCGGCTCAAAAGATCGAAACTTGGATCACATTCGTCGGTGTGATGGCAAATTGATGTGGGGGAACTGTTGGGAGGACTAATGTGCAGTGAAAGATCAGGCACTGGATTGGAAGTAGGTTCAATGAAAATCCCTTCCAAGGGCATTCTTTTTTAGATTAATTTCTGACCAAACAGTTGCCTCTTGAAAAAATCCAACTTGGTACCAACAAATGGAAAAAAAATATGCAAGCTTTAATCAAGTAGGTCTTGATCTTTCTCTTCTCTTTGAGATTGACTGGGTTTTGTGAGAAGAATTAATGAAAAAGCAGAAAAACTATAACTTTTGTATGTATAGTTAGAAGAAGACCAAAGAGGCTAGGCCTGAAGTGAAGAGTCTCTTCTATCTTTCTCTACAAACAGACATGCTGGCGAGAGAGAAAGAGAGATGCAGAGAGAGAGACAGAGCGAGGGATGGATAGAGTAGAGAGAGAGAGAGAGAGACAAAGAGGGATGTGTGTTGCGTATTGTTTGAGGCTGAGCAAATAGAAAAGAGATTTAAATAAATAAAAAAAGAAGAAAAAAATCCAGAAAGGCATGGAAAGGAAAGAAGAGGGGGATTTGGGTCTGGTATTCCTCGAGAGTATATCTCGGAAAATGACACTAAAAAGAACAAGCTAGGTTTCTCTCTCTCTCTAGTCAAAACCCACGCAAAGCAGCATAACCATAAAATAACATACAATGGTCGCTTTGATTTCCTTCCCCGGGGACGACGGGAAATAAAATGTTAGAAAGAGATAGACACCCTCGTGTGTGATTCCTTTTCCCCCACCCTCTTCGCTACTCTATCTCTCTCTCTCTCTCTATTTTATAATATACTCAGTAAATTGTTCTTTTTTGTTTTTTGTTTTTTTTATCTTTTCAATAAAGTAATTAATGGGGTTCCGTTTGCAATGCGTAAATGGTCAGACTAGACCCCATAGTAAACGGAAAAGGGTATTTCTCCTTCAAATTCTCATGATATATTGAGTGTATATATATATATATATAAAATATGAATAGACCCATTGACTTGAATAAGAGACCCACAAAGGGTTGTTTGTTTGCTTTCATTTGTATACATCGTAAACCCTAAACTCCACATTACCTTCTAATTCCCTTTCATCCTCCCAAATATTCCCTTCTAATATTTCAACAACCTTGTCTGGCATCCTGGGTTTTATTATGTCTTCCTACACATGACTGACCGTCCAACCCTTTTCATTGACCACAAACCCCTCTCTTAGGGTTTTCAAAACCCTAGGCTGAATCAAAGATAAAACTTTATTTATATGGGATCCTTAACTCTTTATATTGGGAACTTACCCCTTCCTTTTAATGCTTTTCCTGGAGATAACAAACTAGGCCTACGGGTGCAAAACCCTCGTGTCATTTTATATATTGGAGACATTACCATGCCACCCTCTCCAATGTTACCCTGAAAAAAACTACCAGTAATTAGGTGGTGTTTGGATGGTACAGTAAATGAAAATTTGGGTAAATTTAATGGTGTTTGGTGTTCCGCTTTTTGGAAGAACAATCTATATCTATATCTTTACTGCCTATAAAAGGGTGAATGTCAACAAAACTTTTGATTGACCTTTATACCCTCATTTTTAAATTTAATTACTTTTTTAACCGTATCCTTAATAAAATTCATAAAGACAAAAGTCCTATTATTTAGCTATTTTCTTATTAAATTCTAATTAGGTTTCTAAACTTTTATGGTTCTTTATCTTTTTCTTCTACTCCAAATCTCTTCCTTTTTTTCATTCCTATACATTTCTTCCCTATTTTTACATTCCAAGTTTTGAGTAGCTTTTTGATATATATTGTTTACAAACTCTAATGATCATGAACTACTTGTTAAAATTATAATATATCATTAATATTTAAATAAACCACTACAGAAAAATTAAATAAATAAATAAATAAATAAAAACAAAAAAAAAAAATTTTATAAAAAATCACGTACCATAATCTTATATTCCTTATGAGTTTACATTTGTTACAATTACACAAGATACATAAATAGTTGTTGATATTATTTTTAAACTATTCTCTTTTATTTTACAAAGTGTACATCTACATGTCTTAGTAAGTCATATTTACTATGATGGTTGGCATGGCTGAAGAGAAGATAAATGAGACATGATAGTAGGTGGAGTTCAGATTTTGAATAGTAAAAGAAAAAATGATAAGGGGAGAAGATAAATGAGGGAGATAGAGAGTATAAAAGGAAGTAATATCATGTGGAGCAAAACAATATAAAAACTTAAGCATTAATTTAAAAATACTACTTTTCATTACACGTTTAATATAACTTTTTTTTAATTAATATTAATCTCTATCAATTTCTAATTGTTGCAGCGTTTTCCAAAATTTTACTTGTTTACGGATTATTTCTTTTTCTCTCTCTCTTTTTATTTATTTATTTATTTATTTTGTGTGTGATTTTTTCTTGAGAAATTGTATTTTCTTAAATTATTTTACATTCCATGAAGTGAGCTACAAAAATTATTATCATTTATGAAAACAACTACAAATCAAGATTGTCCACGTGTAACGCACATGTGTACTAACTGGTTTTTACAAAAAACGTTCTTAATTAAAAGATCCAAAATCATATAAGGAGTGTGCTTGCTTTTACAACTTCGTAATCGGCAAAATAGCCTTCTTATAACATCTATTGCTCAAAAGAAATGTATCTTCTCCTCACTTTTGTTTGGATGAAATTAAGCAATAAATTTTTTTTGGATACAATTGGAAGGGTTCGAACCCCTAACCTATCCTAATTCTACCCATTACCCACCCTCCCGCAACACTAGGCTAGCCCCAGTGGCTTGAAAGCGAGAACATTGGTAACAATTATACTTTGTCTATTAGCCATGAAGTTTTATCAGAAATTTTGACAAATAAGCAAACAATAGGTTTCCAGAGGGTCTTAAGATTAGTATATATTGGTCCAAAACTTCTCCTAATACTCAAAATGGTGTAGATCAATGTACCCAATTTGTATATTTGACATGGAAACTGCATCAAGTATGTTTTATTCTAACACCCAAACTCCTTTAAATGGTTCCTAATTAGAGTTTTACAAAACACTTTCCTAATAAAGCTTGGAATGTTGGGCCTTCAAATTCATGGTTTGCATATTCTTCACATGCATTTCAAATTAATTTTACATATTTTATTCTAATATGCATTTCTTTTAGCATATATATATATATATATGTATATGTGTATCTCACTTGTGAAGAATAGGATGGCACAACATCCATACCTCCTTCCATAATAGAGAACCAATGCCGATTTGAACTTTACTACACGGATTGACCAAATTAATGATTAGATATATATGGCGATGCTTGACACACTTGCTAATAGAGAACAAACTCCAAATGGCTTGACCTTTCATTAGGGGTGGCAATTCTTGACATAACCAGTCAACATGAGATGAACTTAACAAAAGTAATGGATTTGGATTTTCCATTGTGTTTGTATTGTAAACAAATTAGCATGATTAATTATGATGTATGGTTGCTTTTGCATTAGTTGAATCCATGGAGCACACGATCCTGCTAATCTTATAACCCGAAGAAAACATGTGTGTAAATGCACTTTGGTAGTGTAGTTAGCTATGAGTCGACACTTTTTTTATTTTTTATTTGAAAGATGAAAGATTTGTTTGCACAAAAGCAATTAAACAACTCAAAATATTATTAAACAAAAGAAAATAAAATAAAGAAAGAAGACAATAAAATTCAAAGAAGACACTTTTTTTTTTATTGTGTTGACACTTGTTCTTTTGGGCTTGAGTATAAAAAGTGGTTTCACTAGGAAAAAAGTAATGGATTTGGTTTTTTCATTATGTTTGCACAGTAAACAAGTTAACACGATTAATATAATGTAAGGTTGCTTTTGTGTTGATCAGGACCATGATCCAACTAACCTTATGTCCCAAAGAAAATGTGTATGTAAACCCACTTAAGAAGTGTGGTTAGCTGGTGTGTCAACATTGGTTCTTTTTGGCTTGAGGACAAAGAAAGTGGTTTTAGCATAGACTTAGTCCAAGGCCTTGCCTTTGCTAGGGGTTTTAAGGAGCAACCCTTTTTGCTATATTCAATCTGATTACATCAATGAAGAGGACTTTTAACTAAATTAACTAAAGTACGTATGGTGTGTCAAAAAGTAAAAACGATTGAAAGCAAAACAATTATTTTTGTAATTTCTCAAAATGCAAACAAAGAAATAAACTAAACATTGTAGACACTCCATTTTGTACCACCTAATTATCCTAAAATTATTTTTAATCCCAATGATGAGGTTTATTCACTACAAGAAAATTACTTATTCACGACATTATATCTACAGTGTGCATATGTGACAAGCCGTAGATGAGGTATATTAACGGCATTCGCCAAATGCACGTCGTTAATATAGTACATGTCACATTATTCACGGCATGCAGTTTAAACACACTGTGGATAACCTTTTAGACGACGTGTTTTATACGCCATGAATGAGTTGGGAATTCACCGTGAAAATTTTGGCAGTCTTGGTTCCTTCTTCTCATTGTTATATATATATATATATAGATATTTTTTTTTTTCCTTTTTGGGTTTTTGGTCGTAAGGAGGCCTAGTTTCGTAAGAGAAAAAAAAAACAAAACACTTATCTCACCCTCTCTCATCCTCTCTAAACTGAAACCCTCCCCAATCGTTCAAACCCTCACACTCCTCTCACCCTCTCTCATCCTCCACAAACCGAAACCCTCCCCAAATCAAAACCTCATCTCAGCCTCCCCAAATCCGAAACCCTCCCCAAATCGAAACCCTCCCCAATCATTTAAACCCGTTTACCCTCTCTCAGCCTCTCTGCTCAGTTCTCAATCCACCATTTCAGAACCCTAACTCAACCTCCACTACTACAATCGACTCAATCGCTTACGTACCCTTAAGTTGGAGTATTTCAGTTCTCTCAACCACGCTATCACGCACCACAGTCTCTCTCAGCCACGCTGTCACGCACCACGGTCTCTCTCCAATTTCTTCTCTTTCCTTCTCTTAAGGTATTTCTCTTTGCCTTAATGTTTTCTTCTTTCAATTTTCAATTTTCTGCATTGAATCCCCCTCCCCCAACCCTTTATTTTTTATGTGTTTTTTTAGAATCCTTTCAAAAACCCTAAGTTTCTTTGTCAAATTCCCCTCATACTCCCTCTTTGTAATTTTTTCTTATCCAATTTTATTCTAAAATATAGAAAGAAAAACAAAACATATTTTGGATCTATGTTGGTTTACATATATCAATACCATTCAGATCTATGTGGGTTTAGGCTTTGTTTTTTCTTCTTCTTTTTTTTTTTTTTTTTTTTTTTTCTTGCATCCTTTCAAGAACAGAGTTTGGATCTATGTGGGTTTAGATATATTAATGCCGTTTGGATCCAAAACAGATTTTGGATCTATATGGGTTTAGATATATCAATGCCGTTTAGATCTATGTGTGTTTAGGTTCTATTTAAAAAAAAACAAAAAAAAAATTTAGCATCCTTTCAAAAACCCTAAGTTTCCCTTTCTTTTTTTTTGGTGCCTCTCTCAGCTGCGTGCGTGTCTATACTGTGTTCTTCGGTAGTCCCACATCGCCATTTTTGCCTCAATAATTTATAGTAAGCGAATGAAGAAGAAACCATTGTTGTTGTTGTTGCTGCTGCTATTGATGTTGTTGGGTCTCTTTGTTTCACATCAAGCATGACCTTCTCTTTTTCCCTTTCTCATTCTCAAATCCCACTCAAGGTATGGTCTTCTCTGCTTTTATTTTTACTCTATTTTTCAGATGTATGGTTTAGTTTCTTCATATGGGTATTCTTTAATTTTTCTTTTCTCTTCCCATTTCTTTGCGTTTTGTATATAGTGGTTTGGATAACTTTTGATCTATTGGAAATGGGTATATGTCATATTTTGATATTAAGTTAGTTTGCCATTTTATACACTTGTTTGGATTAAATTCTTTCAAGATTTGAGATGCGTTTTCTTTTTTCCCCATATTTCCATTCATTAATAAATTGGCTATGCCAATGTTACTAATGTGGAATAGATGTGATTTTTTTTTTTTTTTGGATAAGTTATTATGATGATTTTCAAGTGAGGATTATGCTGAGTGGAGATACTATGAGAGATTGACAAGATAGGATGGAATTTGTGGTTGGTGCATTTATCCTTCCTATGTCATTATATGCTTCTATGTTAATTTTTGTAGGGCTTTGAGAAATTGTATGCCTAATTTTTCTATCTTGTGTATTATTTTAGGACATTCTTTGTGCTCTACTTTGGTGTCCATAACTTCTTCCTTTTACCTTGATTGATTTCCAAATTAGTGATTTTGCAGCAATGGCACAATCTCATTGGCTTCTCATTTGGTTTTGTGCGACAGGCCATATTGGAGATGCTATTTTCCAAATACTCAAGCCATAATCCATGTTGTTGATTCAAGTGACATTGATAGGCCGGTAATAGCTAAAGAGAAGTTTCATGCCATTTTGGAGGTAATCTTATAGTTGGTTTATGTTTACAAATCGAAATTAATCTCTGACTAGTTTGTATAAAAAAATTGGAAGTACTTTCTATAGTTTTCCTGTGCTTCCCTGCATATTTAGTGTTGTTTTTATTATAGTTTCACTAATGGTGTCCATCCTAAACTCATAGTATCTGTTCTGATTGGTAATCAGCAGCTTTAAATATAAAATATAAGCAAACTAGTAAGACTATATTGGACACCGTCATTGATGAAGATTATTGATTTCTGAGGTTTTCAGGATATTTTCTTTTTAAAATCATATTTGTAGTTTGTAATATGAGATGTAATGCAGCAAGTTGAGATCAGAGGTAGCAATGTTGCACTTGGACACATTGGCTACCTCCCTGCATATATCTGCGATAGATGAATCTAATATTTTCTTTGCTCTAGTGAACAGTTGAACCTCACAGTACATGACTGTAGATTCTTCTTTCACTTTATGCTAAAACTAATACCAAGTTACATCCTCAAGAACTACTACTCAAGCCACTAGTACTTAGACACTTATGAAATGTCAATATGCATACACTAATTTAACATCGTTGACCTCTATTGTATGAAAACCAATATTTACCGAGTTAAATACACTTGGTTGCTTTACTTCCCACAAATTCTGTGGTGAGCCTATCTCACATTCTCCATTGCTACATCCCAGGACTGGATGGGGGCGCCAAACACCATTGTCATCATTAACTTGCTCAAAGTCATATTTGTTTTTATTTGTTTTGAGGCTGCACCCATAGCTCAAATTCTACCTCCTTTTTATACTGTAATATGTTGCTTTAGAAGCCTATGTATTGCATTTATGATTTATGTGGAAAATTCGAGTAATTCTTACATGAGTAAACCTAGTAGTGAGGTGCTGATTTAGTTTGAAGATGCAATCCTTTGCCTTTACCTTAATGCTTATAAATTGGCTATTGATTATTGCAATTGATTGGATAGGAATTTCTATTATGATTTGTGCGTTTAACCAGGATGCTAATTCCATTTTAAAAGCTTGCATTCTTGCAAAAAACCAAATAAAAGGAAAAAAAAAAAAAAAAAACAGAACAAGTCATGAACTTACATAGTGTTGTATGGTATAACGTCTTGATCATGCAAGTGTAGAACATCTCTAAAAATAGAACTGACATGTTAGTCATGGGTGCATTTATAATTGATAATTACTTTAAAGTGGAGAAGCAATTGAGAGAACACATGGGGGTGTTTCATCTTGGTAGTGTTTTGATCTTATTTGTTTTATCATACTTGAAGGACTAGACATCAAATCATTTCTTAAATATTAAATTAAGGTTAAAGTTTGGTCACTACATAAAAGGGATTTATTTTGTGAAAATTGTCCAAAGCCAAAACATCATGTTAAGTCGTACAAGATTAATCCCTTATTGAATAAAATAGTGGAGCATCTTGTGTATGAGCCTCTGCATAGAAATTTGGCTGACCTGAGAAGACTTACTTTTAAATATGCTTTTGTAGAGGCCATTTGTTGATGGTGATATCTCGCACAAATGATCTCTCTATTGCAATGTTTATTATTTTATTGGAAATATAATTTTGAGCCACATTGTTAAGCCATTTTTTGATGTGTTCTGCTGTTCATTTATTCATGTGAAATCCATTCAGGCCCTTTTGGTATGTCCCATCAGCAGGCCTTGGCATAAGTTATTGCTCAAGCTGCTTATCCTAATCTCATATGCAAATTCAGGCTGGATATCAACTTTTTGGAAGTTCAAAAAAGAGAAGTTGAAAGTTATAGATTTTTGCTTTTCTTAAAAACAAACTTAGATGAGAACATTATTTTTTTGGATTGGCTATAGCTTTTTGTATATGAGATATTGTTTTTTGGATGGGCTATCGCTTTTTTGTCTATGAGAGGCAGCTGTTTGTATTGCTCTCATGAGGTTAATGAATATAATCTGTACTTTGTTTGACTTCTAATTTTAAGTAGTAATCATGGATTATTGGATTACAAATTGGTCCATACTTATTGCTTTGGAATGTATGTGAACCAAAAATATTGAATGGTAAACAGGTGAATATCAAAAGGAAAAAGCTAGGATATCCCAAAAAAAAGGAGGGGGACGGGGCACATTAACGGCGCACATTTTATGCCGTAGATACTTATTCACAGCATAAAATGTACGCCTTAGATAACTTATTCACGGCATGCATATTATGCTGTAGATAAATTATTCACAGCTTGCATTTTATGCCGTGGAACATTATTTACGGCATTCATAGTATGCCGTGGAAAACTTATTTACAGCATGCCATGTATGCTGTAGAAAACTTATTTACGGTGTGCCATGTATTCCATTGAAAACTTATGCATGGCGTATTTGGAAGGCTGTTAATGTAGTTTCACGGCATGCAGTATACCATATTTACAGGCGTATAAGGTATGCCGTGGATATACAATGGTTTTCCATGACGTCGCCCAACATGGCATTTTTTTGTACAGGGTTAAAAGTCATCCACAACATACTTTGCACACCGTGGATAACTATCCTTGTTGTAGTGATTTCTTGTTTTGATAATTGACAAAATGATTTTTGACAAACAACCAAAGTTACAATAGATTACACAACTTTCATCTGCAATCCTAGTTGTGTATGCACCCTCCCAGGTTGCATAGCACCCTATACCCAGAAAGGAAAACTCTGATTTGAAATTTATTTTTCCCCAAGACAGATCTTTTGTTTGGAAACATCATTTTTTGGTACATATATGCTTGACTAGCAAACCCAGATTGTCCTTACCTAACCTAACCCACCTATATATATTCATCTCTATAGGTCTAGGGTAGGGGATCAATAACCTTGGATCTACCACCACTGAAATACCATGTTGATTTTGCTGTAACTTTGTCGAGCTTAGAGGGTTCTCTTTGTCAAGTTTAAAGCATGTAAACTTGAGGATAATACAAAATGTTAGTAGTTGGAAAAGTTAGAAGTTACTAGCTATTTTAATGTTTTGATCATTGTCTTTGTATTTCTCCAAGCTTACGAATTTTAAATTAGGTCCTTGAACTCCAAAGCATAGGGATTAATTGTATTAAAGTTGCATCTACCAACAAGAAAACATGAAAAGGTTAGTGAAATAATATGCATGCATGCATGCATGATCCTAACTTTGCCAACTTTGATTTTGTTTACATATCAAATAGATTTTTGACATGTTTAAACTTTCATTTCACACATCACATATAGAGGTTGATAAAGCTTAGCCTAGGCTTCTAAAAGCCTTTTGGAAGTATTCCTTTGATGCTCCAAGTGATGCTAGCTTGAATGGTGATGAGGGTTGGGTTTAGGGTTGGTGGAAATTTAATGCATGCGTGCATGCATTATCCTATTATAATGAAGGCTTGTTTGTCGATGGAATAGTGGTATTAATCTTAAAAGCTATTAAGCTTTAAAATGAGAAGGGTTTTAAGGGGATTAATAAGTGAAATTATAGAGTGCGTGTGAGAGATTGTAGAAGTTGAGGGATACCTTGAATGTGTCTTGAATTTGAAATTAGGGAGTATTTATAGGGAAAATTTGAATTTTTAGGGGTAAAATGGTCAAACGAAAAGGTATTTTTGGAAGTTGAGGACATGGGAATCATTTAGGAATTGTTTTGAAGTGGAAGTACCCCTACAAATGTAGCAAAAAGGGAAATTTGCTTAAGTGTAGGCTTGGGCCTACGATGTAGGTGTGGCTTTGTTTTATCTACTGTAACACTCTATTTCACCTGAGGGGAATCCTGTAGGGGAGTAAAAAAAAGGGTAGGCTATCCACGCCTACTAGGCGTGGATAACCTTTTTGATTGGATAGTTCTAAATTGATCTTGAGAACTATCCATGATTGCAAAGATTGTCCATGATTGCATAACCTTTTTGTGGTGATGCCATTTAAGGGTCGACTAAAACCCATGATTGCAAAGATTGTCCTAACCAGGCTATTGATTAGGGTTTCTAACTTGTGAGAGTTCTGACCTCTGATCTTTGATTGGATAGTTCTAAATTGATCTTGAGACTAAATACATGAAATCCAACGGTTGGATCTATGGATGGCAATGGGACGGGATTTTTGGGTAATCTGCCCTGTCCCAACCCTAATGGGACGGGGTTGGTATTTAAAATTCAAATGTAGGGGCGGGGATGGGAATAAAAGAGTAAACCCATGACAGGTTCGGGGCAAGGATGGAGTAATACAAAAACCCGCCTCGTCCTGACACAGTTCAATGTAGATAATTCTTCAAGATATAATATATATACCATAACTTCCAAGTCACACTCTTTAACAAACATTACTAGACAAGTGCAGTAGCTCATATTATATAGAGATTAAAGAGTGTAAAATGATTATTCCTTTTCACTTTGGGATATTGGAAGTATATTGTTTCGTAAAACAATGCCACTTGGGATGCAAATGGCTCACCATTGTAAATGCCCTTTGTCCTATATAAAGAATTCTCCATAATTTAGAGGGCACACCTATATCCCATTGCCATCACTAGTTGGATCATCCACATAAAGTGTAGTTTGCAAGATTGGGCCACTAGAAGTTCGATACAGGTGAAAACTAGGGTTTCAGGATCTTCAGTTCTTGATTGAACCGTTGATTTTGCAATTTGAACACTGTAAAAATAATCTAGGGGCTTAATGGATGACTTAGAAAGATTTGATGATGAATCATAAGTTTGGATTGGCAAATCAGTTCTCCCAAAGTTGTTTCAGGGGTTGATTTAGGGTTTCAAGTGAGTTAGTTCATGATCGAACCATTGGATCTAAAGATTGAACACTAGCTCTAGACTTAATTTAGGGATTTTGATTAAGATTTAGCAGTGTATGACTACAGATCAGATCATTGGATCTAAGAAATTGAACCCCCCAAAGTTGCATTCGATAATCAATTAGGGGTTCAGGGTGATCCTAATTTGTGTGTTGGGTCTTTGTATCTTGGAATTGGATACCTTGGATTTGATCAAAGGGTCCTATTAGTGAATTGGCAATAGTGGATCAAGAGATGACTTCTTAGATTTGGAGTATTGACCTTGTAGGATTGTCCTAAGGATTAACTAGCCTTGTTAGACTGGGCATGATTAATGATCAGGCGCTTAATTCAACTAGGGATTGAGTGGGTAAAACTTGATCTCATAGTCACGTGGCTTTTTTGGGTCAAACTCTAGCGTTGACCTAAGATAGATCCTATGTTTAGAAACATCATTTTGTGGTATATACTTAACCAACAAGCCTAGATTATCCTCAGCTAATTTAACCCAGCCCTATGTATTCATCTCTACGAGTATAGGATGGATAATTGAAAACCATGGAACTACCACCACCCAAATATCGTATCGATTTTCTTATAACTAGACCGAGCTTAGAGGGTTCTCTTCGTGAGGTTGGAAGCATGTAAACCTGAGGGTAATAGTAAACTCTTTTCCCTTTTCTTTTCATTTGATTAGTTTCTTAGATTCATTTGATTTCATGCTTAAACTTTAGGGATGTTATGAAATTAACTGAGGATGATTTCATGGGTTACTTTAGAGTGTAGATTATTCCCCTCTGTATCAAAAGTTGCTTATTGTTTCATATTGTTTATTTTAAAGACAAATGATGCATGTTTAGATTTAATTTATTTTCCTCCTTTTTATTATTATTTGCTTTTTGGTTGCCATGTCATGCCAATATGTTCTATCTATACCAATTCATCGTGTGTATACATCGTATGGATCTTATAGAAATTCTCCAGGTCAAATGAGGTTATGCTTCTAATCGCTAAGACAATGATTGTTTGATCTTGTATAGTTTATTTCTTTGTATCCCACTTCTATATATGCCTCATTTGGTTGTTGAATATTGCATGTAAAATGTTTTGGAATTAATTTTTGAAGTAGAATTGGTTTAATTATGAGAAGTATGAATTGCCTAAATACTGCATACGCATCATTGACAGTTGCATGTTTGATTTTCTATACTGCTTTGTTTTCTAGTAGCTTGATATATCTACCTGTATTTTTTCTAGTTTAATTTCTCTTTTCTTAAATTTCTTATTTGTTTATTCTTTATTCTCACATATATCATTGCGTGTTTCCATTGTTTATTATATTATTGTATGGTTTAGGGTTGAACTCAATTAAAATCCTTGCTAATTAAAGCCAGTAATTATGTGTGGGGGCTATTCTTTAATTGAGCATTATTGGGTGCCTAACACCTTCTAACGATATCCCCTAGCTTCGAATCAAGATGCACGTCTTTGGTTATAATGAGTTAGACCTTGCTAGGGGTTATTTAGTTTTCAAAACTAAATCGCGTGGCGATTCCTCTTTACGCTAATCCTCATGACTAGTTACCATATTTCTAAGCCACATGGTTAGGACATGGTTTTATTGAAATACGAATGGAACAGAGTACTGATAGTATGATGAATTCACCTAATTAATGTAGTTAAGACAATTGCTTTTGTAAGGTGAAATTGTTTTGTTGTTGAATTTTGTCCCAAAATTGTTTTTATATATGTGAGTCTTGTAGTTAGTTGGCTTAAATTCGCTTGTCGAAGTTGCAAGTGTTCAAGGATGTTCAAATACAAGATGCAACGTGACTCGCTCTCACATCTTACAGAAGGTAAGTAACCTAGATACCCAAGACCATAGGTGGTTAGCTTAAAAAATGCATTACATTGATTAAAGTCGCTTAGGAATTAATATGAGGTGAGGCTCAAGCTTTATAGACCATTTTAATTTGAACACCTCAAATTGATCGAGGTACCTAATTGGTCGATTGGTGGTGGTTAGAATTGCAGTATTGCCCTTTGCCTACCTCAGATCAATCAGGCTTATGGAACTAGATCGATTGGAAGTATTCTATTTTGTTGAAATCTGGTTTTGCTTACCACGAATCAATGGGGCTAGGGCTTGGAATCGCTTGGGATTTGCAGTAAAGTAAGATTCCTATTTTAAACATAATTTCTCTTTGAGCTAAAAGTTACCCTCTTCATGGGGTCTCTTAGAAACATTATATAAGAGTTTTTTCCAACAAAAAACCCTTAAGAAGCCTCTCTAAAGACCTACCTACCGTTTATTTTTGCTTCCAAAGCTCTTAAAGCATCCATAATTGGAGATTCTCAGCGTCATAAGCTTGAGATCGACTTTAAACCAGTACCATCAAATCTTCTACTATCATTGTGAGATGGAGGATCCAAGATATTAGATCTAGTGAGTCATGGAAATATTTCATCAACAGTACGTCTAGAGTTTAATATGGTTTGGATCATTAGTCAAGCAATAAGAAGATCACTTTAAGGAGGTACGAAGGAGTGTACTAGTGTCTCCAAGGAACGTACAACACGATTATAGTGATAATAGGTGACATATCAATGTCCTTAATTATAAGAGTCAATTAATCTTGCGTGTTTTAGTGGATTGAGTTGTTGGACTAGTATCCTATGGTTTTTCCTTAGTCAGGCTTTCCACAACAAAATAAAATAAATAAAAATAAAAATAAAAATAAAATTTATTGCGTACTTCTTGCATGCAATTGATTGTTTGTTTTGGATCGTATTAATCAAACTGATCAAGATATATCATTGATATATTTAATTAAAGGGCTTAATTGAATTCACCATATTTTATTTGTTTCATTGAATGTAATTTTGGTGTTGGTTGATTAACTTGAATTGAAAATTTGAAATGGTTAACATATCTACTTTTAAATTTTAAGATACCCATTCACCCCCCCTGCTCTTTCTCTCTGGGTCAAATTAGTACTGTGGAATTTCAGCTTCTATTAACAAGTTCTCAAAAGATGAATTTGTTAAAATAGGGAAATTGACTAGAGCCAAAGGATTGTTCAAAGAAAAGTGATTTCCACTATAGAAGGTTTTTTATTGTGCTATGTTTAAAGTTTAAGATCCTTTGTAATGTGTGTTGCTTCCCCATTTATTGGGATCAATGGCCTACAATATGTGTTGTTCTTAAAATAATTATGGTAAGATAATTTTTTGCCATTAACATTTTTTCTTTCTTCAAATGAGATATTTTTCTTTTTTCATTAACCACCTCAATTATTGTTGGGCTTGTGACCATTACCAAAAGGCAAAATGTGGCTAAGCTAGTTTTGTTTTATAAGCTAAGCAAAAATTTTTTGTAATGGCATGTGATGTCATTTTCATCTTCTTCTTCTTCTTCTTCTTTTCCCCAAAGGTACCTATAAAGTCCATCTTTTTTGTGTTGTCAAATTCCGCGTCAAAGTTTTGTTAAGTCTTGGCCGGGTTGATTGAAGATTTGAGTAGTCGTAAAGATGTTTTGAAGTGAAGCTTATTGTCTTGCAGCTCACACTCGTTCATAGGGAAGGTAAGTGACTTTAGTTGCCTTATACCTTAGGTGGAAAATTGTTTTTAAACATCTCTTTATTTTCAATAATGTTTAGAAAGTATATTAAAAAGGTTTTTCATGTTTTAATGCGAAATAGGGCAACCTGATTGATCGAGGTTGAGAATCGATCGATTAGTGCTATTTTATAAACGAGTGTTTGCTACTGCCTACCCCAATTGACTGGGGTAGAAGGTTCAATCGATCAGGTTTCGCAAAAATTAGTTTTTCAACTTATTAAAACCTTCCTATTTGATCTGATTTCGACTCCTATTCTTTGGGGTCTCTTAGTCTCTATATATAGAGGCTAGTATAATAGAGGAGGCTAGACAAGCCTCTCCATATTAGGTTTTCATTGAATATCTTGCTTCCTTCTCTCTAGAGCTTTTCAATTTAGGGTTTTCACTTATATGCTCTAGAGATTCATTCAAACCATATCCTTCAACACATCCTTGAGTGTGTGTGGCTGGAGTTCACTGGAGCTGTTGCGACAGAGATCAAGCTTGCAAGCTTATAGGTTAGAGAATCACTTGAAAAGGGTCAGATGCTATTCGAAGCTGTGAATACACGGAGATTGATCGACAAATCATAGGAGTGAAGGGGATTACTGAAGTCAGTGGGGTCTGCAAATATTGTGTCTTGTACTCATTAATTTCTTGATGAATTCACTTTAATTAGACGAGGTCCCATGGTTTTTCCCTACTAGGGTTTTCCATGTAAAAATTCTTTTGTGATATTTTTATTGTTTTATGGTTTGATTTATGTGACATTGATTGCTAGCTTTTAGGGTTTGAAGTGATTGAATAAAAATTGTGTAAGATAAATTAAAATACCTATTCAATTGGTTTCAGAGCATAGGTTCACTCTTAAGATTTAATAGCATGAGTTTTGATTTTTACATTCGATTCCAGTAGTATAAAGCCTATAAAACCTTCAATACCATATTTTGACGATAAGGACTATGGGTATTGGATGGCTTCTATGCGAGTCTATTTCAAATCAGTTGACGAGAGAGTGTGGCTTGTTGTGATTGATGGATACAATCCACCCATGGTGATGGTGGAAGGTACTTCCATTAAAAAGCTTAAAGATAAATGGACCAAAAAAGATTATGAATATTTGAAATGAAATTCTAAAGGTATCAATGCTATCTTTCGTAGGATATCCCAAGATGAATTTCGAAGGGTAGCCCATTATGAGTTAGCAAAAGAGGTTTGGAATATTCTTGAAAAAACTCATAAAAGAACATTATCTGTGAGAAACACTAAAATTCAAATACTTACTACCTTATATAAACAAGAGATTATGAAAGAAGACGAAGTGTTTGATGAGTTTAACTCTAGATCGAGTAATATTGTCAATTCTAGGTTTTTCTTAAGTAATGTTATGTCTGATGCTACAATCAATAGGAAAATCCTTAGATCTTTGCCTATAAGGTTCCTTCCTGAGATTACTTCCATTGAAGATAATAAAGATCTTGATACCATGAATAAGGAAGACTTGGTTAGTGAAATTCAAAATTATGAAATGAAGTTTTGCAAGCCTAAGAAAAAGCCTAAGAACATAAGGATTGTCTTGAGTACTGTGAATGAGAAGTCTAGCAGATATGTTTCTAGGACTGACTCTGAATTTGATATTTATGAGGAGGACATTGCTTACTTTGTTAAAAATTTTAAGAAATTTTTCAGAAAACCTAGAGATAGTGCTTCCAATTCTAGAAATAGTAATGGTGCTAGCTCAAGTAAGAACAATGGATCTAATTCTAGCAAAGATAGTGGTTTTAGTACGAACAAGGTTAGGAGGGATAGAAATAGGTCTAGATCTCAATCTAGAGCTTAAGGAGAGAGATCGAATGAAAAGAATGATAGGAGAGATAAAGTTCAATGTTATGAATGTTATGGTCTTGGTCAAATTACTTCTGAATGTGCTAATACAAAAAAGAAACAAAGTAGTGGTCAAAATCATGGAAAGGGGTATAATGCTACTTTGAGTGACAGTGAGACTAGATTTGATTATGAGAATTCCTCTCAAGGAGAAGAGGATAACTCCAATTTCATAGCCTTTACTTTTATTCACCAGGTTAATGGTAAAATCTCATCACGTTATTGATTCTGATAGTCATGGGGAGTCTGAAAAAGATGAATTAATTCTAAAAATATTATTGAATTTGATGATCGAAGAAGAAAAAGACCTTCAATAATTAGCTTATGATAAGTTGTTTGAAGAATGTCTAAAAACCAACAAGTCTAATAAATCTCTATACATTAAAGTTAAAACCTTTGACAAAGAGATCAATAGAGACTTTAAAGATGGAATTGTCTAAATCTAAGGGTCATGAGAGTTAGTTGAGCACACAACAAGCACTTCTTGCTAGTGAGGTGGGTCGACTTGAAAATGAGAAGTGATATCAAATGTCTTATTTCTATTCTGCCTCCTATTATCCTAAGCAATGGCACTATACCCCCTCCACATCTATACAAAAAGGAAAAGTGATATCAACCACAATCAATCTAATGAAGCATAAGTTGGTGGGCCGGGGTAAAGTATAACTTTCAAACTATATCAAATGTCTCTAGACTCCATTCAATCAGGGGCTATAAGACAAATATATAGACAAGCAAACAGAGTTGTTGGTTGCATGTGCTGCCAATTTAGGCTATCATTGTCCTTGTGATGTCAATATTTGGGAACACAAATTTCTTAAATAGTTATGGGACGTAATCTTAAAGGACTATCGAGGTGTTGTTATTCCTAGATGTAAACAATTTTCCTCTTAATGAATTTTATTTGTTTGAAAAAAAATAAAATAAAAAGGTGAAAAGTGAATAAAGGCCACACTAACTAAAAAAGGGTACGTAATGCATAATTTTCAATCTAAATAATGTAGTTTGATTCTCTCATAATTAGGGTTTGGGTTTGGAGTCCCAAATTAAATCTGTTATGATGTAGTTTTGCAAATTGGCCATCAAGATTTAAATCGTGAAATTACATGAACTGACATAGGCTCGATGCATGCTGTTGCTGGTGTTAAATACTCATAAAAGGTTTTGCATCTCTTCTTTTTTTTTTGGAAAGTTTTTTGCATCTCATTATTCTTCGAATTTCTGACCCTATCCATACGTGTGTGCACTTATAGATATGCAAGCGTTTTTTTTAATGATATGATGCTATAACAACCAAAAATCAGTGGTCTGGACAAAGTATTGAGATATAGATTAATTATTAAGACACAAATAATCAGATTGAAGATAGGACCTAATTATCATTAAAATGAACACGACCTGATGAACAAACCGGCCAAGAATTTGCCAAGGCCGAACACAACCAGTTCCAACTAGAGTTGATCGATCACAAGGACTCCCATAAAAGGAAATAAACATTGGTATATATAGTTTGGACCACGAGGCCGTTGGTTTTATTACTCAGAATTGATAACACAGCATAATTTCTTAGAAATTCCCTATTCATCACAGGGTTATAATTGTTGGAACAGAAGATTTTTTTTTTCCACATGCATGGATCCCATTAATTGGCGGTGCCCGCCCGTTTGACAAGAATTTATGGTAGAGAAGGATGAATATATAAATAGCCTGGTTAGGGTACACCATTAAACTCACTATCCGTACAGACTCTGTATATGCATGTAACCCTAGCTAGCTACAAAGGGATGCTGTTTCCCAACCATTTGATGAGTGAGTCCCACTTGAATTAGCAACTTTTCAAAAAAGCTCAACCAACCCTTTTTAAATCATCCTAGTTTTAATTTATTTACTATTTTTCTTTTCTATCTCCAGACAATCAAAAAGAACAGTAGCAGCATATTTACCAAAAAGTAGAGTCTTTTAATGAAATGAGACCATCCCATCAGCCCTCTAGTATTTATGCTACATGGACCCCATTGATTGGACGGTTGGCATCAAATGTGCACAAGATATGATCTTGTATATATATATTATTTTGGTCATAGATTAATTGTAATCCTGACAGTGGAATGGATTAATTAGAGTGTTTGAAAACAAATTGGAGGAATGCAAGTTAAAGTGTTTTTGAAAGAAACTTGATATTAAAACTGTAATTTCTCCGCAAATATATATGGTTAATTAGTGTAGAGAGGAGGGTATAACCGAGGAAGCTTAGTTTCCATGACATAAAATTGCCTCGAGTGATTAACTAGTTCAATCGGCAGTCTTTACTTGGGTAACAGATAGTGAAGCAATTTCGCTCGGGTGGGATGTCTTGCATACTATGAGAGGACTCATACATGCAAGTTAAAGTGTTTTTGAATGAAAGTTGAAGCAATACTAGTCTTCTCTCTTCACAAAAATGTGCAATATGTGTGATATATTTTGTACTATTTATCTATCTATTATTATTATTATTTGATACCGTACAGCAAGTAAATTTGACCCGTTGTGGGGCTGAGCTTTAGCTTAGATCGGCTTAAAGTACTGTGATCACAACTAAAATTAGGGCAAACATAAGCGGACTTATAGAGGTCCTCGTTATAAGCATTATTTTAATTTACCTAGAAAATATTAGAAGGCTATCGGAAAAATTCTCTCACAAATTGTCCAACAACCATTAATATGGGAAAATTAAAAATTAATATAGAAGTTTTTGTTTCTTTCAATTTGAACTTAAAGAACCACAGTGCATGCTACATTAACTGAAATAATTGGTCAATGTAACGTACATCACTCTCACTAATGACACTGGCCAAACGCTGGCCTAGTAGGGTAGATACATAGTTTTTCTTCTAGGAGTTGGACTATGGTTTCGACTCTCTTCTATATATAATAACGAACTTATATTTGCTTATGTGGGTCTGGGGTTTTCCTAAAAGGTTTCCTCATCAATAAAAAAAGAAAAATGTGGTATTTGAGTTTTCACATTTGCATTAAAATATTTTTGATATCGTAAATGTATCTATCTATATAACTCTTGTCGGAGGCCTCCCAAATAAATCTCAACAAATGATAATCCTTATTACAGTTCTATTAGGTCCCGTGGTCTAGGCTTCGTGAGATGCAATATTATGTCAGCCAATCTCGCAAACTTATAGGGGACAAGCAGATCCTTACAGTAGGAATGGGAGGAATTCATCACACTGCCACACCGTAAATATAATCATCTTGTGGGTCACAACTCAAAATATAAGAAGATAAAAAAAAAAGGCTCATTTTCCAAGCATATATTGCGGTGTGGCTTTAAAAAAATTGAAGCAAAGCATGGTCATCTGACCCTGGCCTACACCATCACATTAATGCGATGTAAAGCCCACCCGATTAGATATTCAAGGATGAGGAAAACGTGACCATGGCTTTGAAGCTTAATGCGAGTAACCAAATCACAAGGCACAAAAATACACCCATTAGCCTCTTATTGGTAAAAAAATCACTACGAAACGTCTCTTTTGAGTATTTAATGCTCTTTCATACTTTCACAACCTGTTCATCTTTCTCTATGTACTCATGCAAATTGGCTGAGAATGGCATTATTTTTGAAGTGATAAGACATTACATCTGTGATAGCTGATAGTAACAAATACTTAGATGAGTTTGAGACTTGTAGGTTTGAGGGAAAAAAAAAAAAACAGTCGTCTTTCATTGGTAGAACAAAATCCAAAGGCTGGCTCACGTGCCAAATCCATCCCCCACTCCTCTCTTTCCAATTATTTATACTATTCTTATATTATACTATTGTATCTTCCTATCCTATCATTTAAGTTGCATCAATTAAAGTTGAAATTGAAAAAAATGTTGTTTGCAACCAAAACCTTGTATAATGACTAAAACTCTGATACCATATTAATTTTCCAACTTAATAATCTAAGTTATTATATGAATGGCCCAAACAAGTATATGATCGAAGTCATGTTACAGTTGATATTTAATCGATGTGGGATGTGAGAGTTTCCAACATACCCTCTTTTTTTATCTTTCACGCGTCAACTGGTCCCTTGGTAACCTTTAATACGTCATGCACGATTGCATGCTACCTTCCGCCACTAAGTTAAAATTGGATTCACCGAGCTCATACCCTTGTTTGCTTTGAAGGAATGTTAAAAATTGATCGAGACCCACTAACCCCCACAAATAAATATGTTAGTGTGAGGTGTTTTGTTAAATTTTTCATTTCAAGTCATCCTAATGTAACATGGATATTAATGATTGAGTGGGATTTGAGTTAAACCGCTCAACCCAAAAACTAACATGAAATTAACCTAATAAGTAATTTTGTTTATATAAAAATTTTGATTACATTTTCAAAATTAATAGCAAATGTAACCAAGAAGTCAAGGATTGGGTTGGGCAATTTTGGACTTAGCCAGCCCCACGTACATTCCCAATTGTACATACTTATGAGGAAAATGCTACAGTACAAGGTTGGTTGAAAATAGAATACCATTGTAAGTCCTTGGTGCTAGCCTAGTTGGTGAGGGATGATAGGGTAAAAGGTAGGAGTAGGATAGGTTAGATGTTCAAAACTCCTCCCAATATACCCAAAAAAAAGAAAAAAAGAAGGAAGAATACCATGGCTTACAATGCTTTTCATAAAATTATTATTAAAAAAAAAAAAAAAAAAAAAGTCATAAACAATTTTTCACAAATTTTTTCCTTTCTGTCAGAAATATTTTTACAGAAATAAGGGACACTTAGAGTGGTACTTCTCATAGAATTAACAAATCCTACAACATAATGTTGGCCGAAAAATGATTTCAACTGAAATAAAAATAAAAATAGAAATAAAAAAGGTAAGTAATCTAATTTTTGTTTTATGTATGGGTATTGTGGAATTTGGCACAATCAGAAGAAGCTAGAGTTGAGCTGGGAGGACGACAATGCATTAATGATGCCAAACCGAAAAAAAAAAAAACAAAAAATTGGCTTCCATTAATTAATCCTCTCGCATGTGAACATGGATAAAAGTTATTCCGATTTGGCCTAGATTTGAGTGTGACGTAACCTCTCGCGCATCTCATGCCACCTTCAATGTGATATAGGATGTCTGGTTCAGGCCATGACTTTTAGCTTTCAAACAAGGGTGTTCATCCCTAACAAAGCATGCGTCGTAATTCTTCGTAAACTATACAGTTGGGTAGGCATATGCATCATCCATGGAGCTGAAGATGTTTCATAGTCACGACATCCAGTTTTATTCTTTATGGTGCCCAACTCCATCTTGGAGAATTAACAAAAGGTACTATTTGCCCCCTTCAAGGTGGGCCAAAAGGGTCCCCTGGCTGATGCCACTGTCCCATTGCCTAAATCATACGCCATTGACAATGAAACATGTGGAATAATTGTGAGGCATCATACAATATTGTGCAACTCATATTAAATTCCACCCTACCTTGGATAGGACTTCATGTGATCGATAACAAGTTCAGCTCAAAAGCACGAAAGGCACATCTCCTCTAGAACCATGACCACGAATGTGAAATGCCTACTAAGTAGAAGAATAAAACCAAAAAAAAATAAACACCTCTTAGTTCAATCGTAGTCGATCTCATAAATGAGTTGGAAATTGTTGATTTGAGATGTCAATCCATATTATTTTTCCCACTTACCATGTTGCATGGAAAAATGTATTTGTCTAGTTTTCTATACATTTTCATTTTTTTTTAATAATAATATTTGTATAATTTTTTATGCATTTTCACATTTAAATTATCATGCAATCATTACTTCATTAAATGCATTTTAATATATGCCTTAAGGACACATGTTAAGAAAACCCATATATACTAAGGGCGGAAGAAAAGCGTCCTCTATGGACAAAGGGCTATTGGGCTAATGTGGACCAAAGTGAACCAATAAACCTAGAGGTGATTGATCGATCAAATTCAATGTGCAAGTACTGAAGAATCAAGGTAGTTTTCATCTCCATTGGTGGCATTCATTGAAGACATTAACTGAAAATAAAAATAGAAAATCTGTGCAATATATTATAGTAATTAAAAGAGGTATTGGACGAGTTCTATTTTGCGCTCAAGTAAAAATGAAATTGGGGAACAATATGAAAAATAAAGGGCGTGGCAAATTACATATTGGTCCAGCTACAGGCATCCCCAAAAATAAAAGAAGGGGAACTAATAAATATGAAATTAGCCTAAAGTCGAACCCAGGGCCAAGACAAACTATTGGAAAATTGGTAATAGAAGGAAGAAGCTTATAGGAAAATGACCAAATCCTCTATTGAAACAAAATTAGAAACTAACATATCCAAATCTAGTCTAATCCAATCTAAATTTTCCTAAAATTCCTTTTCCTACTAAGGATATCTAATCCTCTTGCCTATTGGACTAGATCTTCACATTCTACATTTTGGTGTAGCTAATCTATTTTTGCAAGTATCAAAATTCAATTTTAGTAAGTGGCATATTAGTTTCTAACACCCCTTAATTGCTACAAAAAAAAAGCTACCAGTTGGCTAAAATAAGTACTGTATCTGTCGCCAATGTATATATATATATATCAACATATTGGTTAATTGAAAACAAGTTAACTCATTGATAAAAATATGTCTTTAAAGACTATTTGGATTTGTTAATACAATAAGGGCCTGTTTGGTTGTCCAATTTGAAATTAAACAATTCAAGAAATTTTATATAATATTGAAGACGGAATCCATCATCTTGAATTGACAAATTTAAAATATGATGATCATTAGCACAAATAAGAGTGGAAATTTCTAATAGTGGCATTTCATAATTTCTTATAATTGATTCTACAACATTAATTATAATGATAACTCCAACATTTTAAAATGTTATAATTTGAGATGATAGATTTATGTCTTTAATACTTTGTAAAATTTCTTGAATTGTTTAATTTCGAATTAGACAACTAAACAGGCCCTAAACAAATATTGTTTACATAACATTACACATCTAGCATATATCAACCCACCACCTTCTTAAAGGACTATGCTATCAACGGTGACAAAAATCACATTTCATATCTTCTAGGCATCCCCCATAAAAGGAATACAAGCAAGCATTTCATGAAAGGACTATTGATTTCACTCATCATCTTTATCTTCATATGTAAGCTTTCCTTTCCTCATATGTAAGCTTCTTAATTCACTTGTACCTACAGTACAAATTAATATGTATGGCTCTAATTATGACACATGAACATCTATCTATGCACTCAGCCATAGAAAAATTAATCAAAAAGGAAAAAGGGAGAGCCAAACACCTCAAGGTAAGCCTGAAGGGTTTCACCTTGTTGGAATGTTAAGACCCAAGATCTTCCTAATAGTGCAATAAAATCCTGATCGATTTTGGTATATCCTATGAGAAAGTTAGGGTTGTATTTTTTTTAAAAATACACATGGGATAAAGTCATTGTTCAGTTAACAATGGCTCAGAGATACATGGCTGATCGATGCAACTAGATCGTTTTGATCCCAATGTTCATTTAGACGCTATATATCTTTACATCATGGATCGATTAATAATTGTTTGTCCTAGAAACGCACCAATCATACATTCCAAAAAACATCCATCCCAAAATGGCTGGTTTTCCCAATAACTGATCACAGAAATTTGTGATAAAAGCTACACATCGATCATGGATTGCTTTCATAGCTTTTCTGAGGACAACAAAGGGAGATGCAAAAAGATCAGGATTTACTTTAAATTGTCCCAATGAAACCACGACCACATTAATTGCATGTAAAGGCTCACAGTTACAAAAGATTGGGGCCCCCATATACTATTATTTACCTGCATAGGGTACGTAAAAGTGGCAAGAGAAGCAAACAGCTGTTTACAAACTTGGTACTCCCCCAACCCAAACCTAAAAACGCAAAATAAAAAATTAATTAATTAATTAAGAAATCGTGGTTGTGGTTGCATTTAATTGCTTGATGACATGTGTAATTATATTCTTTTTGGGGGTGGGGGGAAACACACCTTATTACTTGAGCTGATTTTTGAGAGAAGTGTTTTCGTAGAGCCATGTGTACGTGCTTGATATCAATGTCAATTAATGTAATAAAATTGCTTTAATTTTGTATTAGTTAGTGATGTGATATTGATGTGATATTGCCAACTGCTAGCGATTGTGTGCAAGCGATTCATATGATGAAATATCAATCTCCATACTGATCTCTACAGCTACTGATGGACAATCCGCCCATCCCGTAGTTGGTTTGCAATGCTGATGAGAGTTAAATTCTCATCTAAGATTTGGAAGGATATTTCATTCGATCTCATGCAGGTCCAAATTCCTTTACAGATGGCTTTTTCCTTCTTCAAAAGAAAAAGTACTTTAGATAAAATGTAACCAAAAGATTGCTTGCCGGCCATAAGCAATGCCAAACAAATTGTTAGTAATAAAGAATAATTTTGCATTTGTCCTTTTACATTTTACTAAGGAGAAATTATGTCATATATGATTGCAATTGTGTTATTCAGGGTTCCACGTACAATTACCCCCTGCTAGTACACTGGCCTCCAAGTTAAACCTTTTTTTTTTTTTGCTCGGCAGCCTCCAAGTTAAAAGTAGCAATAATTCTACTATATACACATTATTAGAAGTGAATATGAAGCAGGAACCTCCACCGTCTTGTGAATATATTTTATTTACTACAACAACTAGCTACTACGTACTTCAACCTCTAAAATACAATTATTTAGTATTGCAATGTTTAAAATGAAATTGTCCCACTATTTTGTCAAGAAAACTTGTGTTACTATTAAGAACACTAACAAAGAAATGAGACCAAAATGAAGTGTCCCAAAAAATCAGCTTGGTCATTGGAAACGATCTCTCTCTCTCTCTCTCTCTCTCTCTCTCTCTCTCTCTCTCTCTCTCTCTCTCTCTCTCTCTCTCTCTCTCTCTCTCTCTCTCTCTCTCTCTCGCACACATACTCAGTTATAAGAACAAAATAAAAGAATATATATATGAACAACTTTAGTCCCTTCTATCATTTGAGGTAATCGATAATATTGTTGGAAGGAAAGTCTGTCGCTACTCGATCGCTAGCAGAATATATAAGGGAAAAAAAGAGGGATTTCTTTTACTTCGAAGTTTATCAAACCTCAAGCAAGAAAAGAGCACAAAGGAATCAAAAGTAATAGAAGGTACTAAACGAAATGAAAGCAATCAAAAGGAAACTTGAATGCCGACAGTGGGCATGTAAAAGAGGGCCCAATGTCTAGATACCACGTGTCCCTCATGGTAATTATTCGAACTTTAGAACAATAATTGAAGTAATGATGGTAGGGATCGAGAGTCAAAGAAAAAGAAGCACGAAATAGTTGGGATTCAATACATATGATATGACATGACTGTCATAAAGATTTTTCTATACATTTGGTTTGGGGTTATTATGCCATGCCATCTGTGCAGGGGGCATCGTATTCAATGCCTAGTTTCGAATTTATAGGAATGGAGGCACCCCACATCATCAATAATAAACTAATATTGTATAAAATATTTGTACAAAAATTTCTTGTGTATAGTAGGAAAAAAAAATTATGATACGTTAAACCTAGACCACCATTTGATTGTTAAACCTAGAACATCATCAATAATATAATTCATCATAAAATGTTTGTGGCGTAGTATATAAGTTTGCAAAACATTAGCTTAATATGATGAGTTTCAAATATTTAATGTTAAACCTGTTCAATATGAACCTTTTTTTTTTTTTTTTTAAATTTTAATAGAAAATTTTGGAAAAAAATCTCCACCAGCCGTAGAGTTCTTATAATCTTGCAAAAGGCTACTAACACCAATTTGAATTGTTTCTAGCTAATGCATTAGATCAACTACATCAGACTCATCAGATGTCAATTTCGGTCATTTTCTTAACACTTTTATGACATATGATTATAATTAGTGAATCAAAAAGCCACAGATAGAGAGAGAGAGAGAGAGAGAGAGAGAGAGAGGAAGGGTGTTGGAAGAAAAGAATGTGAGAGAAAGGTGCATGATTGAATAGAATGGAAGGAAGGGAGTTTTCCAAGGATGAGTTGATTTCAAAACCCAGAAGCTAGATTCCAGGAGGCCATGTGAGAAGGAAAATGTCGTCACATGACCCATTTTTGTAATCTCCTAACCCTATAAACATTCATCAAACACACATGCGTGGCCAGATAAAATGAACAAAATATGCTCATTGCGTGAATTTTCTGCGTAAATACTCCTCAAAGAATATATTGGAGAATGAAAGTCTCCGATGATTCTGCCCTTCTTTTGACTCTTTCTTTCTTTCTCTCTCTCACTCTGCAACATTCCTTGTGGGTCCATACCAACGATTGCGGTCTCACCAGTTGTCCAGCTCAATCCAGTCATGTATATATTAGCTTTTAGTTTTGGCCCCACTTGTATTCTGTATAGCACTGCAACTAAGGAATTCTCCCCGCCTCTCTCTCTCTCTCTCTCTCTCTCTCTCTCTCTCTCTCTATATATATATATATATATATATATGTATAACATAACGAGTCCTTTTAATATCAAGTGGACTTGATATTGCTAAACTTTTATTTGCGATTTATATATAATTTTTTACATTTTTTTGAGACTAATCATTAATAACTTTTTCATGTAAGTGATTGCTATTTAATTTAAAATTTATATATTTTAATTAATAATAATTATTTATTTAAAGACATTTACATGGGTGTATATGTACAATACAATGCACGTACATCCATAAAAGAAAGAAAGAAATGAGGAAATCAGCTTTTCGGATTCCCAAAACCCAAGGGTGGGCTTTTAGGAAGGTCCGTGTCTTGCTTTGATGAAATTTAAAGCTTTCATTGTCATCAAAGATGACCACAAGGGTATGCAAAAGCAAAGCAAACTCCTTTCTGTAAAGATGATTCATCTATTCATGTCTCAGATCCTCTCTCTATCTCTATCTTGCATGGCGGAATATTTTCAATATCTGTCTTTTCTCGTGTAATAAAGCAATACTAAACAAATCCACCTAACTTACTTTACTTTTGGTTATATTGGCCCACCATATTTTCAAGTTTAATGGAAAACTTTCTAAACTAATATGCCCTTCAATTATTTGTCCCATACTTCTCTAAAATGACTCTTCACAATTGTGCCGGCTTCTCCACGAAAGGCTGGTTGTTACCAGTCCACATCTGGTGGCCCTATTGCTCCTACTAACAATTTGCAACCAAAAAAAAAAAAAAAAGGAAAACACAGCCAATTTGGTTGACACGTGCCTTGATCACGTGACCTTTCTTGATGTATCACATTGCCCCTGAAAATGGTATTCAACTTTTTCACTCAATTTATTATAGGAAGGAATACGTGTGTGAAATGATTGGGCAGTCAAAGTGAATTTGAGGTGGCTTTCACACTGAATTTGGACTTGATGATTCTATGTAAACCACGTGATGGGCTTTCTTGGTGTGGAGGTGTTAGTCTCCTGATAGTTCACTTGTAACCTCTCAGAGAAATTTAGATATGCCTACTTAATTATTGCTTCAGAAAAGATTTTTCCTAGCCTTATTAGAAAGAAAACTCATTCGGTAAAATTACATCCTCTCTTCTAAATATTAATTATGGTAAGTTATAAGTTAGTTTTATAAAAACCCGCCTCAAGTTTAAAAGGACAGATGACCTTCCAAATGATTTGATTATGACACTTCACACCTCTCGGCTAGCTTGTTTGCTGCTAGGGAGTGTGATGCAAATAGGCCATATGAGTACTTCTGCATGTGTGATGCGATTAAACAAATTGATTGGGTTTCAAAACTACGCCTTTTACATTGGGTTTAGGCATTAGCTTTAACTAAAACAAGCCATTAGGTTGATGAAACTTTGATAGAATAAGTATTATTAAATTTGTCAAGGACAACAAATTGTCACAATTTAATAGCTCAAGAGATTAGTATTATTATTATTATTATTATGATTTTGTCAAAAGGATAGCTTTAACTGAGGCCTAGGAGTACAAACATCCACAAGATCAGCAAATAAGAGCAAGGGGTTACTTATTATGCTTTGAACTTCAAAGTGGTTTTGTATAATTGACCTATAAGAAAGTAATTTCATGTAAGCAAAAGAATTTGCTTTCATGCACAGTGTCTAATTTTATTTGTATTGACTAATAGCAGTACACAAAAAAAAAAAAAAAAAAAAAAAAAAAAGAAGAAGAAGAACAGAAGGGAAAAAGAAAGAAAGAAAGAAGATGAAAGAAAGAGGAGGAAAGATAGAAAGAAGATTTTGTCACTACAATAACCATATATGATGTTATAGTAGTATCCTAGTAACGAATATGATGGCATCTAAGTGAATGTAGGGTCTATATTCTTTCAGGTACTTTCTATTGTTTGGTTTTGTCACGAAATTTTCAGAGGAGATTGTTAAGTCCTAGTTTTGTATATTGGAAAATTACAGTGCCAAAAGCCATTTGTGTTGTATTTTTGTTTACCAAGTCATTTTTGTGTAATGTTCTATTGTTTGTGAAGAAGATTTAAGCATTTGGTGAAGATTGGTTTGAATAGAAGTCTGACATTTTAGGCTTGGTAAGTGACTTAGAGGCATACAATTCCCTACGATTATTATTTTTTGGCTTTGCTAATCATTGATTTCATGGCTCATTTATTGGTTGTTGGGGGAGCTAAGTTTTTAAACTAAAAATTTTATTAGAATCATGTTCTTCATAAAAATAAAAAAATAAAAAAATAAAAAACTCAAATCGACGCCCTGAATCTTGATGTTCACAATAGCTGATGCCTTGAGTCAAGCACCTAGATGAATGATTTGTTTCTTAATGATACAAGAACGGAATATATGCCAGACTTCGATTTGCATTTAGTAATTAAATAGAAGGAACATATCTATGTACGTGTAATGATGATGCAGCCTCAATTGAGTAATTGAATCTTAACAGCTCAAATGAAAGATTAAAAATTTTATGAGTGGTTCCTGAAATGACAAGCTAGGAACCGTCATCAAACTAGAAGGGTTAGAAATGATAGGGGATTGAGATTCTGAAATAGATTATGTACACTAGATGATACAAAATTAAAGAAAGAAATTCTGGAGCATGCACACCATACACGATATACTATACATCTTGGGAGTAGAAAAATGTGTAATGATCTTAAAAGACAATTCAATTCTGATGGGAAAGCATGAAAAGAGATGTTGTAGAATTCATATCAACTATTTAACATGTAAACAAGTGAAACCAAAACAACAGAACTTGCTTGATTACTATAGCCTTTACCTATAGATGGAAGGCTAGAAGTGGGAACATGTGACTATGGATTTTATTCCTTATAACATATCATACCCTATTGAGAAGATTAGTTGAATATATTTACAAGAAATTGTCCGATTACACGATTTACCCACATACATTATCTCTGATTGTACGTATGCTCATTTAATTTCATTAGATTCTAAGTTTTGGGAAGGGATCCAAGAAGCATTTGGAACCTCATTGAAGTTAACTACGACCTCACGTCCGAAAACAAACGTAACAAACAAACTGAGAAGGTTGATCAAATCTTGGAAGATTTGCTAAAAGCTTGTGTGCTAGTTGGACTTTGAGAATAATTGGGAAACTCATTTACTACTGGTCGATTTTGCTTATTATAATAGTTATCAGAGTAGCATTGGTATGGCACCATTTGAAGCTTTACATAACGGACCTTGTTGATCCGCTACTGTTGGACCAAGGTCAAAGACAAGGCTTTCCTTCGACCAGAATTAATTCGAGAAACAACAGAAAAGCACAAAGCTACCAGAAAACACATACAGACCGAAGAGGAAGGGATTTGGAATTTCAAGAAGGGGATTATGTACTTCTTAAACTATCCCCTATGAGAAGTTCCATGAGATTAAATAGAAAAGGAAAGTTATCTCCCCAATTTATAGGAACTTTTAAGATCTTATAGAAGATCAAAAAAGTGGTTTATTAGTTAGAGCACTTCCTGCACCATCAGGAATTCATAATGTGTTCCACCTATCCATGCTACGTAAGATCATACACGAGTCATCACAGATTATTAGCTTAAAAGATATTGAGGTATACTTGAACACTACATATGACATAAATTATAAAAATAAAATAAAACTTGGATTTTGGATTAATTATGATTTGAGAACTTTGAAGAATAAATAAATACCCTTAATTGGAGTGAGGCATCATGATAAAAAGGAAGCCTTATATGATCTCGAGACAGACATGAAAAAGAAGTACCCTTATTTATTTGAGAAAGAGGTACATCGATTTCGACGACAAAATCCTTTTTGAGAAAGGTAGAGTTTAAAGACTTTGTTGTGTGTGTGTATATATAAATATATTTGTGAACATTGGGAATCGGGGTGTTCATGTGGGGGATTTAAAGTTGCCATCTTATTTTTAAGGAATGAAGAAACCATAGAAACATTTTATTTTATAAGAACAATTTTGACTCCATTTCTTGGAAAACGGGTTGATCTTGAACCAAAAATGTGGTTTCGTGGGCTAGGTTGCAAAATGGGAAAGTTTTGAGCCGCAGCTCATAAGCACCCATTTTTCCCTTAAATCAGACTTATTGCATTAAATGGCCAGGCTACTTTCAACCACGAATTACAAAAAAAATCACGAAAATTAAAAATAAAATTTAAAGCTAAGTTGGATTTGAGCTCAAGTGAGCAGCTTAGATACCTCTTAGGAGGATCAAAGTCCATGTAGTTCAAACAAATAAATTAGGGGGACGCTTTTACCCTTCGTGGGAGATTATTTGTCTCCAATACATTATTGATAGATTACTTTTGAAAATAACTTACTTTGATAAATACAACTTTGGATTAAAAAGTATGCTTAATTCAAATTGAAAGATTAATATTCTCTAATGAGTGATGGAACTTAAGCAAAGGGGAAGATGCAATATCACATTAATATTTATATCAAGGCATCATAGTTAGATCAACATACTAGAATTAAGTTAGTGTGAACCTGGAAAAATAGCCCACGAGATCACATGTAAAAACAAAGGAGTCGCCACCTCATTTTCTAAGGAAAAGAGGAAAACCCTAAAATGTTTTATTTCCAAAACACACATAACTCCATTTTAAAAGAAAAGACAAAGGTTTTGAGCCAAAAATTGGATTCGAGGGCTAAGTTACGATGTAGGAAGGTTTTATACTAAGCCCATAGGCATCCACATCACCTGAGTTGGTCTCTTAATTTAATTGGGCTAATTTAATGACTTAAACACATGCAAATCAATATCAATCCATAAAATACAACATGCATATCAATCATAAATCCATCCTACTCCACTAGCAATCATATGTGATGGATAAATTCATCATATTCCACTAGTAATCACATGAGATAAATGAATAAAATAAAAGAAAAAAGAAAACCTACGATACTTAGTATCCTAGAACGGACTTGAACATCAATTGAGTACCTACATACTTGGTATTGAACGTACAAGGATCAAAGTCCAAGTAATTCGATAAGAATATGATTATAACCTAATAGTGACACATAGTAAACCCTAAATTTCCTTCCATAAGGATTTCTAAAGACAAATGATTCTCAATATGGTATTTCAATGAAAGATAGAAGTTTTTTGAAAAGGGGTGAAAAAAAACCCTAAAATTCACCATATCCCTCTATTAGGAAATAACCCTAGGAAGGATAAAAGAAAAAAAAGAGAGAAGGACAGTATTTTCTACACAAATCATGCTTACCATTCGCAACCTGCCAAATAAGCGCCTCATTTCATAAGGTAATCACCACGTTTGCAAACATTCTATTTGCAATAGCCAAAAATAATCACCCCACTTTCTATGGGATAATTCCACCTGCTCAACTCACAATATGCCATTTATATGCTCAAAATATCACCACAAAGATAATTATTAAATCTGGACAGAATATATCAAGACCTAAAATTATCTCAACAATGATGCAAAAGACAAAAATCAAAGAATAACAAAACCCTAATATGCTCCTATATGCAATGATCTAGTCTATATGCATAAAAAATATGAAAAATATACAAAAGACTCTATAATAATCAATAGAATATAAATAATACCATTAAGCATGCAAACAAAGCAAACTCAAGGCAAAAGTATGATATTTTATGTAAAACATGAAAAAATACCTTATTATGACGAGCTTTCTTAAGCAAAATTGTCCTAAAATAATTTTACGTGGAAATCACCTTATATGAAGGATCTATCAACATATCTTACGTAAGATATATACTTAAGAAATAGTAGAAGAGAGTTCATGCTTAAACACATTTTTGAATACCCCTATGCAGAACCCTACCCTCTAAAAAGGATAATTATCCTTAGAAAATGATAATGTCTCCAAAAAACCATAGAAAATCCACTATATGAATGCAAACCTAGCATGATTCAAATATATGTAGCATATATAGAACAACTATGATGAATAACAAATCAAAACGTTAGGCTAATACTATATAAAACTTGCATGAAATAAGGATAACGGAAACCCTAATTTCACAACTATGCATAACAATCCATGAACTAACCCTAAAACTTGCTCAAAATATCATGAATGTCATTAATATCATATATATTAACTAACAAAAGCATTAACTCATGACAATCATCACTACAAATAGGCCACATGAAACATGCATGTCAAATAAGCCAAAAATGGGTTCATGGAAGAGCTTTGAAGAATATTTGGATTACTAGTTAGTTTAGGAAAAGTGATTACTCCGCGGTCAATAAGGTCTTGGATCTCATGTCATAGTCTATAACAATGGTTCGTGTCATATCCCCTACTCTGATGAAAACCATAATATTCATTTTCCTTAAACCAACGAGTCAAAGGATTAGGAATAAGTTTTGGATCAAGAGGTGACAATAAGCCCAAGATCTCTACTCTCCAAAAACATGGTTTAATGGCATGTAGAGTTCGGTAAATTAGCAAGGCTCCTTCCTGATAGTTTGGGCCTTCAAATTTGCTATATTGTATCTCTTGGACTCGGTAGCCCCTAAATTAAACTCATGATGACTCACAGCCTCGAATCAGGCTTAAGGAATAATTTAAACAATTGCCAAGATATCATTCAACTTTCACATGATCTCACAAAGCATTCCCCTAATTTCTTCCAATGTTGCAATGCTAACTCCAGCTATAAAAGTGATAATGTATTCCACTATAATCCTTAGCTTCTAAAAAACACCACGAGATTAATCTAGCCCTCCTTCAAAAACAAAATCCCCTTTTTAGGTTATAACCAAAAATATTTTAATAATATTTCCATGACTGTACTAAATTTGATAAGTGTAGTCTTATAAAACATACCCTTAGTTAGACATCTCATCCCCAAGGGTACCGTGAAATGTAAGGTGACATGTTAAGGGCATGAAAATGAGTCATTTAGCTTTAAGTTCTAGCCATTAATCATTACAAAACATTCAAGAGTTACTTTCCCTTAAACATGACAATGCAACAAGTGTAGGCAAACTAATGGGCTAGGTCCAAACATAATATCTCCTTAGTTGGACACCTTATCCTTAAACGTGTCCCTTAAGATGAAGGGTGAGGTGACATACTAAGGACATAAAGACAAATGAGCCCCTCAATCAACCTTTTCATTCCACATAAGCTTATATTAATTTACTTTAAAGCCCATAATTAAATGGTTTCGACTCACACACCTTTAATTAGTCACTCCCTCCTCTAAGGAGCCCCATGGGTGAAGGGTGGAGGTACTTGTTAAAGGTATGCGGGTGAGGCCACATAATATTAAGTCTTAATCATTATCCATGGTTAAAGCAAACACAAGCACTCATCATATCTTATGATCTCACAAAAATTTGGCAACATATCATTACAACAAAGTGTATGCAAAAGGGTGATTCAATGATGTCCTAGAAGGCCCATTACTTGTATTTCTTTTTTAAGAAGGTAGGCTAGGGTCCTCAACTTCGTTTGTACCAATCCTTATACCTAACCACATATGACATCTGAAATGCCGTGTGGGTCCAGTAGTATGTGATTGATCCATTTAATATACTCAAGTGCAAACCCATGGGTACTAGGCAAGAAAGGTTTGATAGCTTTGCCCAACACATGGAATCAAGAAAACCAAGTTTGAACCAGGTTATCAGTTAGCAAGGATACATCAAAGGATAATCTAGCTCATCATGTAATAATTGCGCACACAATGCAATAAATGAAAGCACACAATCAAGCGGATGCAAATGATTGATTTTATTTAAACAATAAGAAAATAATTTAACTCAATCAAATTAAATGAGTATAGCCTTCAATATTTCCAGTGGAGTCTCCAAACTGTGAACCCGAGAAAATGGCCCATGAGATCACATGTAAAAACAAAAGAATCGCCACCTCATTTTTTAAGGAAAGACAAAAACCCTAAAATGTTTTATTTCCAAGACATACATGACTCCATTTTAAAAGGAAAGGCAAAGATCTTGAACCAAAAATTGGATTCGAAGGCAAAGTTACGATGTGGGAAGGTTCTAGGCTAAGCCCATAAGCACGCACATCGCTTGAGTTGGTCTCTTAATTTAATTGGGCTAATTTAATGACTTAAACACATGTAAATCAATATCAATCCATAAAATACAACATGCATATCAGTCATAAATCCATCCTACTCCACTAGCAATCATATGTGATGGATAAATTCATTATATTCCACTAGTAATCACATGAGATAAATGAATAAAATAAAATAAAAAGGAAAATCTATGATACTTAGTATCCTAGGGCAGACTTGAACATCAATTGAGTGCCTACATACCTTGTATTAAACGTACAAGGATCAAAGTCCACGTAGTTCGATAAGAATAGGATTATAACCAACTAGTGACTCATAGTAAACCCTAAGTTTCTTTCCATAAGGATTTCCAAAGACAAATGATTATCAATATGGTATTTCAATGAAAGACAGAAGCTTTTTGAAAACGGGTGGAAGGAAACCCTAAAATTCACCATATCCCTCTATTAGGAAATAACCCTAGTAGGAAGAAAAGAAAAGAAAAGAGAAAAGGAGGGTTTTTTCTACAGCCTTCCTGTTTACCATTTGCAACCTACCAAATAACCACCCCATTTCATAAGGCAATCACCATGTTTGCAAATTTCTGTTTGCAATAGCCAAAAATAATCACCCCACTTTCTATGGGATAATTGCACTTGCTCAACTCACAATATGCCATTTATATGCTTAAAATATCACCACAAAAATAATTATTAAATCTAGAAAAAATATATCAAGACCTAAAATTATCCCAACAATAGTGCAAAAGACAAAAATCAAAGAATAACAAAACCCTAATATGTTCTTACATGCAATGACCTAGTCTATATGCATAAAAACTATGAAAAATATGCAAAAGACTCTATAATAATCATGAAAATATCAAATAATATCATTAAGCATGCAAGCAAACTCAAGGCAAAAGTATGATACTTTATGTAAAACATCAAAAAAAAAAAAAAAAAAGACCTTCTTATGACGAACTTTCTTAAGCAAAATTATCCTAAGATAATTTCATGTGGAAATCACCTCGTATGAACGATCTATCAACATATCCTCGTAAAATATATACTTAAGAACATAGTATAAGAGATTTCATACTTAAACACATTCTCGAATACCCTCATGCAGAACCCTACCCTCTAAAAAGGATAATGTCTCCAAAAAACCCTAGAAAATCTACTATATGAATGTAAACCTAACATGATTCAACTATATATAGTATATATAGAACAACTATGATGAGCAACAATTCAAAAAATTAGGCTAAATATGCTCTATGAAACTTGCATGAAATAAGGATAACAAAAACCCTAATTTCACAACTATGCATAACAACCCTTGAACCAACCCTAAAACTTGCTCAAACTATCATGAATGTCATTAATATCATATATATTAACCAATAAAAGAATTAATTCATGACAACTATCACTGCAAATAGGCTATATGAAACAAGCATGACTTAAAAAGATAAAAAGGATAATACCTTCAAAACCTTAGTAAACTAAAGATTTTTAAGCATATTATACCCTGAACCATCCTAAAATCATTCATATAACATCACAAAGGCATTGGATTTAATCAATATGAAAAGCTACTACATGTATTAGAACTATCATAGAAGTAGAAAGAGAATAATTCTAGAAATTAAAAGGATAATTTACCTCTTGTAGAACTTCTCTTGCCTTTGAAATACTTCTTCTCTTCCTTGCTTAGGGATGGAAAACCACTCTTTGATGTTCTTTAACTCTCAATTTCGTAGCTCCCTCTTTCTCTAATTATAAAGTGCACTTGTGGTCCCCTATGTGCAAAATATCATATTCTTTTATATGGGAGACTGACTTAATTAACCAATGGCTAAGATTAATTCATTAAATAATGATCCTAGGGTTGTTAGAGACTCTTTTGGTGCTTAAACAACTCAAAGTTAGTCAATTTTAGAAGGAAACAACTTGTAAAGGCAGAAGAATCCGTCAAAAGAAGGAAAAAGCAAAAGTTTTCTAAGTAATGACGGGTTCCTTCGGGTAACCATCAGCACTGGATGGTGAACCATCTGGGCCCAGATGATTAACCATCTAGTCCCGGACGGTCACCTGAGGGGCTCCTGTCAGCTTGCCTCGATTAGACTCCTTCGCCTTCTGGAAGTCTTTCGGGGATCAAATTAAGTCCGATTTTGATGAAATAAAAGTTAAAACAACCGTACTTTGAAAAGGAACACATTTTTAGAAATTTTAGGAAAAAAACCCTTAACCATGGGTACATAGTTATGTTGAAACTACATTTTTATCCCTAGAAGTTCATGAACTCATTTCATAAGTTCTTGAAGCATATAGAAGTCTCTGAGTCTTGAAGGACGTTTTTGTCCTTTTAAGCTTTTGGAAAATAGTTTATTATTGCATGCATGTTTTCGTCTCTTTTTTGCATTCCATCATTTGCATTTAGTTCTTAGGTGCATTTAGGATATGGGTTTCTTAAATTTGGTTCAATTCCAAATAGGTTCGGAAAAGTAATTAGAACTTTTGCGACTTGAAGGGTAATTTTGTCTTTTGCCTCGTATATTTTCCAATTGACTCTGAAACTTGTTCTGGATTGTTCCATTGGTCTTAAAATGATGAAATAAGTCCAATTGAAGTGCTAATTTAATTATTGAATAGGTTTTGGATTAATTCACCATATTATCCTATGGCTAATTGACCTTTTTTCAATTAACTGCCTTATTAAAACCCAGCCACTTGACCATGGTCTGGATTTTTGGTCAAAAAATATACTAAACTTATTCTACATTGAATCCTTGAAATTTTGGCTTTTGAATCACTCAATTCAGAGTTAATTTGAGGAAGATATGACCGTTTTAAATTAAAAACCCAAAATAAGTCAAAACCAAATGAAACCTGAGCCAAGCCTCGGGTAACCAATTCACCCAACCAATCCAACCGGTTCACTCAACCGGTCACCCAAGCCCACATATATTTTTCCCTATTTTTAAGGATACACATTTTGGGACTCTCCTACTCCGTTTTTCTTGTTTTAAAAGTCTTTTAATCTTATTGGAAAGTGATTTTAAGTTGTCCAACATTTAGGAGAGTTAATAATAGCCTTAGATTAGTTTTATGTTGAATTAATCTCAGCCATTGGTTCATATGGTTGGTTGGCTATAAATAAAGGTTTACTTATAAGCATTAGGGACCTTTTGACACTTTATACACATAAGAGAGAGAAGGAGAACGAATTTGCACACACCCACACCACTTGGAGAGAGCATTTTACTGCAATTTTAAAGAGGAACTAGAAGGCAATCAAGTCCAACAAGAAGGAGAAACGCAGCGAAGATCCTTTGCTTTGTTGTAAGCTTCCTTGCATCCTTATTCTCCTTCTTTTACAGTTCTTTCTTCTTCTACCCCATTCTCTGCATGGTTATGATTTGTTATTAAGTTAGGAATCATATAGACTCTATATTTTAGAACGTATATGATTCATATGATGTGAAAAGCATACTAGTGGAGTAGGGATTGTGAATTGTTTGCTGGTAAGATAGTTTCTCTCTCTATAATAAAGGTACATTTTGTATAGAAAATTAGTTCATGTGCTTAGGTCATTTTCTCTTCATGGTTCAATTGTATACATGATTTTAAACATCTTTTGTATAGGACACTTTTTGTGTAGACTTCATCTTCATGGGTGTATGGATGATTATTCTTTTAGAAGATAATTATAGTCCTTAGAGGGTGAGGTTGTGCATGGTTGCTTTCTGGAGTGTGTTTAATTAAGTATGCCATTAGTTTCTTTGCATTATTAGGTATATATTTTACATATGGTATGTGAAAAAATCATTCATGTGTAGTATTTTCTACGTGAAATTATCTTAGGATAGTTTTTCTTAAGAAAGCTCGCTGTAAGAATGCTTATTGCATGTTCTTACGTAAAATATTTATCTAATGCATCATGTTAGATTTTATTTTCATGTTTTGGATATTTTCATCATAATAATTCATATTTGGCATGTTTTTTTTTTTTTTTTTTTATAGTTTTATGCATGATAGTGAGTCTAGGGCATATAAGAGCATATCAACGTGTCACACCCCATTTTTGCACCACCTTACTAGGGCTCATCATTTCATGCATGTTTTTGTTTTCTTTTTTAGTCTAGTCATTTGCATTAGGTTTTTAGGGTCACAAGGACAAAGGATATGAATTTTGGTTCAATTCGGAGTTGATCTTGAGGGATAATAAGAGCTTTTGTGACTTGAGGGGCATAATCGTCTTTTAAGTCCCAAACTTTTCATTTGACCTTGAAATGATCTCCAAATTGTCAATTAGAGTTCATATGGATGCATAAGAGGTATTTCTAGGTTCAATTTGATGAATCAATAGCTCAGGATTAAAATGGCTCGATATAGTTCAAGATTGGTTAATTGACCCTTCTTTGGGTTAGCTCTAATTGACTCACAATTACCAACCAAACCTTTCAAATTGACTTTCATTAATCATCATTTTACCCCCAAAATTGTTTTATGAAGTTCAATTTTGATATGGAAAGCATTTGGTTTGACCCTATGTGCATGCCTATGCTTAGCAAAGGTAGAGCATAGTGGTTAACTGCCTTGTTCAAACCTAACTATGCCCCCATGGTTAGTGGTTTTCACCCTAAAATGTTCAAAAACATATTCCTCATCGAAACACGGTCGTTTTGGTTTTTGTTTCATCAAAATCAGAGTTCATTTGGCCCTTGAAACACTCCTAGAAGGTAAAGGAGTCCAAAAAAAGCAAAAAGCTGATGTGGGCTCAGGTGACCACCCAAGCCTGGGCGGCTAGCCGCCTAGGCCCAGGTGGCTAGCCACCCAGCCTTGGGTGGTCATCCGAGACCACTTTCCTATTTTCACTTTATTTCCTTGCTGAAGTGGACTCTTCCCCATTTTGACGTATTTGGGCTCTTTTGGACGAGTTTCCTTCTAATTTTTGGTAACTCCTGAGTTACTTAAGCCCCAAGGGGGTCTCTAATAGCCCTTATATTAATTATTAGGGTTTTAATTCCAGCCATTGGTTAATCCTAATTGAAGTCTATAAATACCCCCCTATGCTTCAGCACAAGGGGAGCCACTTTATGCCTAAAAACCTAAGTGTTAGAGAGAGAATAAGAGAGAGAGACTTGAAGGAGAGCTGGAGTTCTTGCTGTAACCTTGGAGAACATTGGTTCAAGACATCCATAAGAGGAAGAGAGAGTCTCTACAGCAGCAAGGAAGCATCTTCCTAAGGTATTCCTCATTCCTTCTTATGCTAAATATGGGTTTTCATATAGGATAGGTCTGTTGCATGTTAAAGGTAGCATTTTTATCATGTATTAACACTGTAGCTAGTTAATATACATGAAATATTTACTATTTATCATGAGTTTAGCATGCTTTAGGGCTGTCCTATATGTTTTTAAGCATAATTGTGATTTCTGTGCTTCTGTTGTCCTTGTTTTAGAATAGGGTCATTGTATGCTAGAGTTAGGGTATTTTGCCATGTTCTATTACTTTAGTTGGTTGATATGCATAATTTAGGTCCTATTTAGTTTGGTTTTAGCATGCTTTGAGTTTACTTTGTGTGTTTTTGAGCATATTTGTGAGTTGGGGTTTTAGTGTCCTTGTTTTAGGTTAGTTTCATATAGCATGTTAAAGTAGGTCTTTTTATTGTTTTTTTCTTCGTAGTTGCTGCGTATGTCTTACATTTGGAGTAAATATGATGTTTTTTCCTGCATGTTAGTTCATTCTATGGCAAATAGGGCTGCCAATGCTTAAAATGGCTAATGCTTGGAGTTATTGCGCTCAGGTAAGTGGGTGTGAAGGTGCCCCAATTCACCTTTCTCCTTAAATTTTTCTCTTCTCCCTCCTAGAGTTAATTTTTAATACGAGTCTATGGTTTAAATCAAGGGTTTCCTTAACCAACAAAATTCTGTTTTTTTATCAAGGTTTCCATTTTGTGGAAGTTTTCCTAAAATCAAACGTTGTTTATTCAACTCTTTTGATCAAATAAGGAAACCTAGGGTTTTTACCATAGGTTTATATTAGGACTTAACCCTAGTTCTAATCGAACTACGTAGACTTTGATCCATGTATTTCGTTGCATGGTACGTAGGCGCTCTTCGTGAGGCTCAAGTCCGTTCTAGGATCCAAGTATCCTAGGTTTATTTCTGTTTTCTTTTCTTTTTTCTTTATTTTCTGTTTTATTTGCTTAATATGCATGGATGGACAAATGGAATATATGATATGCATGCAATTCTTGTGATAATATACTTGCTGATTTTTGTATGGAAAGATCTTGATTTAGCCCAAATGAACTGAGAGACTGAAAGGGTGACATGGGTGCCTATAGGTTTTGCCTAGAACCTTCCCATGTCATAACTTAGCCTCCAAATCCCCAATTTCTTTGGTTTCCAAAAGACTATTTTTGCCTTTCCTTTTAAAACATGGAGTCATTCAAATTGTTTTCTTAAAACAAACTATTTCCAGGGTTTTCCTTGTTTCCTTTAAAAAATAAGGTGGCGACTGTGAACCCACGAAAAAGCGCGGGGAGCCCACAAGGGTTTGGCAAAAATATAAAGGGTTTAAAGACAACAAACAAAAAGGGAGTCGCCACCTCATTTTTTAGGGAAAAGAGGAAAACCACAAAAATGTTTTATTTTCAAAACCACATGACTCCATTAAAGGAAAAGCAAAGTCTTTGAAACCAGAAAATTGGATCCGGGGGCTAAGTTACGACGTGGGAAGGTTCTAGGCAAAAGCCCATAGGCACCCACATCGCCCGAGTTGGTCTCTTAATTTGATTGGGCTAATTTAAGATCTTTTTCACTCAAATATCATCATATATCATCACAAGGCAGCATGCATATCATATATTTCATCTAATCATCTCCTGCATAATCACTCAAATAAAACAAAACAGAAAGAAAAGAAAAGAAAAAGCTTAGGATACTTGGATCCTAGGACGGACTTGAGCCTCACGAAGAGCGCCTATGTACCATGCAGCGAAATACATGGATCAAAGTCCACGTAGTTCGAAAAGAATAGGGTTACAACCTAATACAAACCTATGGTAAATGCCCTAGGTTTCCTCATTTGAAAATACATTGATTTAATCCAAAACGGAAAACTTCCACAAGAGGAAAACTTTGATAAAAACCAGAATTTATTATTGAAAGAAACCTTTGGTAATTACCATAAGCTTGTATTAAGAAGTAACCCTAGGAGGGGGAAGAGAAAAGAAAGAAAAAGAAAGGTGAATTGGGGCACCTTCAAACCCTACTTACCTGAGCGCACAAGCTCCAAATATTAGTCATTTCAGACCATAGCAGCCCTATTTGCAATAGGACAAGCATTGTACCTGTTTGCACCCTTACAAGTGCACAAAATCATGCAAAGAAAGCAATATACTAATCTGGACAGAAACTTGACAAGGCCTAAAATCATCCATTAATCATGCAAACAACAAGAATAATGAATAACTAAGGGCTCTAACTCACTCCTACATGCAATGACTCAACTAACATGCATAAAAACCTATCAAAGACACACTAACAAGCATAAGAGACTCCAATAATATCAATAAACATGATAACAAAGCATATTCTAATCAAAAAAGATGATATTTTATGCAAAATATGAAAATAGACCTTCCTACGACGAGCTTTCTTAAGCGAAACTATCCTAAGATAATTTCACGTAAGAAAGTCGTTATGGGGATGTGCAATCAGCATATCCTACATAAAATATATACCCTAGAACACAACAGAAGTGATTTCATGCTTAAACCCATCACAGAAGACTCTCATGCAAAACCTTACTCAACGAAAAGGATAATTATCCTTAGAAAAGGATAATGTCTCCAAAAACCCTATAAAATATACTATATGAATGCAAACCTAGCATGATTCAACTATATGCAGCATATATAGAATGATTATGATGAGCAACAACTCACAAAACTAAGCCAAGTATGTATGAAACTTGTGCGATTTCAGGGTTATCGAAACCCTAATCTCACAACTATGCATTAAGACCTATGAAATAACTCTAAGACATGCTCAAATTATCATGAATATCATTCATATCACATATACTAACTAACAGGAGCATCAATTCATGATAATAATCACAGCAACCTAAACATGTGAACTATGCATGATTTAAGAAGATAGAAAGAGTAATACTTTCAAATCCTTAGTAAACTAGGGATTATCAAGCATATAAAGCCATAAACTATCCTAAAATCATTCATATAACATCATGTAAACATTGAATTCAATCCATAAGAAGAGCAATTGCATGCACCACAACTATCTTAAAAGAAGAAGAAGAAAGAGAAGAAGGAGAAGCAGAAATTCATGTTCAGCATTCAAGGGATAGGCTTACCTCTTGTAGACTCTTCCTTGTCTTCAAACTTCTTGTTTCCTTGCTTGCTTGGGGTTGAAGAGCCTCCTCTTGAAGTCCCTCTAGCTCTCCAAACTCGTAGCTCCCTCTCTCTCTCAGTGTAAAGTGCAATTAACCTCCCCCTATGTGCTGAATATCATGTCCTTTATATAGAGAACTGACCCCCTAAACCAATAGCTAGGATTAATTCATTAAATAATGATCCTAGGGCTATTAGAGACTCTCTTGGTGCTCAAACAATTCAAACCTACACACTCCTAAACTCAGACAAGTTGTTTTGGCGGAGGAAACCGTCAAAAGAGGGAAAGAAGAGTCAGAGTTCGAGTTGAGGACGGACTCTCTCGGGTGACCAACTAGGCCTGGACGATTAGCTGTCTGGGCTTGGACGGCTGACCGTCCAGCCCCGGACGGTTACCCGAGGGTCCTCTATTTTTTCTCCGGTTTTGACTCCCACTTGCTGTAGAAGTCCTAAAATGCTCAAATTAAGTCCGATTTTGATGAAATAAAAGCCAAAACGACCGTGTTTCGAAGGGGAACACATTTTTAAGTATTTTGGGACAAAAATCCTCAACCATGGGTGCATGGTTGGGTTTTACAAAGGTGGTTAACCATGGTGCTTCACCGTCGCTAAGCTGGGTTTGTACACAAGGTCGAACCGAATGCTTTCCCAATCGAAAATTGATCTTTCTAAACATGTTTAGGACATAAATAAAGCCCAATTGAAGTTAAATGAGAGAAAATTGATTAGGTCTTATGAGTCAATTTGAGCAAACCAAGAAAGGGTCTTTTAGCCAACCTGAACTATTACGAGCCGAATTGATCTTAAACCATTAATTCATGAAATTGAACCTATATATGGACTCTATATAACCATATGAACTTAATGGAATGACTCGGGATCCATTCCAAGGTCAAATGGAAAATATACGACTTAAAAGACGATTATGCCCTTAAAGTCGCAAAAGTTCTTATTGACTATCGAGATGAACTCCAAATCACTGCAAAATTCATACACATGATATTCAATGCCATAGAAACTCAATGCAAAAGACTAGACTCAAAAAGGACTCAAAATCCTACATGAAATGATATGTCCTAGCTAAGGTGACAAAAATGGGGTGTGACAGAAGCCCCTCATTGGTGAACAAGTTTCACTTGCGAGCCAATGATCAAAGAACAACCCATTTTTGTTCGATGGATTACTCTCATTAATGCCAACAAACTCAAATGGAACCAAAAGGATAGACCAAGCATGCGACGATTTCATCGAAGCAACAAATTAATTGCATTTCTATGCATGCCAACTTTGTTGGTGCGCTCATGCAAATGCCTTTACCATGCACTAATTGCATTAGTGATATAACAACACATTTTTGCTTGATGGATTAATCTCATTAATACCAACAAACTCAAATAGAACCATAAGGATAGACTTCGTCATATCCAAGCATGCGACGATTTCATCGAAGCAAAGAATTGAATGCATTTCTATGCATGCCAACATTCGTTGGTGCGCTCATGCAAATGCCTTTACCATGCACTAATTGCATTAGTGATATCCACATGGTCTTCTCATGATGCAAAGCTAGTTGCACTAGTGCATCACAAGGTACCCTACCAATCTCATTGGCATTCTCAAAACGAGTTATTTTATAACTCATAAATCATCATTTTATGTGAATTATTGGTGAATTGAATGTCCATCAATTCAAAACCAAGGGCATTTCATGCCAGTCTCACTGGGGATAACAAATGTGGTGAGTTATTTCATAACTCATGACTCATCAAATTATGATTTCATGCCACTTTCAGTGGAAACAACAAAGATATGGAGTTATTGCATAACTCATGTATCATTTCACGTGAAATTGTGATTTCATGCCACTTTCTGTGGAAGTAACAAAGATGGGGAGTTATTGCATAACTCATGGATCATTTCATGCCACTTTCTGTGGAAGTAACAAAGATGGGGAGTTATTGCATAACTCATGAATCGTCATTTCATGTGAAATTGTGCCACTTTCTGTGGAAGTAACAAAGACGGGGAGTTATTGCATAACTCATGGATCGTCATTTCATGCCACTTTCTGTGGAAGTAACAGAGACAGGGAGTTATCTCATAACTCATGAATCGTCATTTCATGGGAAATTGTGCCACTTTCTGTGGAAGTAACCAAGACGGGGAGTTATTGCATAACTCATGGATCGTCATTTCATGCCACTTTTTGTGGAAGTAACAGAGACAGGGAGTTATCTCATAACTCATGAATCGTCATTTCATGGGAAATTGTGTTTATCACATGATATGAGACCCAATTGCAAGTCAATTGATTCAAAATCAAGCTTATTTCTTATCATTTTATGTGAAACTATCCTTATCATATGGAATAACAATGTACTGGGAGTCATTCAACTCCAAATCAAGTGCATTTCATGTGAAATTGTCTTTTTCACATGAAATGATAATGTATTGAGAGTCCTTCAACTCAAAATCAAGTTCATTACTTATCATTTCATGTGAAATTATCTTTAACACATGAAATGACATTGAATTAAGAGTTAATTGATTGAAAATCAAGCTTATTTCATGTCATTTCATGTGAAATTATCTTTATCATATGATACAACATTGATTTTGAAAGTCAATTGATTGAAAAACAAAGTGCATTTCATGCCCTCTTTATAAAGATAGCAAGTTACTTCGTAACTAGCATAACTTATGAATCGTCATTTCATGTGAAGTTATCTTTACCACATGATTAGCAAGTCATTTCATGTGAAATTATCTTTATCACATGATATGATATCACTATCATCTCCTAGAGAATTGAATTCCAAGGCTTGCAAGTCAATCAATTCAACACCAAGCTCATTTCATGAGAAAGCCATTTATCATGGCCATTGCAACTCCTCGTTATGCGAGCGAATACAATCACCCAAGGTTCAAAAATTTCATTGAAACTTGATAAACTTGAGGGCTATATTCATCCCATAACTCAAGGATTGCACAAGGAGTCGATTTTGAGGAGTTTAGAGGTCGCGAGCGCGCGAGACAGGGCAAACGAGCAAGGCGGGCTAGGGTGACCATCTGCCCTCAGATGGTCAACCGTCCAGGGCAAGACGGCTGACCGTCCAAGGGTGGACGGTTACCCGAGCCCACCAAGGAAAATTCTGGGTTTATAAAACCCAACACTTGCATCCACATTCCATCATTCTCCTAGCTCGAAAATTAGAGAGTTTCTCTCTCTAAACTCTCATCCTATCCTCTCCAACTCTCATTCTCTCATTCCTACTTCAAAAACATTCAATCCAAACATCAAATGCATATCAAACAATAACAAATCAAGCACATTTAGCAATCAAAACAACCAATTCACATCATCTTGTGAAATCAAACCAAATCAAACCCATTTTTCACAAACCCAACTCCATCATCAAGGATGTCATCAAGCAAGGACTCAAGCACCAAGTATCCATTCTATAGGGTCAAAAGCACATACAAGGCACCACTCTATGATGCTCCACAAGCTAGGGTGTTGCTTGAACCCGAGAACCATCTCTCATTCATCCATTCCCAACAAGAAGTAAGTTTACCCAACTTAACACTTTTCTTTTGAATCTTTTGATTCTTTTGATGAAATTACATTCCCTTCTACTTCTTTTGAATATCCCTTGGGTTGTTGAGTGATATCCCTTGATTTGGCAAGGATTGAACACACAAATTCTTTTCATTTGAAAGCTTGAAAAATGGCACCCGCCAAGTGTTCGATAAAATTCCCAAGTGAAATAAAGATGTTCAATCTTTACCAAATCAATGTATATCAACAAGTAAACATTCAAATGAGTAATATGCTATGATTTAGCAAGGATTGATCATACAAAATTCTTTTGTTTCAAGGCTTAGGAGGGTGTCACCCACCAAGTGTTCGATAAAATGCCCAAGTGATAAAAAAGTGTTCAATCCTTGCCAAATTAAGGCACATGAACAAGTAAACTCATAAACATCCATTAGCAATTCATTTCATGAATAAAAACAACTTTTTGACATCCTTTAGAAAACAATTTAAAACCAATTGCTAGTGTAGGTTTATTGTTTCTATGTTCTTTCAACTAACCCTCAAGGTATTTTCAATGGCTATAGCCCAACTTTCAGGATATGCGCACTCGGTCCTCTGTCAAAGGACTCATTGAATGGTGGCGGAACATGGAAAACTTCCAACCCATCACCAAAGGCTATATCGAAAAGGCCGGTTTTGGTTCGTTCCTAGACTCTTTGTGGAATGACCAATGTGATAGGCAAGCTTTGCTAGCCTTGTCTGAGCTATGGTGGGACACCACCAATACATTCCATTTTGGCTTCGGGGAGATGACACTAACCCTCAAGGACATCACCATGATCACGGGCTTAAGTATTAAGGGCAAAAGCTTGGAGTTCTATGAGGAGGCTCACACGGATGAGGATTATCTCCTAGCTTACCTTGGGATGGAAATCGAGGTCATCAAGAAAGCAGTGCGACGCACTTGGCTTTTCAACAAGTTTGCTAAACAAAGGGAGAGCGAGGGTGCAAGCCCCGATTGTATTACAAGGGCATTCCTTTTGTATATGATCTCATGCACATTCTTCGCCGGGACGGGCGACCTAGCCCCTTTGGGTCTTCTTGCAAGCATGGAGGATGTTGACAAGATCAAGAAGTTCAACTGGGGAGGGCCTGCTCTAGCCACCATGTATCGCACAATGTGTGACATGTCACATGGTGTGACTAAGGACTTCGGTGGGATGCCCTTTGTTTGGGAGGTAATGCTACTTCCCTTTCATTCCTTTTTATTTTTTTCTTATATTATCTTTCTTTTTGACTCTTTTCTCAATTTTTGACAGGTTTGGTGCTATGAGTACCTCAACCTATGTCGCCCATCCCTTGCTGAGGAAACCATTGAATGGCCTACCCTCAAGAATTACTCCCCTAGTTATGTATCCATTTGGGTGGCGAATCGTCATGATTACGCCTTTGCTAGAGCTCACCTAGCAAGCCTCACTGCTAATATGGTGAAATTCTTTCCCTATTCTTTTCCTTTTCCTTTTACTCCCAATTTCTCATTTTGGATTTTTGAACAGATTGAATGGAATCCATGGAAGATATGGGTACCAATGCTACCCAAGCGATGCCTAGCTTGATGTTGACGGGTAAGAGGGTGCTCTTGGAAGGCCCCGTGGGTAGGTATTGGTACCTAGGGGAGCGTGTCTTACGCCAAGTCATGGGTGATGTGAATGCCGCCATGGCTCCAATGCCTCCACCACTTAACATGAGGCATGCTAACTTAATGGAGGGGGAGGAGTTGTGGGATGCCTTAAGAGGCTGGGATGCGGAGGAGTTCACTTCTCCTGACATTGCATATGACACTTTCTGTCTCCAATATCTGATGAGGCCTAGGGTGACAGGCCTCCCTCCTCAGGGGGTAAGTCTTTAACATTCTCCTAGCCTTTTCTTTTGGTAGAGACTCTATTTAATAGGTGAACACTTGCAGGGTCGACGAGCACGAGGGCATAGCTCGACAGTGGGCTCAGGAGTGGTTCCTGGCTCCGAGGAAGATGAGATGGAGGGGGATAGGTCACTACCCTTGCCTCAGCCGAATTGGTTCATTGATTTGTGCAGTGGGTCAGACTTTGTCAAGACCGCTATCACTCATCCTGCATTTGATGAGTCCCCCAGGATCGACCCAAATCGAGAACAGGTGAGTTCTCTTTATGGGTATTTCTTTCTTTCTTTGAACATTACCTTCAATTTTACCCTTATTGATTATCCTAGGTGCCTGCGGCATATGCCCAAGAGTTCATCGACCTTAGTGAGGGTTTGAGGCGTGACCTTGTGAGGATGAGCTTAGCCAAATCCATGGCAGAAGCTCGTTTGGATGTCATGGTAAGTGTTCCACCTATTCATACTTAGCCCCTTTGCAATGGATTTTGTATATGCAGCCACCACCGGCAATGCGCCCTCCTAGAGCACCTCGTGGGGGTCGTGACGGAGCTGGGCCAAGCCGCAAAAGAAGCTCTGGGAACCGCTGAGTTCATTTACTTTCTTGTTGGGCTTATAGAAACAATGAGACAATGGCTATCTTTTTGCATTTCATGCTTGTGTTTTGTACTTGCCACCTAAAACCAAACTTTTTTATCCCTTATTATGGATACTTGTTGTGCTTGTTTGAATCTATCATGATGATGTTATGGTGCCTTTCTCATGAAAATTTGAGTCAATGTGAGTTCATAGGAGTGAAAATGGCCTAAAAAGGCCACCCGAACACGAAAATAGGCGAAACCGGGCGAAACAAAGCAAAACAAGGCGGAGGCCTCGGGTGACCATCTGGCCCCGGACGGTTAGCCGTCTAGGCCTAGACGGCTGACCGTCCAGCCCCAGACAGTTACCCGAGGTCGACGCGCTTTTTTGCGATTTTTCAGGAATTTTGCGATTTTGACGATTCTACTCCCTTTAGGACTCAAATTTGTGACCCTTTTCCTATAAAAACACATGAGGGGAGTCTTCTAACTCACCTATTTTCATTGACAATAATTATGGAAGCCTTGGATGGGTTCTTAAGAGGGTTTTTGGCAGTCATGGCTGCCAAAGACAAAACTGAGTTTAAGCGCTTCGGCTTGGAACCATTGCTCTCCATAAGGCACATGAAGCTCGAGACGACCCTTCTCACTACTGCTACATACTTCTGGGATCCTCAAATCCATGTCTTTCGATTTAATTATGAAGAATTATGCCCAACCATGGAGGAATTCTGTGCTTTATTTGGAGTTTTGCCCGCAGGGCCATTCATTCTTCCTACACCTCGCTCTGATCACCTTGCTTCCTTCTCGGATTTTCTTGGCATTCCTCAAAGGGACGCAACGATCTTTGTCAAGGACCATATGGTGGACTTAATGAAGTTAGCAACCTCATTCTTGGCTCATGATAGTGAAGGTACTCTGACTTTCACCCCTCAAATTCAGCGTGCACTCGCTTTCTGTTTAATTGGTCGCTTTCTCATATCCACCGGCACTCTTCAAGCCCCTAGTTCAAATATGTGAGTTGATTACCCCTCTTCTCAAGCGACATAACATTATTCCCTTGGTATTAGCTGAAACCTTGAATGGTTTAGATAAAGTTCATGGCAACCCCAAAGCGCCTTTAGAAGGTAGCCCCTTTTTACTGCAAATGTGGCTACTCGAGCACTTGAATTTTCTATCTCCCTACCACTATCACTCCATACAAGCCCTAGCACTTCTGTCTGCGCCGAGTTGAACTCCCTGGGCCGTTCTCTTTAAGAGATTGGTTAGGTTATTTCCACACGCTGTCATGGCGGAACATCAAATGGTACGTCTTTACATGGGGGTGTAAAGAGCAGGTACTTTTTCGAACCTCGGGGTGTGCTTTTGTCAAACTCATAGGACTGAAGTTGACTTCCTTCTATTGGGCTTCGAGAATTCTTCACCAGATGGGCGCCATGCAAACCATACCGTCCTTAACAGGACCTTGTTGCTTTGTGGAACCTGTTGGTCCTACCATAATCAAGTGGGCGAGGACTCGCTGGCCTACAGACCTGAAATTGACTCGAATCGCCAACACTGAAGGACCTTTCGAGATGAGTAAAGAATACAAGCAATGGTTGAAGGATGATTTGGGCGAAAGGGAGACTTCTCGTCGAGAAAGAATTTATGACCTTATCAAGGACCTGAGATTTGGACTTTGCAGAGAAGACATTCTTGAAGCAGTGGAGGCATCCCACGGCCATGACTCGCGAAAGAAAAGAAGACTTGATAGAGAGAGACAGAAGACAAACAAAATGACTCTGAAGAAACTCAAGAGGACTTAAAGACTCAAGGAATAGAATATCTATGGCATGTCGATAGTTCTTTTACTTAACACCAATAAATTGTTATGTCAAACAATTAGCTTCAAATGAATTGCCAATAATAATCTACTTTCGAGATTTTTTGATTGTGTTGATTGGACCGCACCCAATGTAACTTTATGGGCTGCCTACGTATCCCCGTTTTCTTTTTTTTTCTTTTTTTCTTTTTTTCTTTTTTTTTTCTTTTTCTTTTTTTCTTTTTTTTTCTTTCTTTTTTTTTTCTTTTTGTTTTTTTTTTTTTTTTTTTCGGGGAATCAGGTCCTACGTAGTTCTCATGCCTTAACTTTTGCCTAGGTCCGCCTTTACAGGTTTTCAACCTAGTAGGCCTTATACATAATACTTCTTTAATTGATCCAAATTGGTAGGACGAGCGAACTCGATCCCATCCAAATCCATAAGTCGAACAACCCCTGCTAGCAATATCTCCTTGATGACGTACGGTCCACCCCAACTTGGTTTGAACTTTCCTCGTGGATCGAAAATTGGAGCTCGGATCTCTTTCAACACTAAATCCCCTTTCTTCAAGCCTCTGTCTTTGACATGTTTGTTGAATGCCCTTGCGACTCTTCTCTGGTACCCTTGCACATGGTAGAGAGCTCTCAATCGCCTTTCATCTAGCAATGCCAACTCGTCATAATGACCTTTGATCCAGTCCACCTCTGCCAGCTGACTTTCCACAGCAACCCTTAATGAAGGAACTTCTAATTCCACTGGCAGAACAGCCTCCATCCCATACACTAGCGCATACGGCGTAGCCCCTGTTGATGATTTGACTGACGTTCTGTACCCCCATAATGCCAATGGTAGTTTCTCATGCCAATCAGTGTACGTGTCAGCCGTTTTCTGTAATATCTTCTTGATGTTCTTGTTAGCGGCTTCCACTGCGTCGTTTGTCTGTGGACAATACGGGGATGACAAGTGATGAACGATCTTGTACTTCTGCAAGAATTCTTTGGTCTCCTTCTGGAAATGCTGACCGTTATCTGAAATGACCTCATGCAGTACCCCATATCGGTAGATAATGTTGAGCTGTTTGAACCTGCGCCACCTTTTTAGCATTCAAAACTTTGAAGGAAGCTGCTTCCACCCATTTGGTAAAGTAATCGATGGCTACCAAAATGTATTCATGACCATTGGATGCCTTCGGCTTAATCTGTCCGATGATATCTATTCCCCATACCGCAAACGGCCATGGGGTTGACATGCTTGTCAAGGGCATGGAGGGCAAGTGTTGTCCGTTGGCGAAGAGCTGACACTTGTGGCACTTCTTGACGTGGGCATAGCAATCCCTTTCCATTGTAGACCAGTAATACCCTAGTCTCATGATCTTTTTAGCCAACATGTATCCATTCATATGCGGAGCTCCCACTCCTTCATGGATTTCTTCGATGAGTTTTCTGGCTTCTTCCTCCGTGACACACAGCAAGTGGATTCCGTTGTAAGACCTCCGATACAGTTTTCCTCTGCATACCACATAATGGCTTGCCAATCTCCTCAGTGTTCGCCTATCCACTCGAGATGCTTCTTCCGGATATTCTCTTTCCTCGATGAGCCTTCTTATGTCATAAAACCAAGGGTGGTTATCTGTTACCCCTCCTTCTCGAATGGAACAGCAATAAACAGGTTTCTCTCTGCATTCGATCACGAGCGGTTTCACGCTTCCTCCTTCTGGTATCTCCACCATTGATGCTAGAGTTGCTAAGGCATCAGCGAACTGATTCTTGTTTCTCGACAGGTAATTGAACTCGATCTCCGAGAACTCTTTAGTCAGTGCTTCTAAATAGGCATGATAGGGTAGCAGCTTCTCATCGCGAGTCTTCCACTCCCCTTTTATCTGACAGATGATCAATGCTGAATCTCCGAACACCTCTAGTTCTTTTATCCCCAATTCTAACGCAGCTTCCAATGCTAGGATGCAGGCCTCATACTCTGCTATATTGTTGGTGGCTTCGAACCCCAATTTGACTGCTAAAGGCGTGAAGGCTTCTTCGGGCGAGACTAGTAGCACTCCTATGCCATAACCTCTTCTGTTTGCAGCTCCGTCGAAGTAGACTTTCCAAACCTTCTTCTTGATTTCCAAGATATCTTCATCGAGGAACTCATCATTGAATTGGGTTGATGATGACACAGGGCAGCTTGCCAAATGGTCTGCAATGACACTTCCTTTGACGGACTTCTGCGTTAGGTAGCTTTATGTCGAACTCATTGAAAAAAAGCGACCAACGAGCGGTCCTGTATGATAGGACTGGTTTTTCTAGCAAATACTTCAAAGGATCCAATCGACTTATCAACAGGACTTCGAAAGACATCATGTAATGACAGAGTTTCTGGGTAGCCCATACCAATGCTACGCAAGCCTTTTCTAGCGCATTGTACTTTACTTCATAATCTGTCATTTTCTTGCTCAAGTAGTAGATGGCATTTTCCTTTTTCGACCCTTCAAGGTATTGAGCTAACATGGCTCCCGTCGCGGTTTTAGTAACCGTTAAATATAACAGTAATGGTTCACCTTGCCGCGGGGGAACCAAGATTGGGGGGTTACTCAGATACCTTTTAATGGTCTCAAAGGCTTCTTGACAATCCTCATTCCATTCCTTGGAAGCGCCCTTTTTAAGTAGCTTGAAAATTGGCTCGCATACTATGGTTAGATTGGCGATAAAACGACTTATGTATTGAACTCTCCCCAGAAAACCCCGGATCTGCTTTTCCATTCTTGGTGGCTCCGTCTCCGTGATAGCTTTTATCTTCCCTGGATCAACTTCGATTCCCCTCTGAGTGATCATGAAACCCAACAGCTTCCCCGCGGTGACTCCGAAGGCACACTTCTGAGGATTCAGTCGGAGGTTGTACTTCTTTGCTCGTTCTAGGAACTTCTCCAATGCCGCGAAATGTCCTTCCCGGTCTACAGATTTGACTATCATGTCGTCCACATACACCTCTACTTCTTTATGGATCATATCATGTAATAGGGTCGTAGCAGCTCTTTGGTAAGTAGCCCCAGCATTTCTCAAGCCAAAAGGCATTACCTTGTAGCAATACGTGCCCCACTGCGTGATAAAAGCCGTCTTTTCCATGTCTCGAGGCGCCATCTTTATCTGGTTGTAACCGGAGAACCCATCCATGAAGGAAAGAAGAGCATGGCCTGCCGTGCTGTCCACCAATACATCGATATGCGGTAGAGGGAAATCATCCTTTGGGCTCGCAGCATTAAGGTCGCGGAAGTCGACACACATTCGCACTTTCCCATCTTTTTTAGGCACAGGCACTATGTTAGACAGCCACTCAGGGTACTCCACAACTTGGAGAAACCCGGCATCTAATTGTTTAGTTACCTCTTCTTTTACTTTCAAAGCCCATTCTGGTTTTAATCTTCTTAATTTTTGCTTTATAGGCTTTTTAGTGGGATTAGTGGGGATGTAATGTTGCACAATATCTGGATCAATACCAGGCATATCCTCATAAGACCATGCGAAGGCCTCTACATTGGCTTTTAGAAGTATTATCAACTTTTCTTTTTCAGCAGGTGAGAGAGTTATCCCAATTTTAATTATCCTTGGCAATTCATCTGTCCCTAGATTGATTGATTCCAATTCATCCATGTTAGGTTCGGTAACGCCCCTTTTCCTTTGCTCGACGAGCTCCGGGGGGACGTCATTCCTAGGATCTATATCCATGCCATAGATATCCATAGAAGAGAGAAAGGAAACACTGCAAATAATGAAAAGAAACACACTTCATTGACTGAACTAACAAAACAAAGAAAAGAAAACACATGTGCCACAACTAGGGAACGACTCCTAACTCCACAAGGTGGGCTAGGTAGACACACTTTATTTGAAAGGAAAGCTAAAACAAGCTACTAAGGAACCTACAAACTACTATTAGGTAAGTCGAGATCCTCGCCCTCAAGAACTTCTGCAATGGTACCCTCTTCAAGATACCAATTAAGGAGCGGCATGGCTGCATGGTGAATTGAAGAACACTCGAGATCTGATTCCTCTACAGCAAGAACCATATCTTGAAACATTGTAACCATGGCTTCCGAATCCATCTGTTCTGCCTAGTCCTCACTCTTCTCTTCCCAATAGTCATCCTTGATTGCTTCATCATCAACCATTGTTGCAGTGATGGGATACCACTCAGTGAAGAATATTTCAAACCCCGGAACTCTCGCCTTGGTTGCTTTGTCAATGGATGGTTCGGGAAATCCACAGAATAGAAAGTCCTCCCCTTCCTTAACAAAGTAACCATTCAAAGTAGGTCGGTATGGCGAGATTCGGATATCTAGGCACCCTTCCTTCTGCTTTTGCTTTGACCCTTTCTCTGCTTCTCTGCAACATCTCCATACGGTCCTTTTTAGAAGGCTCATACCCCAATCCGAAAGTATAGGTGACAATGCGGCTCTGAACGGATGCCAGTATGCCTTGCTGACGGCGTCCTAGTCCCATGCCTGGGAAGAAACTCATTTTCTTCATTATGTTCCCCACATGCAAATTGCCATGAGGGCAAAGGTCGAGAGGTATCAACTCTCTCTGTTTCGGCTCTTTCTCTATGCATTGAACATACTCGAACCCAGATAATGGTGCCCCAACGAGCTCGGGCTTGATCTCGCAAATGGGTACCCCCGACGACTTTAAGTCATAATCACCTTGAAGTGTGACGATGGCCCCTTCATAAGGGAACTTGACTTTTTGGTGCAATGAAGAAGGGACAGCCCCTGCAGGATGAATCCAAGGTCTTCCCAACAAGAGGTTGAAGCACGACGGGACGTCCAGCACTTGGAACTCCACTCTGAATTCTGTAGGCCCCATAATCAGTGGCAAAGTGACCACTCCAATCACCTCTCTACGAGTGTTATCATAGGCTCTCACTGTTTGCCCAGATGACATGAAGTCTGTTGGATCCAGCCCCAAAACGGTGGCAGTTCTGAGAGGGCACACATTAAGAGCGGAACCATTGTCGATCAGGACTGTAGGAACCCTCTTTCCCATGGTGTCGACAGTGATGTACATGGCTTGCGAATGGCTAGGTCCACTTTTAGGTAGGTCTGCCTTTGAGAACACAATGGTTGAGTTCTTCGAGGTTGGATTCACCAAGTTCACCAAATTTTCCGGAGATGTGTCAACGGGAACCTGTATCTGGTTGAGCAACTTCAAGATTGTCTGCCTGTGCTTGTAAGAGGCCATGAGCAAACCCCATATAGTGATGTTGGCATGAGTCTTTCTCAATTGCCTAAGCACTTCGTCCTCCTCTTCTTGCAAGTCGAGGTAGCGATTACCTTCCAAGTCCCCCAATGGGTTGTCAGATTCTAAGTGCGGAGGCTTGAAATGGCGACCCCCTCTAGTTATGTGCTCCACTTCGTCATCGCTCATCCACATATCATCAATCTCACCTACATCACCCATGAGGTCATCCCATGTGATTGTGTCGATCTCTTCCATTTGGACTTCCTCTGGTAACTCATCCCAACCTGTGGGGATTATAGGCTCATCAGGGATGGGGTCGGGGTAGAGTACATAGTAATCAAACTTTCTGGACGACTCTCCCAACAAACCCACTTTAGGATCTCCTGCCTCGAATCTTTCTTTCAATTGTCGCTGTATGGACTTCTTTGGCAATACCAAAACCTTTTGATTAATAAGGTCTTGAACTACCTTTTTCAGTATAACACAGTCCTCCGTATCATGTCCGGGCGCCTGATGGTACAAACAGAATTGGTGAGGAGTCGAAGGCCTCGGCTTTGAATGGCATGGCAATATGAGCCCTTTATCACAACATTGGTGGAAAACCTAGGTCAAGGTCATGGGAAGCGGCGTGTATCGCCTTATGGGTTGACGGGATTGGGACGAGCCTAGCTTGATGGCATTTATGTTGTTGGGAGGAGGCATATTGTGAGTGGGGAGGGGATTTCGAGTGACATTTGGGCGATTTGGTGCGGTGGGTGGTGAAATGATCTGCTTGTCGAGCAAATCTTGGATTTCATGGCGGAGGCGGTAACAACGGTTGGTTAAATGGCCTTTGGCTTGGTGGAACTTGCAATATTCATTTTCATTGTAGTTCTTGGGCAATGGGTTTGGGGGAGGCCTTGGGTTGAGGGGTTTCAGGAGGTCACAGCTTCTCAACTTTTCAAAGACTCTTTCGAGTGGCATGTATAGCTCGGTGAATTGGCGAGGTGAGGTGGAGTCATTTAGGGAGAAAGGGCGAGTGGGTTGGGTAATGGTATTGACCTCAGCATTGGGTTTTCCTCCAAAGTTTGTCCTTCGACTCCTTTGGACCTCCTCCGTTTTGATTGTTCCATCGGCGATTGTATCTTCAACTTGTGTGCCAGCCCCAACAAGAGCCTTGAAGTTTGGAAAGTAGTGAGCAAAGAGGTGCTTATGATATACGGGCAGCAAGTTCTTCACTACCAACTGAATCTGTTCTTCCTCATTCGGTCTGTCTGTCATCTTGGAAGCTTTTTGTCTCCACCTAGTGATGAAGGCGGAGAAAGTCTCGTTAACCCCTTGCTTAGTGGTTTCCAAGTCCCTTCGCGTGACATCCACTTCAGTGTTATACTTGTAATGGTCCGTGAATGCATTGCACACATCCTCCCAAGTCTTGGTTCTATTCTCCTCTAATGACAAAAACCATTTCAAGGCGGAACTCGCTAATGACTCATGAAACATTTGAGCCAATAACTCATCGTTCGCCCCTCGAGGGTGCATAGCTCGTACATACATCTTGAGGTGGGTTTTAGGACAGCCAATCCCATCGAATTTTTCCAACTCCGGCATCTTGAATTGTAGCGGGATGCGAGCCTTTGGGAACAAGGACAAAGTGCGGATGTCCACCATATCATCAGACCTGCGGATTCCTTTCAGAGTTCGTTCTAAGCCCTCGACCTTGTTTGCCAGGACGGTTGAGCTCTCCCTTGATGTGGCTTTGGTTTCCCCTTCTTTGGTCTTGGGTAGTTCTCCCCCTTGTCCTAATGGTTCCTCAGCGGATTCAGACTCATTGGATCCTTGATTGTTATCAGTGGCACGGGCCCTAGATTCAGGTTCAGAGTTCTTCTGTTGAAGGTCTTGAGCTAACTTGAGTGCGGTCTCGGATACCTGGGTAGTGTGATCAAGCTTTTCCATGATAGCTTGCAAAGCGGCCTCAAGGTTGAAACCCCGGTTGCTAGTTCTTTCTTCAGCCATTTCCGACTCAGTGATGGAATCAGCACTGACTAGGCGCCCTTGTTGATCGCGGATCCAAGCCAGCACGTCTCTCCCTCTAACATAGGGTAAATACTCAATTTTTCAGCCTAAGGGTCCATCCTAAGCTTCCATAATTATCTCAAAATCTTTACAACGTACACCCTTAATTAGTTCTCTTAACCAATTACCCTTACAGGGGTCATGGGGAAGGGTACGTATTAAGGATGTAGGATGTAAAGTTTCCTTTAATTATCCACTCAATCAACGAAGCATGGCAACACATCACAAACACGGCAACATATCATCACAACAACGTGTGTGCATATAGGTGATCCAACGGTGTCCTAGAAGGTCCATTACATGCAATTCTTTCTTTTAAGAGGGTAGGCTAGGGTCCTCAACTTTGCTTGTACCAATCTTTATACCTAACCACATGTGACATCAGGAATGTCGCAGTGGGTCCAACAGTACGTGATTGATCCATTTGATATACCCAAGGGTACTTGGCAAGAGAGGCTTGATAGCTTCGCCCAACACATGGAATCAGGAAAACCAAGGTCGAACTAGGCTATCAGTTGGCAAGGATACATCGAAGGACAATCGAGTGATCATGCAACAGTAGCGCACACAATGCAATAAATGAAAGCACACAATCAAGCGGATGCAATGTGATTGATTTTAATTATCAATAAGAAATTAATTTAGCCCAATCAAATTAAATGAGTCTAGCCCTCGATGTCCCCAGTGGAGTCGCCAAACTGTGAACCCACGAAAAAGCGCGGGGAGCCCACAAGGGTTTGGCAAAAATATAAAGGGTTTAAAGACAACAAACAAAAAGGGAGTCGCCACCTCATTTTTTAGGGAAAAGAGGAAAACCACAAAAATGTTTTATTTTCAAAACCACATGACTCCATTAAAGGAAAAGCAAAGTCTTTGAAACCAGAAAATTGGATCCGGGCGCTAAGTTACGACGTGGGAAGGTTCTGGGCAAAAGCCCATAGGCACCCACATCGCCCGAGTTGGTCTCTTAATTTGATTGGGCTAACTTAAGATCTTTTCCACTCAAATATCATCATATATCATCACAAGGCAGCATGCATATCATATATTTCATCTAATCATCTCGTACATAATCACTCAAATAAAACAAAACAGAAAGAAAAGAAAAGAAAAAGCCTAGGATACTTGGATCCTAGGACGGACTTGAGCCTCACGAAGAGCGCCTACGTACCATGCAGTGAAATACATGGATCAAAGTCCACGTAGTTCGAAAAGAATAGGGTTACAACCTAATACAAACCTATGGTAAATGCCCTAGGTTTCCTCATTTGAAAATACATTGATTTAATCCAAAACGGAAAACTTCCACAAGAGGAAAACTTTGATAAAAACCAGAATTTATTATTGAAGGAAACCTTTGGTAATTACCATAAGCTTGTATTAAGAAGTAACCCTAGGAGGGGGAAGAGAAAAGATAGAAAAAGAAAGGCAAATTGGGGCACCTTCAAACCCTACTTACCTGAGCGCACAATGCTCCAAACATTAGCCATTTCAGACCATAGCAGCCCTATTTGCAATAGGACAAGCATTGTACCTGTTTGCACCCTTACAAGTGCACAAAATCATGCAAAGAAAGTAATATACTAATCTGGACAGAAACTTGACAAGGTCTAAAATCATCCATTAATCATGCAAACAACAAGAATAATGAATAACTAAGGGCTCTAACTCACTCCTACATGCAATGACTCGACTAACATGCATAAAAACCTATCAAAGACACACTAACAAGCATAAGAGACTCCAATAATATCAATAAACATGATGACAAAGCATATTCTAATAAAAAAAGATGATATTTTATGCAAAATATGAAAATAGACCTTCCTACGGCGAGCTTTCTTAAGCGAAACTATCCTAAGATAATTTCACGTAAGAAAGTCGTTATGGGGAGGTGCAATCAGCATATCCTACGTAAAATATATACCCTAGAACACAACAGAAGTGATTTCATGCTTAAACCCATCACAAAAGACTCTCATGCAAAACCTTACTCAACGAAAAGGATAATTATCCTTAGAAAAGGATAATGTCTCCAAAAACCCTATAAAATATACTATATGAATGCAAACCTAGCATGATTCAACTATATGCAGCATATATAGAATGATTATGATGAGCAACAACTCACAAAACTAAGCCAAGTATGTTGTATGAAACTTGTGCGATTTCAGGGTTATCAAAACCCTAATCTCACAACTATGCATTAAGACCTATGAAATAACTCTAAGACATGCTCAAATTATCATGAATATCATTCATATCACATATACTAACTAACAGGAGCATCAATTCATGATAATAATCACAGCAACCTAAACATGTGAACTATGCATGATTTAAGAAGATAGAAAGAGTAATACTTTCAAATCCTTAGTAAACTAGGGATTATCAAGCATATAAAGCCATAAACTATCCTAAAATCATTCATATAACATCATGTAAACATTGAATTCAATCCATAAGAAAAGCAATTGCATGCACTACAACTATCTTAAAAGAAGAAGAAGAAAGAGAAGAAGGAGAAGCAGAAATTCATGTTCAGCATTCAAGGGATAGGCTTACCTCTTGTAGACTCTTCCTTGTCCTCAAACTTCTTGTTTCCTTGCTTGCTTGGGGTTGAAGAGCCTCCTCTTGAAGTCCCTCTAGCTCTCCAAACTCGTAGCTCCTTCTCTCTCTCAGTGTAAAGTGCAATTAACCTCCCCCTATGTGCTGAATATCATGTCCTTTATTTAGAGAACTGACCCCCTAAACCAATGGCTAGGATTAATTCATTAAATAATGATCCTAGCGCTATTAGAGACTCTCTTGGTGCTCAAACAACTCAAACCTACACACTCCTAAGCTCAGACAAGTTGTTTTGGCGGAGGAAACCGTCAAAAGAGGGAAAGAAGAGTCAGAGTTCGAGTTGAGGACGGACTCTCTCGGGTGACCAACTAGGCCTGGACGGTTAGCCGTCTGGGCTTGGACGGCTGACCGTCCAGCCCCGGACGGTTACCCGAGGGTCCTCTATTTTTTCTCCGGTTTTGACTCCCACTTGCTGTAGAAGTCCTAAAATGCTCAAATTAAGTCCGATTTTGACGAAATAAAAGCCAAAACGACCGTGTTTCGAAGGGGAACACATTTTTAAGTATTTTGGGACAAAAATCCTCAACCATGGGTGCATGGTTGGGTTTTACAAAGGTGGTTAACCATGGTGCTTCACCGTCGCTAAGCTGGGTTTGTACACAAGGTCGAACCGAATGCTTTCCCAATCGAAAATTGATCTTTCTAAACATGTTTAGGACATAAATAAAGCCCAATTGAAGTTAAATGAGAGAAAATTGATTGGGTCTTATGAGTCAATTTGAGCAAACCAAGAAAGGGTCTTTTAGCCAACCCGAACTATTACGAGCCAAATTGATCTTAAACCATTAATTCATGAAATTGAACCTATATATGGACTCTATATAACCATATGAACTTAATGGAATGACTCGGGATCCATTCCAAGGTCAAATGGAAAATATACGACTTAAAAGACGATTATGCCCTTAAAGTCGCAAAAGTTCTTATTGACTATCGAGATGAACTCCAAATCACTTCAAAATTCATACACATGATATTCAATGCCATAGAAACTTAATGCAAACGACTAGACTCAAAAAGGACTCAAAATCCTACATGAAATGATATGTCCTAGCTAAGGTGACAAAAATGGGGTGTGACAGCGACTCCTTTCCTTTTTTCTTTTTCAAACCTATTGTGAACCCCGGAAATTGGGCCCACAAGGGTTGAAAAGAAAATAGGTTTGAAAATGAAAAGGAAAGGAGTCGCCACCTTATTTTTTAAAGGAAACAAGGAAAACCCTAAAAAACAGTTTGTTTTAGGAAAACAATTTGAATGACTCCATGTTTAAAAAGGAAAGGCAAAAACCAATCTTTTGGAAACCAAAGAAATCGGGGATTCAGAGGCTAAGTTATGACATGGGAAGGTTCTAGGCAAAGCCTATAGGCACCCATGTCACCCTTTCGGTCTCTCAGTTCATTTGGGCTAAATCAAGATCTTTTCCATACAAAAATCAGCAAGTATATCATCACAAGATAGCATGCATATCATATATTTCATTCATCCATCCATGCATAATAAGCAAACAAAAACAGAAAATAAAGAAAAAGAAAACAAAACAAAAAGAAAACCTAGGATGCTTGGACCCTAGAACGGACTTGAGCCTCACGAAGAGCGCCTACGTACCATGCAACGAAATACATGGATCAAAGTCCACGTAGTTCGATTGGAACTAAGGTTAAGACCTAATACAAACCTATGGTTAAAACCCTAGGTTTCCTTATTTGATCAAAAAGAGAATTGATAGAAAGTTTGATTTTAAAAAGAACTCCACAAAATGGAAACTTTAATAAAAACCAGAATTTTGTTGGTGAAGGAAACCTCTAATTAAACCATAGGATCATATTAAAAATTAACCCTAGATAGGGAGAAGAGAAAGGATAAGGAAGAGAGGTGAATTGGGGCACCTTCATACCCACTTACCTAAGCGCAATAGCTCCAAGCATTAGCCATTTCAGACATGAGCAGCCCTATTTACCATAGGACAAATACCACACCTATTTGCACCCTTACAAGTGCTCAAAACCATGCAAAAACAATGATATGCAAATCTGGACAGAATAGTATTATGGCCTAAAATCATCCACTAAGCATGCTAACAGCAAAAACAGCAAACAATAATAAGTCCTAACATATTCCTAAAACCATATTATGCATAAAAACCCTAGAATATACTAACATGCATGCAAAAGCATCATGTTTACTCTATATGCAAGACATATACAGCAAACACGAAGAAAAACCAATAAAAAAGTCTACTTTATCATGCTATATGAGAATTAACACAAAACAATGACTCTAAAATCCTAAACTCACAAATATGCTTAAAGACATACAAAACATACTTTAGTCATGCTAAAACCAAACTAAACAGAAATTAAATCATGCATATTAACTAACTAAAGCAACATAACATGATGAAAATCCTAACTCTAACATGCAATGACACTAATCCTAGCACAAGGGCAACAGGAGCACAAGAACCATAACTATGCATAAAAAACACATAGGACAGCCCTAAAGCATGCTAAACAGTAGATAAACAATAGATATTCCATGTATATTAACTAACTAGAGTGTTAATACATGATAAAAAAGTTACCTTTAACATGCAATAAGCCTAACCCATATGAAAACCTAGTTTAAGCTTGAATAGAGAAGGAGAATACCTTAGGAAGGGCCTTCCTTGCTGCTGTATGAACTCCCTCTTGCTCTTATGGATGACTTGAATCAATGTTCTCCAAGGCTACAGCAAGAACTCCAGCTCTCCTTCAAGTCCCTCTCTCTTATTCTCTCTCTAACACTAAGGTTTTTAGGCATCAAGTGGCTCCCCTTGTGCTGAAGCATAGGGGGGTATTTATAGACTTCAATTAGGATTAACCAATGGCTGGGATTAAAACCCTAAAAATTAATCCAAGGGCTATTAGAGACCCCTTGGGGCTTAAGTAACTCAGAAGTTACCAAAAATTAGAAGGAAACTCGTCCAAAAGAGCCCAAATACGTCAAAATAGGCAAGAGTCCGCTTCAGCAAGGAGTTAGAGTGAAAATAGGAAAGTGGTCTCGGGTGACCACCAGGGCCTGGGCGGCTAGCCACCTGGGCCCAGGCGGCTAGCCGCCCGGGGCTGGGTGGTCACTCGAGCCCACTCCGGATTTTTGCCTATTTTTGACTCCTAATGCTTCTAGAAGTGTTTCAGGGGCCAAATGAACTCCAATTTTGATGAAACAAAAGCCAAAACGACCGTGTTTCAATGAGGAATATGTTTTTGAACATTTTAGGGTGAAAACCACTAACCATGGGGGCATGGTTAGGTTTGAACAAGGTGCTTAACCACTATGCTCTACCTTTGCTAAGCATAGGCATGCACATAGGGTCAAACCAAACACTTTCCATATCAAAATTGAACTTCATAAAACACTTTTGGGAGTAAAATGATGACTAATGAAAGTCAATTTGAAAAGATTTGGTTGGTAATTGTGAGTTAATTAGAGCTAACCCAAAGAAGGGTCAATTAACCAATCTTGAACTACATCGAGCCATTTTAATCCCAAGCCATTGATTTATCAAATTGACACTAGAAATAGCCTCTTATGCATTCATATGAACTCCAATTGACAATTTGGAGATCATTTCAAGGTCAAATGAAAAGTTTGGGGCTTAAAAGACAATTATGCCCCTTAAGTCACAAAAGCTCTTATTATCCCTCAAGATCAACTCCAATTTGAACCAAAATTCATACCTATTGTCCTTGTGACTCTAGAAACCTAATGCAAGTGACTAGACTCAAAAACAAAATAAAAACATGCATGAAATGATGAGCCCTAGTAAGGTGGTGCAAAAATGGGGTGTGACACCTATTTCCTCCTCAACCCCTTGTGGGCCCAATTTCTGGGGTTCACATAGTGTTTGGTCTTTCTTTTGATTTTTGCTTTTACATGATCATTAGTATGTTTTAGGATGTTTTAGTATTCTGTCTAGATTTGATTTAGGTTTTCTAATGATGATTTGAGCATGAATATGGATGGTTTGAGCATGATAATTGCCCTATAGCATACATGGGGTGATTAATTGGTGATTTCTCAATATTTTGATATGATTAGCATATGGTAAGTTAGTTCATGGTGAGTTCTATTATGAATTGTTCCCTTCTCCCTCTCAAGTTATTCTTTTTGCATTAAATTATAACTCTTAAGTTTCCTACTTTTACAAAACTTCTTATTTGTTAAGAGTTCTATCTTTTCTCAAATTCCTTTTCTGGAGACTTCTTACTTTTGAAAACTCTTTTTTTCTTTTAATGGAAACTTAGGGTTATTAGTTCATTGTAAAGGGAGTAACCCCTTCTCAATCAAACTACGTGGACTTTGATCCTTACATCTTTGTATGTAGGGTACGTAGGCGCTTATTTGATGTTCAAGTCCGCCCTAGGATACAAAGTATCCTTGGTTTTCTTTTCTTTTATTCTTTTATTCTTTATCTCTTTCTCTCTCTATTGTTTTCATCTCTCTTACTTGTTCATAAATGTTTATAAATGTTTTATGAATGTTTATGGATGAATGATGGTTATGGATGATTCTTTACATATGTATGGTGACTAATTAGGAAGTGATTAAAATAGTCCATATAAATTAAGAAACCCATTTTGGGGCGATGTGGCTGCCTATATGATATTTCCTAGAACCTTCCCACATCATAACTTAGTCTCCAAATCCTCTCTTATTTTGTTAAGACTTACTTTTTCTTGATTGGAGTCATGTGTTTGGTTTTCAAAGACTTTCATTAAAATGATTTTATGGTTTTCCTCTTTTCCTTAAAAAAAAATGAGGTGGTGACTCCTTGTTTGTTTTGTTTTTGTGAACCTTTAAAAACATATTTTTATTTATTTAAATCTCTACACTTTTTAAAAGGGCGTTCAAAACCCGTGTTTCACAGGTTAAGTTTTACAAAGGCCGCTAACCGTTGTGCTCCACCATCGCGAAGTTAGGGTTTACACACAAGGTTGAGCCAAATACTTTTCAAACCAAAATCCAACCTTTTAAAACATGTTTAGAGATAAAATTAAGACCAATTAATGTTTAATGAAGGAAAATTGAGTGGAAATTAGGAGTTGACTTGAGCAAACCAAGAAAGGGTTTTTTAGCCGACTTGAACCATTATGAGCCAAATTAATTCTAAACTACCAATTCATCAAATTAAACCTAGTAATACCTCCTATGTATTAATATAAACTCCAATTGACAATTTGGAAATCATTTCAAAGTCAAACGGAAAAGATATATCATAAAAGACTATAATGCCCTTAAGGTCACAAAATCTCTAATTGACTATTAAAACCTCCTCCAAATCAAACCAAAATTCATATGCATGATCCTTAATGCCTTAAAAACCTAATGCAAATTCGTAGACTCTAAAATAAAATAAAAACCTACATGAAATGATGACTTCTAACTAGGGTGACCAAAATAGGGTGTAACAATTAGTGTTATACCTGATAGAACCAAGGTAGGGTTTTGTATGGGATCCTTGACTTAGGATTTCTATGGAGCTTCGGATAGGTTCCACCTAATGTCTCTAAGCATTCTAGGATGGGTTGTCGTGTGAGGATTGACTAAGGAAGTATTGTTCACTAACCCAAACTCTTCTTAGAATGAGCCACTAATGGGAGGATTGACTAAAGAAGTTTTGCCACCACTTGCAAACCCAAGCTTTCAGTGCTCAAGAAAACTCAACTGATACTTCATGTGGAATGAATGAGGAAAAGGACTCCTATTTATAGTAAAGGGTTGGAAAAATGAATAGCCAATCCAGGATTAGATCTGGTTAGTATCAAGGGTCCAAAATTGATCTTAAAGGTTGATATTTATCTCCAAAATTAACAATTCACTATTTGATGCATCATACAATATTTATCTCCAAAATGTCATATTGAGCATAATTGTAACAATAAGTTGAGTGACCCCAAAGTTTTAAACGTCTATAAATTTTTTTTTTTTTTTGTAAAAACAAATATTTATTTAAAAATTCACTATTTGATCAAGAATTGAAAGTTTGAATTAATAATGATAATACCTTTAGGTTGATAAATGATTGTATGGCTATTAGAATTGACTTGGGAATTTCAACAACAAATCAATTGAGTAAATTAGAATGCCAAATGATGATGATCATAATGTTAGAAGAGAATTTTTTAACGATCTCGATAACTAATTCTGTTTTTTATATCTTGTTGTGATTTATAAATATCTAAGAAATTGACTAGTGTGATTCAATTAGTTGAATTTTGTTGTGACTTGTGATATTTGAAATGTGAATAATGATGGGAAGACAACTGAATTGAGTCATCTCTATAGTTTATGCACTAATATATAGTTTTAGCATGAGGTTAATTAACTATATACACATATGCATGAGGAATATGTGCTATAGCTGAAAATATGTACATTTGGTATGAGACCTATGTATGTTGATTGCAAATAAGTTTTTGCAAGTTGCAATATCAAAAATCCACATAGGTATGGGAATTTATGTAAATTTTATTACATGCTATTGTGTTGTACTGTGAGAAAAATACATATTAATTGAATCTTGATTTTTTATAACAAAACTATGCATATTAACTTCCATGAGTTATGAATTAGACTTTACTAAACTATAATTCTTATAATATTATTTTAAATAACATTTCAAGGTAAGGGTTTGGATATGTAGTTGGATAAAACTTTTTGTGGAGCTTAACTTTTGGGGAAAGTTAGTATTTTGTAATTTTTAGAGATCTTTTGTTGTAATAATTGTCTATACATGTATATGTGGGGCTCTGATGTAAAAAACCCCCTAAGCCTCAGTTGAAATAATATAGCGTAGTTTTAGTTTTAGTTTTATTTTATGACTTAATGATATTTGTGAACCCCAGAAATTGGGCCCATAAAGGTTGACAAGAAAATAAGATAATAAATGGGTTTGAAAAAGAAAAAAAGGAGTCGCCACCTTATTTTTTAAAGGAAACAAGGAAAACCCTAAAAATAGTTTTGTTTTAAGAAAACAATTTAAATGACTCCATATTTAAAAAGGAAAGGCAAAAATAGTTCTTTTGGAAACCAAAGAAATCGGGGATTCAGAGGCTAAGTTATGACATGGGAAGGTTCTAGGCAAAGCCTATAGGCACTCATGTCATCCTTTCGGTCTCTCGGTTTATTTGGGCTAAATTAAGATCTTCCCAACACACAAAATCAATGTATATCATCACAAGACAACATGCATATCATATATTCCATTCATCTATCCATGCATAATAAGCAAGATAAAATAGAAAATAAAGAAAAAAGAAAAGAAACCTAGGATACTTGGATCCTAGAACGGACTTGAGCCTCACGAAGAGCACCTACGTACCATGCAACGAAATACATGGATCAAAGTCCACGTAGTTTGATTAGAATTAGGGTTAAATCCTAATATAAACTTATGGTAAAAACCCTAGGTTTCCTTATTTGAAAGTGAATTGAATATGCAAGTTTGAATTTAGAAAGAATTTCACAAGATGGATACTTTGATAAAAAACCATAATTTATTTAGCTAAGGAAACCCTTGATTAAGACCATAAACTCATATTAAGAAACAACCCTAAAGAGGGAGAAAGGAAAGAGTTAAGAAGGAAAGGTGAATTAGGGGCACCATCACACCCACTTACCTGAGCGCAATAGCTCTAACCATTAGCAATTTCAAGCAATGACAGCCCTATTTGCCATAGGAAAATTATCACACCTATTTGCACCCTTACACATGCTCAACACCATGCAAACACAATGATATATAAATCTGGATAGAATAGTACTAAGGCTTAAATTCATCCACTAATCATGCTAACAGCAAAAACAACGAATAAATATAAGCTCTAATGTAATCTCAATACCATATCATGCATAAAAACCCTAGAATGAACTATATGAATGCAAAAAATATCATAGTTATTCTATATGTAAAACATATACAGCAACTATGAAGAAAAATCAATAAAAAAAGCTTAAACTAACATGCTGTATGAAACTAACCTAAAACAAGGACACTAAAAATCCTAAACTCACAAACATGCTTGAAAACACACAAAACAAACTCTAAACATGCTAGACTCATATTAAACAGAACTTAAATCATGCATATTAACTAACTAAAGCAATAGAACATGATAAAAATCCTAACTTTAACATACACTAACATTGTTCTAAAACAAGGACAACGGAAGCCCTAGAATCACAACTATGCATTAAAACCTATGAACTAACTTTAAAACATGCAAAAATCATCATGGATATCATTATTATCACATATATTAACTAATAGAAACCTCAATCCATAGTAGAAATCATAACAATTGCATGCAATAAAGCTATCCTAAGAGAAAACCTTAATTTCAGCCTTAAGAGTTAGAACATACCTTGGGAAAGCCTTCCTTGCTGCTGTAGAGACTCTCTCTTGCTCTTGTGGATGACTTGAATCAATGTTCTTCAAGGCTACAGCAGGACCTCTAGCTCTCCTTCAACTCTCTCTCTCTCTCTCTTATTCTCTCTCAAACACTCAAGTTTTAATGCATAAAGTGGCTCCCAAGTGCCTCTAATTGCCTCCCTTTTGCTGAAGCATAAGGGAGTATTTATAGACTTCAATTAGGATTGACCAATGGCTGGGATTAAAACCCTAATAATTAATCCAAGGGCTATTAGAGACCCCCTTGGGGCTTAAGTAACTCAGAAGTTACCAAAAACTAGAAGGAAACACGTCCAAAAGAGTCCTTATACGTCAAAATAGGCAAGAGTCTGCTTCAGGCAAACACATAGAGAGAAAATAGGAAAGTGCTCTCGGGTGACCACCAGGGCCTAGGCAGCTAGCCACCCGGAGCTGGGTGGTCACCCGAGCCCACTTCGGATTTTGCCCTATTTTGACTCCTTCTCCTTCTAAAAGTGTTTCAAGGGTCAAATCAACTCCGATTTTGATGAAACAAAAGCCAAAACGACCGTGTTTCGATGAGGAATACATTTTTGAACATTTTAGGGTGAAAACCACTAACCATGGGGGCATGGTTAGGTTTGACAAAGGCGGTTAACCACTATGCTCTACCTTTGCTAAGCATAGGCATGCACATAGGATCAAACCAAATGCTTTCCAAACCAAAATTAAACTTTCTAAAACACTTTTTGGGATAAAATGATGACTAATTAAAGTCACTTTGAAAAGATTTGATTGGCAATTGTGAGTCAATTTAAGCTAACCCAAAGAAGGGTCAATTAACCAACTTAAACTACATCGAGCCATTTTAATCCTGAGCCATTGATTCATCAAATTGACACTAGAAATACCTCATATGCATCCATATGAACTCCAATTGACAATTTGGAGATCATTTCAAGGTCAAATGAAAAGGTTGGGACTTAAAAGACGATTATGCCCCTCAAGTCACAAAAGCTCTTATTATCCCTCAAGATCAACTCCGAATTGAACCAAAATTCATATCCATCGTCCTTATGACTCTAAAAAACTAATGCAAATGACTAGACTCAAAAACAAGACAAAAACATGCATGAAATGATGAGCCCTAGTAAGGTGGTGCAAAAATGGGGTGTGACAATGTTATATCTAATCCAGAATGATATAAGTCAAGGGTGTGACACCTTTCTCAAACTGGGGGGAGCACCAAATCAATATTCTATAACCTTTTCCGAGGAATCTTATTCTCTTAATAACTTCTTCATTTCTTAATGAAATATCACAATTGAAAACCCAAATGAAACTATTTCAAATCCCTACAAAATCACATAATTTGGTCTAGAAAAATATTGTAAGAAGGAACAGTTTCTGAGCTTGAAGTTTCGAGTTTCATGACCCAAATGTCTACAACTCGAAAATACATTATTCCATGGTCATCAAAAGCCAAGACACATTTTTTTTAGACCAAAAAAGAAAGGGACTTCAAGTATCAGAAAGCAACCTGGCATTCCAATCATGTGCTATAGGTCCGACTATTATTAAAATAAAAAAGAAGTACAAGAAAGGAAGAAGAAAATAGAAAAGCAAAACCTATCTAGTCTTAAAGGTTTTATAAGTGCCACAATCTAGCTCACAAGAACAACTACAAGAGTACAATCAATTAACAAATCTATAAAACAGCAAACTCATCATATCCCTATCTACCTCCCTAGAAACAAAAGGAGGGATTTCAAGCCACCAGGAAAAGGCTATAACAAGTAATTGTATGATTAACCACCATGTCTGCTATTATGACCTAAATTAATTAAGTCGTAATCAATAGTAATAAAATCATTTTATTTTAACTAATCATTTGTATTTGACGTAGATGTCATATGTTGGAAACTTGTGATTTTATAAAAATTTTGGCATGACCCATTCGTAAATGGGATATACCATGGTAAACCTATTGAAATACCATAATAATAACATGTCATCCCCATTTGGTATCATCACATGCATTATACTACACATAAACGAAACTAACATAATTAAAATATTACAAACCATTTCATAATACATATCTAGTGCCCATTGGCATAATAGAAAATATTTAGAGGGCTCATATCCTAGCCCAAAGGTGTATGAAGCAACACAGCTCTGAATAGACTTAGGGATCCCTTATTGGTGATGCCCTAGACCCATACCTAGAAAGAAACTCAATCTTCTCATAATCTCCCCAGCAAGCAAATTTCCATGAGGGCAAAAATCCAAGGGTATTGACTCACCCTTTTCGAGCTCCTTCTCAATGCATTGGATTTAGTCATACCCGGATAAGAGTATAGCCACCGATTCAGGTTGTCTCTCACATATGGGCACCCCAGCCAATCTCAGATCATAGTCCCCTCGAAGTGTCACTATGGCACCTTCATGAGGAAACTTTACCATTTGATGGAGTGAAGAAAGTACAACCCTAGCAGGATGAATCCAAGATCTTCCCAATAATAAGTTGAAACATGACGGCACATCCAACACTTGAAATTCTACCCTAAACTTAGTGCGTCTCATAATTAGAGGCAAAGCAACTACCCCTATCACTTCCCATCAAGTGTTGTCATAAGCTCTCACAGTTTACCCAGATGGCGTGAAATCAGCGGGTCCCAAACCCAAGACGGTGGTAGTTCTAAAAGGGCACACATTTAACGCAGACCCATTATTAATGAGGACAGTGGGAACCCTTTTTCCCAAAATATCAACGCTCACATAAAGAGCTTGGGAATGGCTTACCTCACTTTTAGATAGGTCTACCTCAATGAACACAATAGTAGAATTTTTAGGGGCTGGGCTCACCAAATTTACCAATCCTTAAGGGATGTATCAACGGGCACCTGTATCTGATTCAGCATCTTCAACACTGTCTGCCTGTGCTTATGTGAAACCATGAGTAAGCCCCATATAGTGATGTTGGCATTAGTCTTCTTTAGTTATCTAAGCACCTCATCCTCTTCTTCTTGCACATCAGGATACCTTTGCCCCTCCAATTCTCCTAACGGGTTCTCAGACTCCAAGTGTAGAGGCTTAAAATAACGGCCCCCTCTAGTTATGTGATCTACCTCATCATCACTAGCCCATATGTTATGAACCTCCTCGGTGTCGTTCCTTAGGTCTTCCTATTTTATCATGTCAATGTTCTCCATTTCCTCTGGTAAGTCATCCCAACACGTAGGGACTATCAGCTCATCTAGTATCGGATCTAGATTCGAGTACAGCACATAATAATTAAACTTCCCAGAAGATTCTCCCAATAGGCCAACCTGAGGATCCCCTGCTTTATACCTCTCTTTCAGCTCTTGCTAGATAGTCTTCCTTGGTAACAATAAAAACTTTTGATCAATAAGGTCTTGGATAATCTTTTTTAGAATAGGACAAACTTCAGTGTCATAGCCAGGTGCACGATGGTATTTGCAATATTGATGAGGCGTTAGTAGTCTTGGACTAGGTAGGAGAGGTATTATGAGGTATTTGTTGCGGGAAAGGGTGAAAAGTCAAGTTAGGGTCATAGGGAGCGAGGTGTATTGTCTTATAGGTAGGCAAAGGTGAGATGATCTAGCTTTGATGGAATTTATGTTGTTTAGTGGGGGTATGTTGTTGTAAAGTGGAAGAGGATTACGGGTAACATTTGGGTGACTTGGTGGTGAGATGATTTGCTCTTAGATTTAGTGGCGAAGGCAGATGCAGCAATTGGTGGTGTGGCCTTTGGATTGGAGGAACTTACAATACTCATTTTCATTATAATTTCTGGGTAAAGTACTAGGTGGGGGCCTTAGGTCAAGTGGTTTTAATAAGTCACGGCTCATGAGCTTTTCTAGGACTCTTTCAAATGGCATGTATAGCTCAATGAATTGGCGAGGTGGGTTGACATCATTAAGATAAATGGGTTGAATAGGTTGGATTATGGCATTGACCTTGGTATTGTTCTTCCCAGCGAAGTTTGTCTTATGACTACCCACTTCCTCAATCTTGATTGTCCCATCATTGATAGCATCCTCAACTTGTGTGCCAACCCCAATAAAAGCCTTGAAATTGGAAAAATAGTGGGCAATAGATGCTTGTGATACACTGGCAGTAGGTTCTTAACCACTAACTAAATCTGGTCTTCCTCATTCAGCCTATCCGCCATTTTTGAAGCTTTTTGTCTCCACCTTGTAATGTAGACAGAGAAGGTTTCATGAACCCCTTGTTTTGTGGTTTCCAAATCTCTCCGTGTGACATCCACTTCTGTATTATACTTGTAATGTTCCGAGAACTCATTACATATGTCTTCCTAAGTCCAAGTTCTATTCTCATCCAGCGCAAGGAACCATTTCAAAGCAGAAGTCGTCAAGGTTTCATGGAGTATTTGAGCTAAAAGCTCATCAGTAGTTCCTCGAGGGTGCATAGCCCACACATACATTTTCAAATGGGTCTTAGGGTAGCCCATCCCATTAAATTTTTCTAACTCCAGCATCTTGAACTGCAGTGGAATGAGAACCTTTGGAAAAAAGGATAAAGTACACACATCCACTATGTCATCTGCCCTTCGAATCCCTTTTATAGTTCTCTCCAAAGCCTCTACCTTGCTAACCAACATAGAATCACTACTAGTAGCCTTCCCCTTAGTTTCCCCTTCTAGGTTGATGATCTCATGTTTCAAACTACTTTCCCTCTTTGTCTTACTTTGTCTTAGTATTCTCATTAGATTAAGGTCCATCTTCAATGCCAAACCCATGAAGTGCACCCGAGGAATGGGTCTTAGAGCCATTATTTTGTTCTAAATCTACCATCTTCTATTGGTCATCTTAAGCCATTTTCAATGCCGTTTCGGATGTCTGGGCAGTGTGGTCAAGCTTTGTTATTATAGACTTTAGGCAAGCTTCAAGATCAAAATTCCCCTCACTAGCTCTTTCGTCGGTCATGTCTATCTGATGGGTAGAATCAACACTCACTAGACGCCCTTGCTGATTAGGAATCCAAGCCAGCATGCCTATAAACGGAAACATTTTAACTTTTAGCCAAAGGACTTGTCCTAAACCTCCATATTTATCTCAATGAATTTGGTCTTATATCATACCCATTTGACTTATTCCTTTTATCTAATTGCCCTTTACAAAGGTTATGGATTAAAGGCAAATGCTAAAAGAATAGGGTGTAGAGTCCCTTTACTAGGTTTAATTAGTTCCCAAAGATTACACGTCACAAACATCGGCTAATACCTTACTTATTTAACTTATTCATCCTAACCCATGGCTTTTATAAAGGTTAGGGTAGAAAGGTATATGTTAAAGGCATAGGATATGAGGCCCTACATCACAATCACGACATGGCATCATTGCAGTCAAATATGGGTGCATAATTGTGAGACCACAGTATCCTATAAGGCCCACTACATGCACTAAGAGAAGGTAGGCTAGGGTCCTTCACTTGCTTGAACCAATCTTTATACCTAACCACATGTGGCATCATGAACGCTGCATGGGTCTAGCAGTACGTGATTGATTCATTTAATATACCCTAAGGCTAGCCCAAGGGTACTAGGCAAGAAAGGTTGATAGCTTTCGCCCCAACACTTGGAATCAAGAAAACCAAGGTTGAAACTAAGCCAATAAGTGGCAAGGATACATCGAGGAACAATCGAGCCAATCATCAAAAAGTTACACACACAATGCAATAAATGAAAGCACACAATCAAGCAGATGCATGTGATTGATTTTAATTAAACATGATAAATTAGCTTGGCCCAATTGAGTTTTATAAAGTCTAGCCCACAAATCCCCAATAGAGTCGCCAAACTGTGAACCCTGGAAAGTGGCCCACGTGATTGAAAAAGGAGTCACCACCTTATTTTCTAAGGAAACAACAAAAATCCTAAAAACCTTTTATTTTAAGAAAACAATTGAATGACTCCATGTTTAAAAAAGAAAGGCAAAAACTAGTCTTTTGAAAACCAAAGAGACTATGGAATCGAAGGCTAAGTTATGACATGGGAAGGTTCTAGGCAAAGTCTATAGGCACCCATGTCACCCTAATTGGTCTCTTAGTTTATTTGGGCTAAATAAAGTCTTATCATACAAAAATCAGCAAATATCATCACAAGATAGCATGCAAATATCCATCATTTATCCTTTCATCCACTCACAATAAGTAAACAAAATAAAGAAAAAGAAAACTAGGATAATTGGATCCTAGGGTAGACTTGAACCTCAAAGCACCTACATACCATGCATAGAAATACATAGATCAAAGTCTACGTAGTTCAAAAAGAATAAGGTTATAACCTAATATGAACCTATGGTAAAAACCCTAAATTTCCTTATTTTAAGATGGAAAATTTAGTAAATAAACTAAGTTTAGAATTCAGCAACTTCCACAAGATGGAAACTTTGAGAAAAAGGTAACTTATTTTATAAGGAAAATTCTAGAAATCACCATATGTTCATATTTAAAAATAACCCTAAAAAAGGATAAGAGAAAAATTAAGGAAAGAAAATTAGGTCACTTTCATACTTTACTTACCTTGTGCAATTTACTTCAAGCAATAGCAACCTTATTTGCAATAAGGCAATTATCACACCTATTTGCACCCTTAACGTGCTCAAAACAAAGCAAAAAGAACAAAATACAAATATGGACAGAATTGAAATAAGGTCTAAATTCATCCACTAATCATATAAATAGCAAGAATAATAAGATAACAAAAACCCTAATGCAACCCTAATACCATAACTCAACTAACATGTACAAAATCCTAAAAATCTACTAATATGAATGCAACATTTAACATGATTATTCTACATGCATAACATATATAACAACCATGAAAAGAAACAACTCAAATCTTGAACCCAACATGCTATATGAAACTTACCCAAAATAAGGATAATGGAAACCTTATAATCACAACTATGTATTAAATCCTATAAAATAACTCTAAAGTATGCAAAACTCATCATGAACAGTGTTTGAATCATGTATATTAACTAACTAAAGCATTAATACATGATAAAAACCTAACTTTAGCATGCAATAGAACTATCCTACAAGAAACCCTAATTTTAGCATTAAAAGACAAAGAAATATCTTAGGTTAAGCCTTCTTTGTTGCTGTAGATACTCTCTCCTTCTCTTGTGAACAACTTGAAACAACTCTCTTCAAGCCTCTAGCAAGAACTCTCGCTCTCCTTTAGAACTCTCTCTTTTATTTTCTCTTAGAACTTAGGTATAATGCATAAAAGCCGCTCCCTAATGCTGAAACATAGTGGGGTATCTATAGAGTTTAGGTGGGATAAATCAATAGTTAGTATTAAAACCCTAAAAATTAATCCAAGGGTTGTTATAGACTCCTTTGGGGCTCAAAGAACTCAAAAGTTACCAAAAACTAAAAGAAAACTCGTCCAAAAGTGTTCAAATCCATTAAAATAGGCAATAGAGTCCCACTTCAGCAAAAATAGGAAGTGGTCTTGGGTGACCACCTGGGCTTGGGCAGCTAGCCCCCTGGGCCCAAGTGGCTAGCTGCCCAGGGCTGGGGGTCACCTAAGCCCGTCTTTAGTTTTTCTCCTTTTTCGAACTCTTCTCCTTCCAGAAGTATTTTAGAAGTCAAATTAACTCCGATTTTGATGAAATAAAAGCCAAAACAACCGTGTTTTGATGAGGAATACATTTTTAAACATTTTATAGCAAAAACCACTAACCATGGGTACATAGTTAGGTTTTACAAAAGCGGTTAACCGTTATGCACTACCATTACAAAGCTTAGGTATGCACATAGGATCAAACCAAATGCTTTCCAAACCAAAATTGAATATTGCAAAACACTTTTAGGGATGAAATAAAGACTAATTAAAGTCACATTGAAGAAAATTGATTGCTAATTGTGAGGCGAATTGAGCCAACCCGAAATGGGTCTTTTAACCAAGTTAAACCATTATGAGCCATTTTAACCCTAAGCCATTAATTCATAAAATTGAACCTATAAATACCTCATATGCATTAATATGAACTCCAATTGATAATTTGGAGATCATTTCAAGGTCAAATGAAAAGTTTGTGACCTAAAAGACAATTATGCCCCTTAGGTCACAAAAGCTCTTATTAACCCTCAAAATCAACTCCAAATTGAACCAAAATTAATATCCATTATCCTTAAGACTCTAAAAAACTAATGCAAATGACTAGACTCAAAAACAAAGCAAAAACCTACATAGAATGACAAACCCTAGTAAGGTGGTGCAAAAATGGGGTGTGACACATGTATCTCAAGAAAGTCAAAAAATAACACACCAAAAATTATGTAATTCCATATATATTCCAAAAAATAAATTATATTTGACATGCAAGGGTTATACCATACCCCATTATCATTTATATGGATAAAACCTATGAAAATTACACCTACCTCAAAGATAATGAACACAATGCAGAGAAAATATGTTAGGAAGATGAAATCCAAGCCTAAGATGTGAGGATAAGCTCACAATTCAAGAATCAAGCTCTAACCTACACTAAGCACGTGAAAAAAGATGAATCTAGTACTCAAGAGTAAGGATTTGAGATCCCAAGTCATACACAAGGAGGAAAATGAAGGTGAGAGATCCAAAACCTCACTTTCTTCAACGCCTACTCTTTCTCCATCCTTCTCTCTATGTTTCTCAAGTGAAAATAGTTAGAAATAGGTTAAGGGTAGTGCATAAGGTTTAAAGGGAAAGAAAGGCACATGCATTAGTTTTTAAAAATCACATTGCCATACCCCGATTGATGAGGCTACACGGAATTTCTAGTATGGCTATTGCCTGAAGAAAAATCACCCTGATTGATCGGCCTCATGGCCCAATCGATCAAGCTGTGCTGATTTTGCCCAATAGTGAAAGAAAATGTGTATAAATGCTATCCATGCATACTAAACACAGATATCATGAAAGATGACAATAAACCTTATGTACGTCATGCATCATCAATATAATCATAAAATTCATGTGTAATGCACATGTGAACTAATATCCGACAAATCAACTAATAATCATACAATTAAGCTAATTTAATGACATGGGTGTTACATCTACAACACAAGAAGAGATCTCAAGCCACCAGGTAAAACTAACATTCCCATTGTGCTCTTTGACCCCAAAAATTTAGGGTTAGGCCACCCATACATAAAGTAACACACATGCACCCGCACACACACACACACACACACACATACATATACTCCTTCACTATCATCAAGATAGCAAGAGGAAAGGAGCTTAGCTCAATACAACTCCTAGTCTCACATTCTCTTACCTCCTTTCCTCCCTTCCTCCTTTCTTCACTCATTTTCTTTTTCTCATATCTCTCTTTCTTCTCTATATATGAAGAAAAAGATAGCTAAAAAGGGAGAGGGGAGGGATGTGCATTTAGGGAATGTTAGTAGGTGTGTAAGGGTGTCTATATCTTAATAAAGAAGAAATGTATTTTGGTGAAGATTGGCTTGAACACTAGACTCACATTTTAGGCATGGTTAGTGACTTAGAGGCCTAGAATTTGATCCTTAGGAGATTTTTCTTTAGCCTTAATTGTTTATTTTGTGACACAATTGTTGGGTGTCAAGAGAATCAAGTTTTGAACTAAAATGTTTCATTTTTGGAACAATATTTTTAGTTAACTCAAATTTATAAACCATGTTTTTACAAGGTTTTTTTTTTTTTTTTTTCATAATCCTATAATAGCCCTATAAATCTAGTTCAAATGGTTTCATCGTGAATCAAAGTTTTGTAGACCAAGTTATGGCCATTTTTGTAAAGGCTATCAATGTTGTTTGGCAAACCATTCGAACTATTTGTTCAAGCGTTTGAATAATGTAGAGCCAGAGAATTTGACGACCATAGGACCATCTAAACAATTTTGACCACTATTCGTACGATTCGACATCTGAAATACTTTCACTTTTTTTTTCTTCTTTTTGACTTAAACATGTTATATGTTCATGTTCTTTCCCTAAAAGCTCCTAGGTATAAATACATTATTGTAGCCATAAATTGGGGAAGGGCATGAAGTAAGAGTAAAATATGTAACACGTATTTATTGAGAAGGATCATTACCCTTTATAAGAAGTGACATCCAATATTGAATCTAAGATAGTCATTCTAGTTTTTGTTAGTGCACCACATACCTTTGCTCACTAAAGGTAAACTTATGAGGTTTTTGTGTTCCACTACTTCCACTGAAGAGTTTGTCTTAGAAAGGAGCTTCAGAAGCCACAAGCGATCACTACCTAGGAATAAAGCTTTGGTTTAATTGATAAGGAGCATGACTACATCAATCGAACAATGGAGTGTCCTAAGCCTGTTTGTGGGTCGTCCTATCTGGTCTTGTAAATATTCTTTATAATAGATTTGGTTTGGATCCGTAGCATTTATCGGTTTAGGGTCTTCCACATCATATCTTGATTTTTATCTTTGTTTGCTTCAATATTTACCTTTGATATGTGTACATGTGTCTATGCCCATGTGCTCATGGTGATTGTTTGAAGGAGTTAAAAGTGGCGAATATTATCGGGAGTGCTTGTTTGTCGTTCCTAAAAATTGAATGTCTCGAACCAAAATAATTAAGTCGTGATCAATAGTAATAAAACAAGTTTTTATATAATAAATCCTTTGATAAAAGAAGATGACATGTGTTAAAATCTCAACCATTTTAGAAATTTTTAGGCATGACCCATTCGTAAATGGGAAATGTCGTCATAAAACCTGTTATAAAATCCATTCATAAAAATTTTTTGTTATCCATACGGGTGGTATCATACCAAGCGTTGCATTCCAAATAAGGAAACCATATATAAATAAAATTATAACCTGAATTAATTTACATTTACATTGGCCATTGGCCCAAAAAAAAAAAATCAAATAAAATACATTCATTTTCCATGAATTATACATCTCATAAACTTCACTATAATAATCCAGAAAGAATATACATCTCCAATAGTTAGCATTTCCTTGTAAATTGCCCTGCTAAATATCTTAAAAACATTTTAAAATCATAGGCGTGAGTTCGACAACTCAATAGATACCATTTAACATAGTAAACTAAAGCAATGATATAAACAAAATCCAAATTATATCATTTAAAACAAAATATACTAACCGAGTATATTACAAATCCAAAACAAGTTATAATCCGTAACTTAAATCACATAATGCGTAATGCGTAATGCATGTGACTCGCATCCATTTAATCAATTCCATTGATTACCAACCACTCCCGCAAGAGTCTGAACGCATATGAAAGATTTAAACCCAACCTCCAAGAGAACAACACAACTGTCATGCCTACCTGGGACCGTAAGTCATCTCAATTCGAGAACATAACGAAACATCTTTTTCTAGGACTGCAAGCAACCTAAGACCAAAGGAATGGAAAACACAGCTTAGCCCCTTGACCGCAAGTAATCGATTTCCAATGACCCATTCTGATACTTTTACTAAGTATTTAATTAAGTCTATTTCATGCATGATTATGCCCAACACGAAATAAAATTTATCATAAAATCATTTATCCAAAATCATCTCTAAATATGCCACATAAATCATAATTTAAAATATCTCATAATTATACCAAATTATGATAAATCAAACAATAAGAATATCCATTTATGATTACAACCTTAAAATCATAAATTGAAAATATCACTTGCACATATGAAAATAACCATAAAAATCCAAACATTTATACTCCATAAAAATGTATAGAATAAACCAAACATCACAATAGAAATAATCCCCCAAGTTTAGTTATCATATACCCACAATTCCATTTTAAGATTTATTCCATAAATCATCTATACACATATTAGAAATCCAAGGATAACAAATACTATGATCATATATATACCCCATTATCATGTTAATAGTTTGAAACTATAAAAATTACACCTACCTCCATGAAATGTGTAAAAAATGTAGCCTTGATGTTATGGTTATGAAATCCAAGCCCTAGGATAAACATGCAAACTCCCAATCCAAAACGCTAACCTCCAAATGTAAGAAATTTGGTATAGATGAAAACCCATTCCCATGGATGTAGCCAAACACCTCCAAACGCCTTGTACAAGCCTCAAAAGATTAGAATCCAACTTCCAAATACACATGCATGAACCCAAATGAGAAACCCCAACTCCAAAATGCAAGATTAAAACTCCTAAATGCAATCCAAGTGTGAATCCCAACTAGAAATGAAAAAAGAATAACCCATAATGCGTAAAATCCAAGAAAAATTATAAAGAAAAGCACCTTTTCTCTCCTCCAAACACCCATTCTCTCTCCTCTGAGTTCTCTTTCTCTCTTTAGCTCTTCTACACTCTAAAAACTAGATCTAGTGGTGTATGGATCGTGGGCTAAGTTTAAAACAACTCTAGTGGGGTACATGCATTATTTTAGCATATTAAAAATCATTTCAACTATTGTCCCAAGTGAACAACCCTAAAAAGGGGATGAATAGGGTTTTCAACTAAGTATGAAATCAAATGCAATCTAAAAATCAGTTTATTGCAAGAATAAAATCAAGAACAAGCAAAAAGATTATCAATAGAGAGATCAAGAGAAAGAGATTGCTAATGATAGTAACGAGGTTCGGCCTCTCCGCCTACATCCTTACCTCAAGAGCTCGCTTGAGGATTCACTAATACACTATACCAATCTCCTTGCGGGTAAAGATCACACCTTTACAACCACAAGTGTTCTTTACGAACATTTGCACAAATGCACTCTTTAAATGCTACAAATTTAGGGTTCTCACAACCCTTCAATACAAGATTAATAGAATTTGTTTTTCTACTAAGGAAGGCTCTCTCAAAAAAGAAAACTCATAGCAATTGATTGCACACTCAACTAATGATTAAATCTCAATGAATGCTCACAAGAAAATTAGGGTTTATAATAAATGTTCTTGTTGTATAATCAATGAATGCTCATCTACGAGTTTGAACCCTTGTATATATAGCCCTTTGGTCTCATATGACCATGTGGGCTCAATAAATGATAGGAATCAGAGTTTGGTGGGCATTTAATGCTCAAAAGACAGTTTGAAAAACTAGCCATTATGTGTCAGCCCAAAACTTTCAACCGGCTGAAACATACTTTCAGTCGTCTGAAACTTCGCTTTCAACCATCTGAGAAAGCTGTAGAAAATTCTAGAAAGGGTATAAAATGAGGTTTTTTTAATCAACTTTCAACTATCTAAAAACTGACTTTCAGCCGTCTCAAAGTGATCTTTCAGTCGACTCAAACAACCGTTTGAAAATACCAAAGAGCAAAAATAAAAGTAAACATGGTAAGTAAGTTTCAGTTGGATGGAACTTTTCAGCCTACTGAAACTGCATTTTCAGCCGTCTGAAACTTTTTTTAGCCATCTAAAAATACTCTATTTTAGACAGAAGCTTAATTCATTTAGGCATAAAGTCTTAGGATTAAAATCCCTTAACTTTGATAGCAAGATGGATCAATTTAGATCTTTAAAAGATGTGTCATGCATGATCCTAAGCCCTTAAACTTGTGTGAGTAAAGATTGAAATTAATATTACATATAAATCCTAACATTTTCACATCTTGACTTGTTACTTTGCTTGATCATTCTTAAATGTTGGATTGATTCATGTGCTCTCCTTTCTTTAGGATTTTATGCTTTAGATGATACATTCCTTTTTGCAATTTAATCCTTGAGCCTTGAAGCTTGTGTAAGCATTGATACCTATCTTTGACGACACTTGATGCTCATTAGCTCTTAAGCATCATCTTATGTATTGTTATCATCAAAATCATGGGTTAAAACCATTTAGGCCAACATTAGCAAAGGCCGATCAGGGGGTGGCAGTCACGATAGCCATTTCTAGAGGGGTACCGATTGATCAGCCTCATACCCCGATCAATCCGTATCCTCACGGTTTGTAAGTTTTTGTCAACATTCAGCAAAATTCGCCCAAATGCTTTCGAATCACCCCAAAACTTCCCAAAACCATTAAAATGAATTTTAAACATAAAATAAACATACCCATGCATATAAAAATCAAATTCATGCCATGTCTATGCATGAATACAAATCGACAAAATCCAATAATACATAACTCAAATGCATATTAAACCTTTAATACTACAAATTAAAAATACGGGCATTACATTGAACCCAACTAAAAATGAAAGTAACTACTCACAACCTCCTTCCGCCCCCCCCCCCCCAACCCCCACGGTTATGTTACAAATCCTAAGTGTGGACATCAGGATTCGGGGCATCGATTTCCTTGATCATTTCACATAGGAGGTTTTTGGAATTGCCATCATATTTTTTAAGGAATGATGAAATTATGAAAACATTTTTTTACTCCATTTCTTGGAAAACAGGCCGATCTTAAACAAAAAATAAGGGATTTGAGGACTAGCTTACTGTTGCTACCCCAAAAAGGAATCCCTTATGGAGAGGTTTTTTAAGGGATTTTAATGGGACGACCCCGATTCGCATGGGTGTGGAATGAGGGTTGTGAAAATGGATGATTTTGAACAAATTGATTAGGTTCATTTCAAGGGTGCCTTGGCTAGACTAGACATGCAAGCATATCTAGAATAATCAAGACTATGGAGTCACCACCAACCATGGATTTGAGGACGTGATTGGTCATCCTAAAGTCTATTAAAAATGGGTTCACTTAGGTTCCCAAAATAAGTCCATTTAAGGCTTATTAAAAATTTGTCCATTTGACAATCATTTGGAAATTTGAGTGATTCTTAGAATGGTCTATGAGACTAGAGATTGAGGGTAAAGGGGTTTGGTCATGAGTGGGGAACGTGTTAGGCACCCCACATCGCCCGTTAGAATCCAACGGTTCTCGATTTTGAAAATGTTTTTTTTTTAATCCTCTTTTGATCTTATTGATTTCCTACACGACCAATTCGACATGAAACAACCTTTTTGAAGGATGGTAAACCTAATGGTGATTTTTGAAGAAAAAGATTCTTAAAGGCATCAAGGATAAAAATTAAAAAATTTTAAAAATTTTTAAAAAAAAAGGTTTTGAAAGAAGGGTTTGAAAATATGCCTTAGAGTTTAGTGAATGAAAATCTTGAAAACACCACAACTTAGACTTCCTTCTCATAGATATTTTACATCAAATTGGTTAACTCCCAATGGGAGGAATATCCCTATCTTACAATAGTAAGAATCGAGTCTTATGAAAGGATGGAAATGGAAATGATGTGATTCCCTTTTCAATGAATTATTATCAAGTGCGCGTCATCCTTGGATTTTTGGAAACTCAGGACTTTTGAAGTCTTTAGAAATGGATTTGGAAAGAATACTTTTTGAAAGTATTTGAAGGAAAAGGGATGTTCCCTAATTAAAAAGTGAGTTGAGTCTTTTGAAGACAAAAGTTCCTTTTGAAGGAAAATGGTTTTTTAGAAAGGTTGCACTTTTGAGGCACGATGAAAATTTATTTTCTTGGAAAATAAGAGTGGACTTTATGATGCCTAATTTTATCACCAAAGGATTACACGCATGGGATGATGGTTTTGGAAAATTGATTTTATGTAATGAAGGGATTTTGGAAAAAATGGCATGTGTCCTTGCAATGAAAAAGTCCATTTGAATCATTTTTTGGAATGAACTTGTCAAGTAAAGCTTGGATAATCACCATGGGTATGAAAGTATTTATTAAAAACTCCCTTTGAACTTAACTTGGCCATTCATGTGATTGAAATTCATTTCTTAAAAGTAGGTTAATGAAAATTGCCTAAACTTGTGTTTGAAAATCATTTTGCTAAAGCTTGGGTCAATTAAGTTGTAAAAGCGAAGTTTGATTTTGTAATCAATGTTTAATGAAAACAAACCCTAAGTTTAGATCTTTATGAAAGTGGATTTAGGCATAGATGAATTCAAACTCTTATGAGAAGTTTTTTATAAAAAAAAAAAAAAAAAAAATGATTTAGAAGGCTTGAAAATCAACCACAATGAAATGGCTATCAAGATTGCAAAGGATTTTTCAATTTTCCATCCTCTTGTAAGGATGATAAGAACACATTGGAAATCACTTCGTGATTTTTGATAAATTTTCCGGGTCAAGAAAATGGGTGTCTGGATGCCATGAAATGAACTTGGGCAAACTTAAAGCCTTAAGGAAAACAATGGATTTTTACAAAAACCATACATGGGAAAGTGGCCAAATGAGAGTGTAAATGATTTTTAGAAATTATTTCCTTTTGAAGGAGTATTAAGGACACATAAAAAGACCTATGAGAATTTTTGTAGAATTTTCCTAGTTGAGGAAATGGGATTTTAAAAACCATGAAGTGGAGTTTGAAAACATGGCCACTTTGTTGAAAACAGTTGGGTTTTTCTCAAACCCAGTGGTGAAGATTTGGCCCAAGAATAATCAAATGATTTTTTAAAATTTTTTCCTTTGGTGGAGATGTTATAGAAAAATTATGGAAGACTCATGAATTGTTTAGGAGTTTTCCAAATCATAAAAAGGGGGCATTTGAAGGAATTACATATATTCAACCATTTTGGTGGCAGTGTGTGTATTTTGGGCATATCTTGAGTTCAAGAATTTTTCTTGCAATTTTATTTGGTGGTTCAACCTAGGACACATAGAGGTACACTCTCAAAGTTTCTGGGATTTTTAGAAAATTATTTGTTGAGCTTTTGAAGCACAAAAAGTGGGGTTAAATGAATCTGTCCCAATTTAAACGCACTTGGAATAATGGATTGAAAGAGGGATCAAATGAATTTTATAAAATCTGAAATTTTTACCACATGAAATAGCGATATATGGGAGGCCCTTGGATTTTCTATGGATTTTTCTTTGTGGTCTTGGTGGGTATGCTAACTAAGCCAACTTTATAGATAGTAGGCTATCATGCTATGGCAGATTTGGGACACTTGGTGTCTAGATCAAATCCATAGCATGCTAGCTTACTCAAAACCCATTGATCTTGATTTATTAGCATGCCTATTAGTGAGTGGACATGATCTTAGCATCAACTTGTGTGAAACTTTGGAATAAATGCATCAGAATATCAATAGACACAAAATAACATCAACTTTGGAAAGACTTGGAATTCATGAATGCATGTTTATTGCTTGATAATCACAAATACAAAAAAAAAAAAAAAAAAAAAAAAAAAAAAAGGGTCAAGTGACTGTATACCCACTGCGCCTCATATCATAAGCATGGGGAGCCATAGCTAGAAAGAGAAGAGAGACCAACTATGCCTCATATCATCAGTGTGGGGAGTCGTAGCTAAAAAAAATGACCTGCTGTGCCTCAAATCATCAACGTGCAGAGCCATAACTAAAAAAAAAAAGCCCATTGCGCCTTATATCAAGAGCGTATAAGAGCCGTAGTTGTGGTTAGTAAGTTAGAAGTTAGTGGTTAGAAAGTTAGAAGTTAGCAACCATTTTGAAAAGATTGATGATGTCTCCAAGCATAGAGATATTGAATTAGGTCCATGAGCTCTGTAGCATAGTGTAGACACCCCATTTTGTACAGGTTGTCATCTTAAGTCCCAGGGCTCCAATGATGAGTTTAGTGTGGTTATTTACGAATTATCCTTAAAGAATTAGTGCGAATCACAGTATAGGATTTTTTGTTACAATGAAAAGAAAATTATTTTATTAAATTAGTCATTTTTATCGTACCACTAATATGTGTACGTATGTGATAAGTGTGTATACGCAAATACGATATATATACGTATGCGTGTTAGTGTCACTCGATCTCCTAATTTTTAGAAAAGGCAATTTCCCTTTCCTATTTAGATTAGAAGACTTTTATCATTATTAAATATCTTTTGATTATTCTCCAATAAACCTAGTTTAGAAAGGAAAGGAAAAACCCTACTTTCAGATATATATATATACTCTTTTAATGCCTTAGAGGAGGGGGATAGGGTTTTTAGAGAGCGAAATTCATCATAATTCAGCAACAGTTTTTCAAAAAACCAGCAAGCTTATTTTAATCATAACTTTTGAATCTAAACTTGGAATTGGATGAAATTGGTCTTATTAGAAAGATAATGCAATTCTTTACAACTTTGTAGTTCACAAGTTTTGTCCAATTCCAATGTATTCATACCCAAAACCTCAATTGAAGTTTTTACTGTTGCAAAGTGACGAAAATCACTTTTCCTTTCTCTTATTCTCTTTCGATTTCTATTTCTTTTCAAAGTTTAGTAAGTTTTGATCTCTTTGTTGTGATAACACTTTGACGAAGAGGAGGATTCATGTTGGCTTGATTTAATCTAAAGACTTGAGGGGCCACGAACAATTACAAAGTCGATAAATTTAGTTTTATGTAGCTTTTTATTCTAATTCTTCTTCTATTATTTTTATTTTATTTTATTTTTGTCTAAAGCATGATTAACATGATTTAGGTTTAGTTTATATTCATATTTATTTTTTGAATATTTTATTTTATTAGGGATGCATGATGTAGATTAATATAAGGCTTTTGTGATTCTATATGATATGCCCATAGGGTACGTATGCACCTATCTAAAGTGCATACGCATTCCCCTCTAGGCAGAAAGTTTATTTTCTGTTATTTTTGTCTTCTGTTTCGTTTTTCCCCTTTCTTAGTATGCATGTATTGATGAGTCTGTCTCCTATTTTGCTTGTCATGTGATTGAGTTGGTGAAAATGCCTATTAGGTGCGTACGCACCCATCAGTGATGTGTACATGCACACCTTACCTCAGCAGACAAATTGATTGCTTATTAATATTTTTTGTTTCTAGTTAGTTGATACCTCTTCTTTTACTATATATTCTAATCTTTTCCTTTTGATATATTCTGAATTCTCTTTTCTTTATTTTATTTGTTCATTGCTTTGATCATTGTGTGTTCTATTATTATTGCATGATTTAGGGTGGAATTTAATTGAATAATTAATTAATTAAAGCCAATAGTTACATGTGGGGGCCAGTTTCGACCGGGCACTGCTGGACGCTTTACACCTTCTTGGTGATATAACCAAGCTCCGAACCCTCTCTGGTTGTGACAAGTTAGACCCTGTTAGGGTTCAAGTTTGGTTCCCAAGTCAAATTGGGTAGCGATTCCTCTCCGCGCTAGCCCTCCTGGTTAGTGGTGTACTCTTGAGCCGCATGGTTTAGGAGGTGGTGCTCACACATCGGAATATTGAATTAAGTCCATGAGCTCCATAGCATAGGGATTAATTGATTCCAAGTTGATTATGTTACCAACAAAGAAAACAAGCAAATGGTTAGTGAAACGATATACATGCAAGCATGAACCTAGCCTTGCTAACTTTGATTTTCCTAAGTGTCCATTTGATTTTTGACATGTTTAAGCCTCCATTTCACACATCACATAATCAAGCTCACATGCAATCAAAAGAAAAGAAAATGGGTGCTAGCATCCTATTGGGAAGGGTTTCCATACAAAATGGTGGTTTTGGATCTTCTCACCTCAAACCCACTACATTAAACCTTAATCCCTTCATGACACGTGTTGGGAACTCCAAGTGCATACTCGGGAAAGAAGGAGAAGGATGACAATCACATCTTGATAGCTAAAAAGATTAATATTATTAAACTAAGAATTGAAGGAAAACCGAAACGAATAAAAGGAAATCTCACCTAGTGTGGGTTATTTTCACCTTTGCTTTGGTTAATGTAAAGTTGATTGCACTTTGATTAGGTTTAATTGAGAATCCTCTCTTGATGTGCTCCCTTGGTGCTCCAAGTGTTGCTCAAATGGAGAGATGAATTGAAGGCTTGAAGATTTATGGGGGTTTAATGCATGTGTGCATGCATTAGGGTATTTTTGTGGATTGATTAGGGATGTGATCCTAATGTGGTTGTGGCATATTGTGAGTAGGGATTTGGAGAGTGAAAATGGCAACCCTTGGTGTAGAGATTTAGGATGAATGTTAGCAAAATTGAAGAGAGAGAAAGAGAGTAGGGTTTTGTGTGTGTCGAATGTATGTTGAAAATAGGGGGTATTTATAGGAAAAAAATGGAATTTTAGAGATAAAATGGTAAATTGGAAGGGTATTTTGGGTATAAGGGACATAAAATGTATTTGGAAATTGATTTGAGAAGAAAATACCCCCATTTGTAGGGGTAAAAAGGTCCAAAAGTGGCAAAAGGGCATTCTGCCAAGAGAAAAAATCACGCCTAAATTGTAAGCATGAGAAGGTTTTGCCCTCTGCCACACGCTATTTCACCCGTAAAGGAATCTGGTAGGTAAAAGTCAAAAAGGGTAGGCTACCCACACGTACATGGTAGGCGTGGACAACCTTTTTGTCAAATCAGCAATGATTTACTTGGAAAAATGTGATTTCTAGGGTTGTATGCCTTTATCTGATCATTTGGAGCTGATTGGGTGTAGTAGGGTGCACGGTACACCCCTCCTGATTATCACGATCGCTTGGTTTCAATCGAATCAGATTTCACAAGTTGTTTTCTATTGTGGATTGAAACTTTGGTTTCCTAAATTTAACTTGGGACTAATTGTGGGATATAGTACTTTTAGAAACTCAATTGGATGCTCTGTGTTCATGTTGGCGCTTACTAGGCCTCTAATTAGGGTTTCTTTGATTGTGGAGTTAATGACATCTGACCTTCGATTGAATGGTTTCAAAATGATCTTGAGGGGTTGAATTTGAAATCCAATGGTTGGATTTGTTATTGGAGCAGAGATTTTGAAGAATCAAGCTACCCAAAGTCTGATTCGGGTAGTGATTACTAGGGTTTCATAAATCATAAGGCTTGTGCCTTTTAATAATCAATCAAGTGGTCTTAGATTGATTTAGGAAACTTGAATTGAAGATCCAATAGTTGGATTGTCCATTGGATGAGGAATTTAAAGAATCAAACCACCCTAAGTTGCATTAGGGGGTTAGATTAGGGTTTGGAATCCCGGTCTATGATTGGACCATTGATCATGGGAATGAAACTTCCTAAATATATTTTATGAGTTTCATTGATGTCCTTAAATGATTTGATCATGAATCAGGTGGTGAGATTGAAAGATTGAGTCGCCCAGATTTGTCCCGGTGGCCAAATTAATTAGGGTTCCGAGATCTCTAGTTTCACAATCGTATGGTTGGATCTACTAATTGAGGTCTCTAAATCTGGTTTAAAGGTTTGGATTGAGATGTAGTGACATATGTTTGCCAATTAGATGGTTGGATCCAAGGTATTGAGGTACCTAAGGCTGTGCTAGGCAAGTGATTGTGGTTTGCAGAGGTTCCGGACTTTGTGTCGGTCCCCTATTTTAGAGGTGTGGAAATTGGTTTTGAGGAAATGAATTCCCTTGATTTGAGTGGGACATTGTGAACAAAACCGGATGTTGGGTGTGTCTGGCCTATTCCCAATGTTGACTGGATTACTGATTTTGTCCAGAGGCGATCTGACAAAACTTAGGTGTCTAAAATTACAAAATGGAAAGTTTTTGAGCCACAACTTGTGGAGAAACTAGAAGAAAGAAACTAGATAGGCTCAATATTTTACCCCTTTTGACAAGCGAATAGAATAAACGTGAAAGACCACCATCCAAGGAATGTGACTATGTGAGTGTGGTGTTGTACACACCAATAAACCGACACTTAAATCCCAAGCAACCCACTTAAATTGTTATCCTCACGCACCAAACCATCTAGCCCATAAGCGCGTTCATATCACACCACAATTGTTATCAACTCATGGTTGTATTCTTATGTGAAGCTTACACTTGCAAAAGGGCAATTAGGAGTAATATATCCTTTCCAGGGGGGTCTTTCTGATTTTATAATAGGTCACAAATCATGATACACGTGCTTGCTCATTAGATAATGAATTGAAGCACAAAAGGGTCCCATCCTATGAATATTTTGTGGTCAAATTTATTTTTAAAAGTACATATGCATGTTCCAGTAATGTCGCATGCATATATATACTAAAATTGATATAGATCCTTCATTTTAAATCCTATTTTGATATTTTTTGTGGCAAAGACAACAAAGACAAACCCACTAAATCCAAATGAAGAAAATTTTCACTGGAGAGAAGATTGATTTATTCCCACCGTCCACTACTACGTGCATTCTACTTAGTTATCACTCACATATATAATTAGATAGTATTTTGAGTCTAATTATGATGAGGGCGTCACCATCTTTATTAATCCTGTAAAAGCTCCCTCTTATTTTGGTTTTGGGCATGCAATTCAAGGCAGTCACTAATGCTATGTTTAGTAGGAACGATGAAAAAGTGGGAGGGAGAAAAGAGAGGAAAATATGGACTTTTCATTCCTATGCGATGGAAACTCTCTTTCTTTCTTGTGTATTTGGTAGAATAGATAGAAAGATAGCTGTTTACCTTTCTCTTTCTTTCCGATCTGTTTTGTAGGATGGATGGATGGATGGATGAATAGTAAAATGTATCTATTTTACTATTGTACTCTCAAATATAAAATTATTAAAATTAAAAAAAAAAAACGGTTGAGAAAAATTGAGGATATATAGTATGGTTATTTTAACAGGACCACCTCTCTTTCTCTCCCTCATTCCTCCCGAGTTGGAAGGATAGAAAAAGGTGGTTTGAGGGGACTCCTTTCCCTCCTCTTCTCTCCCTCCTTCCCTCTCCCCCCCCCCTACCAAACATAAGGGTTAATCTCTTTTCTTCCACTTTTCCCTCCTCTTTATTCTCCTACTCATTCCTCATATATACCAAACAAGGGGTAAGTCATTATATTATCACATTCAATTTAATTCATAAGTTTAAATTCAATCAAAAAGCTAGCACCAAGGTAAGATTATATGCGCAAATCAAAATTGATCATGAATTGTGATTTAAGAAATTAGTAAGTGATCGAGAAATGCCATACTTTAAAAATAAAATATAACTAATTAAATTATGTATGATAATAATTTATAAAGTCAGGATTCATTGACTTAATTAATTTTTGCACCTCATTCTTAAGTCAGCAAATACACAAGATCTAACGGTATTTCAAAATGTTAACATAGTCAAACTCCACTCACTATTGAAGAAATCAATTGAAGTGCTTAAATGAAATGTAAAAATAAAATCTATTGATCTTAATCCTTATTTATAATATAAACTTTTTTACAAGTGACATTTATGTGGGGTTCGAAATTAGTTTGTCCTTGTTATTTCTCCAAAATCGGTGTAGCATTTTTATTTTTTTTTCAAAAAAAAAAAAAAATTGTTTGGGGGTGGCAGGGCTTTGTCAATGCGGAGCTTCCTTCAGTGTTTCACACGCGCTATGGAGGAAAGAAGAATAATAGCATTACTTTCTCATAGGAAATAATAGTAGGGAAAAAAAAAAAAAAAAAAAGTCATAGTCATCGCCTTATTACACGTTGACACTTGGATCGGAACAAAGTTGTACGCACTGAGGTTGACATATGGAAGAGAGAGACGGGGGAGTGTCGTAACCCTAGATGGCCCATTCCTCGAAAAGTGAGTAATAAATGAGAAGGCAGTAGTATACAGGACTTTTTTTGGCAGAACAGAAGAGATGGATGTGAGAGGAGAGATAAAATGATTTTGTAATCGATTGCTTTATGATTGAAGGAGAGGAGAGAGAAGGAAACATAATTAAAAAAAAAGTAAGAGAGAGAGGAGTGGGATAAAAAGGCATTTCTCATAGTAGCTTTTTTTTAACTTTTCTTTTCCTGACCACAAAAGTATGATGGTAATATCATATATGTGCATGCATGTTGCAGTAGCAGTGAGTAGGAAGTAACGGAGAATGGTGGTGTTTCATTTGCTTTGCTTGGACACTGCCCGAGGCCGTCAAATACGGGCAAGAGACAGTGAAGTGAAGAGAGAAGGGGTGGGTGAGGGTGGGGGCTGTGCTTGTATATATCATATGTGTGTGTGTGTGTGACTGAGCTTTCACATCCTGTCCGGTTAGAGAAGGCTGACATTGTCCTTCAGGAAAGTGGCTGACCGTATTGTCTGCTCAGCATTTAAAGCGCGGGGTGTGTTTGTGTGGTATCGAGCAGCTGGCAAAGCTTTTTCAAATTTTTTATACCCCAAATTCAAATGGTCGGCCTACCCATTTTACCCATAAAGAAATATAAAAAAATAATAAATAAGTTTTCCATGTAACTTTGATTGGATTACATTACATTGAGTTACAAGTCAATGTGATATTTATCGAGATAAAAAAAAGTCAATGTGGTAGAAGGTTAAAAAACATTTTGATAATATATTTTGTTCTATTTTTAGTGATTTATAATATCATATTAATCATATCACAGTTATTTATAAGTTTTTTTAAAACTTGTGATATCACATCAATTATATCATAGTTATTTATAAGTTTTTAAAAACATATATATATATCTATATATATATATATATATATATATACAGAAGTGATCCCATCAACACGTGCTGATATAAGTTACATCAGCACTATGCATTGGGGGTTGTACCCCTTGCATTGATTCACTGCACCTCACATCCCACTAATGCACAAGGTACAACTCCCAATGCAGGTTTTAATATAAGTCATATCAGTACGTACTTACCTGATTATCATCCTCTATATATATATATTGTTTAGGGGTTTTTAGATTTTGGGTTTGTTTAATTCCCAAAAACACGAGTGAGATCGTTGTCTAATTTGTGTATGTTTAGTCTCAAAACATAATGAAAAGTCAAATCTAAGACCTACTATTTCTTTACGCATAAATCTTAAAAACCATGGATTCATCTTTTGAGATTACCAAAATACTATATATATATATAGGGGAGGGCTCTATTGACATCTGGTGTAAAACTTTTTAAACTTATATTCGTCAATATTTTCTTATAAAGATTATATTTCGCCAATCCGATTGTTAAATTATATATTCATATCATACACATCATGCATGCCAAACTTCAAGTTAATCAAATATTAGGAAGGGTTTGATCCGAAAACTTATATTTCTTTTAATAAATAAAACTTTAATTTCGAGCACTTAATGGATGATATAGCTCCTAATCTCCGATTAACTTGAAATTTGACATGCATGAAGTGTATGACAAGAATATGTAATTTAACAGTTGGATTGGTGAAATATGATTTTTATAAAAAGATATTGATGAATGTAAATATAAAAAGTTTTACACCAAGTGTTAACAGAAACCTCCTCATCTATATATATCTATATATATGAATTACCCAACATTAGTACAATACATATTAAGTCTCTCGTTTCGCCAATTAAAGGGTTTCTAGGTAGCTCGAAATGGGCTTTAAAATTTGTACTTGTTATGGTAATTTGGGTTTTAGTAATAAACTCAACGTTTCACTTTATGGGTAATTCGAAGACAATCCCTTTTGCATCTGTCGAGTTTTTTTTTTAATTGTTTTTTCCCCTATTTTGAGGGGGTCAATTGGGCTCAAGCTCAATGACTTGGAGCATAGGTCCTAATTGAATTACGTGAAAGATGAATATTTAGATGAGAGAGGGGAAATTGCATGAAGTTAATTTCAAGCCAATCCATGTTGATATATAATCAATCTTACTCTCATGAGCTATTTGGTGGCTCATAATCTTTTCGGTTCAATATTTGCCAGTTTCCAATTAATTTCATCCATAACATATATATATATATATAGATCTTCCTTTGTGTGGTGAGTTCCTAGTTCTCGAGTCCTTAACATTTGAAAATGTCTATCAGGTGAATAGGATGGAGGGTGTCAAAAGGTGCATGCATGTTTAAGCCATTAATTACCATGGTACTTGACCCCAATTAGTAATTTATAGGGTTTAGGAACAACATATGGTCCTATTGAAAACAAACTACACGGACCACAATGTTTTTCATCTCGTATCACATAGTGCCCAATATTCTTAGGGTTGTTGGTTTTTTTTTTTTCTTCTTCTTCTTCTTCTTCTTCTTCTTCTTCTTCTTCGGTTTTGGACCTATTGAAATGACTAGGCAGGTTTTGTGATGCACTTTAATTTTCTTTCATTCATCCTATAACGAGGAAATAGTTTACCCTTTGCACCATTTTGATTGATTCACACACTTTGAGTCTTTCCCTCAAAGCCATTATGTCCACCTGAAGGGACTACATCGATCCAAGCCGATATTTCTTGCATGGCAACAAAAGCACAAATAGGCATCTTCCAAATAACTCTCTTATAGTAGTTTCTATAGCTTCTTAATTGTTTGGGGTGAATCCTAAGGGTAGACGAGCGGTTCCCAAGACTTGCTTTTAATTAAAAGTATAATGTACATCTTAAGTCACAACTTTTCACTCCCTTTTTGAAACAACTACCAATTGAGTTTAGGAAAGGCCGTACTTGTGTCCAAGGAGGAGTTGTTTTAAACTAAAGTGAATACCCCTTGATTCAATATATGTGTATATGTATAATGCATGTTTTGGATGACTAAATGTAAGGAGAGACTTGCTGTAATTGGTGTTCCTCAATTTCCATTTTTGCTGTGAAGGTCGTTTTTTTGGTTCATGATCAACCCACAATTGATAGACTGTTGACTGTTGGCCACGTGAATAGTGAACAGATAGTCCAATTCATGGACGAGGGACATAGGCCCAATAGCAATTATAGGTGAAGCACATAGAGCTTAAGACACTGAGCAATATTTATGACACGTATCCTAGCTTACTAGACTCTATACATTAGAATCCCTTCAGCCATTAAAACTAACGGTTAATTGTCCTTACCCAGTTAAAGTTTAGTACCTACCAATTCATGGCATCATGTTAGGTCCATGTGCTGAATGTCCCCCTATCTTCGTAGTGGTCAAGGACATCTTGAAGTATCTCACTACCACCACCCCAAAACCCAAAGAAAAAAAAAAAAAAAAATGGGGAACAAAATGGACAAAATGGGCTTTTACAGACCTAAAATACGCTGACTGGAAGGGCCTCTAATTGTAGGGAAGAGGCTTTATTCTCACTTAGAGGCAGTGTTCTGATTTAGATAGTCTTAGGGATGCACAAATTTGTCCAAAATGCACCTTGCATGTCCTACCGGATGGGAATCTATATTTATGTAGTCCTTTTGTCTAGTTTTTTCTTCCTTTTTTTTTTTTTTTTTTTTTTTTTTTTTTTTTTTTTTTTTCGTTTTGGGTACAATTGGATGGGTTGGAACCCCTAATCTAACCTACTCCTACCTCTTAGCGTCTACCCTTTTCTCACCGCTAACTAGCACAATGGTTCAAATTTATTTGTTTATTGGGAAGTTGCAAAACGGGCTCAACCCCAATAAATGGGACCATGTAGTGTGTATTAATGTTATTTTTTAGAGCATGATTCTGTTGAGTGAAACTTGGAGATGGAATGAAAGCAAAAAAAAAAAAAAAAAAAAAATGGAGAATGGTGGTCCAGTTACCTTTACTGGAGGGTTGGGGATCAGGTGCCTATGAGTTGTCCATGGATGGGTTTTTCGCAAGGAACAGAAACGTGCACTCTATTCGTTTCTGTGGAAAACATTTACGCATTTTCAAATTATTTGGCCAAAACTAAAAATTGCTTTTAAAAGTTTTTGCAAAATCTATCATTTAAGTAAATTTTTTGACATATATAATCTCTATTTTATTTTTTGTTAAAAAGTCTATTTAAACGATAGATTTTGGAAAAACTTTCTTCTGAAAAGTTGTTCAAAATTATTTTTTCTAATAAATCATGTGATCTGTTTTCATAAAACCTTTTGTCTTTTGCATAAAATCTTAAAAAACCAAAACAAGTGGGTGTGTTGATAAAATTGAGGGATGGCAATAGCCGAACCCAAAGGTTTAATTCTAAACTGGTCTGGCTCAAAAGGCACTATCTACATTATTTCTTGAAAGTATAAACTTTTATTCCATCTGTTTCTCTTTTATTGTCATTTTTTCATTTTAAAGATGTTTCAAAATTATTGTCACATTTAAAATGTCAATGACCTTTTTGAATTGATTTCTTAAATACCCTTTCTCATGAGTATTATATATTTTAACCTTTTCCAATTTTTGTACACTTGAGAATAAAATTGGTATGTTAAATCGTTGATATTAATGTGAAAACATTTAAAAGGGTTTTTCTTAAAAAGTGCACTTTTTCAAAGACTGACAATCAAATAAAAACAGAAGGAGTAATATTATTTTTCTTTCAAAAGTTATTATTTTAAACATTTATGCATAAGTAAATTGTTTATATTTGAAAGATATTTCTTATTTATATTTTGATGATTTAATAATTATTTTTCTTACGATTTTTAATTAGTTTAAAGAAACCAAATTAATTTCATGCCAAATCCTGGAATGAAACTTAAGTTGCAAAAAATGCCCGACGAATTAGAGATGTCATTTTTGGGTTGAGGCAACTTTAAATGGGTTGTGGTTGGGCTTAGTTCTCAACAAATTTATTTTGTTGGGCCACATTGTATTTGTAACCATAGTTTATCAACTTGACTCAAACTTGTGGCCACCCTTAAATCATGTGTTTGACAAGGATTTTTTAGGTTTTTTTTTTTCAATGGTAAATTACAAAAAATTTCCTTTAATTTTGGTCTCTTCTTTAAAACCTTACACGTGACAATTTAGTACCCTCAACTTCAAAACTAATCAAAATAGAGACTAAACTATATGCGTGTGACAATTTGGTGTCCTTCGTTAGCGCATTTTTCATGATATTGTTAGAAAATCTGCGCTATCTATACACTTCAGGTATTTTAACTAACCAAACTTAATTTTTCCTTCTCCTAAGGGACTAACTATATGGTTAGCTATTTTAGTTATTTTCATTTTAGCTAGTTAAATTTAGCTACCAAATGTTCACTAACTAAGAAAGATTGTTTTAATAAAAAATAATGACACTTTCCCTCTCTCTATTTACATTCTTTATTTTTCTCTACCAAATGAAACAAGAAAGATTGTTTTAATAAAAAATCTAAAATAGCTAAAAAAAAATAACTAATACCCTTGAACTACTAACTTGGATAGTTAATTAGCTATTTTTAAATAATAAAAAAAATGTCATTTTGCTTGATAAAATAACTAAAAAATAGTTAGCATCTACCCTTGGAGATGCTCTAAGTCTCTCCATAGCGTCAAAGGACAATGTCCATGGGAGTAGGTCTTAAGGAGGGTGATGAAAGTTGAATCCAAGATCTTTTACTTGATAAAAGACCCCAAGACCACTCAATCTACCCTCAAGGTTATTTTCTCTTCAGTCATTAGACATAAATAGGCGCCTTGGCATTGAGGAACATTTGTTGTCTCTTTAGTCAATACCCACACGTTGAAGGTATAGTACATATGCTTAGTTAAGCCTAAGGAGATTTACTTTTTCTTTGAAGCATATTGACATATTTCAGTTCTATTTGTTTGAAGTATGAACAATATTTCTATTTTAGAAACATTTAATCAGTACGAAGCAAAAGGCTTGAGATTAAGTAGACTACCTCCAGAAGGCATGGATTAGATGTTTGCCACAAATTCATAGCATGGTCTGAGAATCACAACTTGACCATTATTTCTTCCATGTTTCCCTCTTTATTTGATGTTTGCCAAAGATTCATTGCATGGTCTGAAATTCTCTTCATACAGGTAAAAGCTTTTCTTAGATCTCTGTCTTTGTGAATAACTTGACCTGCACTGGAAGATATATGCTTAATTCTGTCATCAAAATAGAGTGAGAATTGCGATTACTTTTTTTTTCTTTTTTCCTTTCAAAATTGCCACACAAAATTGGGTAGTATGAATCTAACCATTAATGTTTAAGGCCATAAATTTTAGCACAATTAAGGGGGAACACATCTGTAACTAATTTCATCTGTGGAAATTGCTGTTGGAGGAAACAATAACGCCAGCATAACCAAACATTAACATCATGATTACACTGAAGTTTCGCGTTTTTTTTTTCTTCACATTAACAACTAATTAAATAAAAATACAAAGCTGTTCGAGGGGAAAAAAAATAAAAATAAAAATTCAATGGAAATCTCTCCGAATGCACAATGGAAAATTTATCTTTATTTTTCATCTTTCTGGACAATGTTGTATCATTGGTCTAACAAATATACAGATTCTACCAAAATAAAACTCATTTTCTCCCTGCACAAATTCTTGCTCTTCAACTGAAAATGTCGGCGCCTTGTGAGAATCACTAATCTGAAAGAATGAAACATATGTACTGTGGGGAAGAATGGGTAACATGGATTCAACTGGCAATATGATCAGCACAGAAGTTTCTCAGAGGACAACATCATGCCCACAAGTTTTAGAAACTAAGGTGACAATAGAGATTGCAACAAGTTTCGTTGTGGGGACTGCAAGGATGACAGGATGGATGCCAAGGTAGTTGGTGGTAATATCCGCTGAAAATGCTTTAACTGCTTAATGATCCGGTTGCAAGTTTGCACTGTTGCTAAATTGTTCCCCGCCCAAAGAACCTACAAAATGTGAACAGAAAAAAAATTAAAAAACACAAAATAAAAATAAAAAGTATAAAAAGGGGGGAAAATGAGACAAAAAAGTGCCCCTCAATAAAGTAAAATACAAAAAGACATGAAACAGATGGGTCCATTATAAGTGGTATGCATAGAAAATTGCACAATATCTCACAGTCCAAAAGGATATATACAATGATTATCAAAAAAAAAAAAAGGATATATACAATGAAAATCAGTCTTCATAGAGCCAAAGCACTTACATCCAGAAAAAACCTAAACACATGGAATAAGGTCTAGAATGGACCATAAATTAGCATAAATATATTTTTGATACAAATACTAGTTCCTTTTTTAGAACTTTTATGGAAAACTATAAATTAATGGAATTGAAAATGGGTGCGCAAGAGTAGATGATCCAAATAACGAATAATATTATAGCAAAATTGATCATCTAATCATCACAAGCAAAAAATTACATTATACATCCACAAACCTAGTATAGTTAGTAAAAATAATTTAATGGTATGTATAAGGATACATATACATCACTTGCCACAGAATATTACAAATCTTCCAAAGGTGAATCTGTGTCATGGGTTATCATCTCTCCACTAACATATGTCAGCATGCATAGTTTTATATTGACAAGAGTGAGAGCCACAGCACACATCAGGTAGATACTCTAAAGAGCATTCCTTTAAAAAAGTTGTATCGTATTTTCTGGTTGTTTTGATGTTCATTTCTTTCCCTTTCATTTAACAAACATTTCGACGAAAGACATTCCAGATCCAGATCTCATAAAACATCGTCAAAACAGTCAGTTTCTGTGGTATCTTGGTTGTCATTTTAACAAATAAGATGATGGAAATATCAAACTATACCTAGAGAGTTTACCTCAGCAAAGACAGCAAATATTTTTGGAAGATTAATATTCTCAGGACCAAGAAGTTCCTTATCGGACCTGAAAATAAATAACATGAAAATTACTTTCAAATTTCAACAATTCAATCTCTAAATGAAGTATCATATATGGAGGTTAAATAAAGCGTACAAGGACAAAAGGAGAATGGTGCATATAATTGCTTCAAGAAAGTTCTAGTTACATATGTTCCGTACAGCAAGAGAGTAACTACTTACATTTCCACCATTGAACAAAGCTGATCATGCACGATTTTGGCCTCATTTAAGTCATTTTTTATTGGCAAGTGGCTTAACCAGGCAGGGACAACCTGCTAAATAGATCTGAAGTCATAATCATTGAAGGACAAACAGAAACTACATAAACTTGAAACACAAGGTGACAGGCAAAATTTGACTACTTTTGTTTTGTTAACACAATAGTAACAATAGAGAGAGATATAATGAAGAAATTACTATAACAACAAAGGAAAAACAACCAATGAAGAATTCATATGAAAAAATGAATTAAAGAACATGGTTGACCTCGTCAAAGAAAACATCATTGTTTGCCTCAACAGATGACATCGCTTAACATAAACCAGCATGAGAAAGCTTGATGGAACTCGTCTCCTAAAAGCATTTCTATAGCATTTTACACATCAGATATGAGACATTACAAAATTGGATCTTCCAGGCCATATGGTTCAAGAAAATTCAGTGGTCATTATCATGTCCTAACAATGTGGGCAAGAGATACGTTTTTTATTCAGGTATTCCAGATGTAACTAATGGATCAGGCTTCCAAAAGTTTGCAAAGAAATAGAAATTTGATCCTACAATTCTGAATATGATTTTCAATATTAAAAGTACTTACACGGTTACACCTGACAATGCCTAATTCTGTGAAAGTTTGAGCTCTTGGCTGTGCATTGCAATCCCAAGCCGGTCGGAGGAGAGTTGCCTCAGCTTAGCAGCCAGAATAAAATTCAAACTAAATCTCTTCAAAAATTCAGACTTAGCAATGGTGACACCCAAGCAATTTCTGATACGCAAAGCCAACAAAAATTTGATATATAAGCCTTAGTTGTTAATATCCTAGTATTATGATTTCGATTCTACATCTCAAATCAAATTTTAACCCTAATGATCGGAATTCTGGGACTAAATCCTTCTAAAATAAATCTGATAATTTCTTTTATATCACATTTACAATAAAAATTTATGGCCTACCATTAAAATTTAGATGAATTTTAAACATTAACTAAAGTACAACATATTACAGTTTAACAACATCCGGAAGAATAAATACTCATTTCATGTCATGAGGTACTCTGCTGAGTGCTGAAGGGGCCAGGTAACTAGGTCAGCATGTCTAGCTTCTGTTATAAATTAAGGAAGAATTGATAGCACTAAACAAGCACCAAAAAGGATTTCAATATATCACAACCCTAAACACTCTTGGCAACTAAATATTCAGAGATATCCACTAAATATATTCTAACCAACTCTAGCCACAATCAAATCTAATCAAATCATGACGAATGATATGGCATATCACAGTACATCCGGTACAACCACTCACAATCTGTCTTCAAATCCCACCACCCCCACCCTCAAAATCGAGGGACAAACAACTACAATCAATTTGCCACACAGAAAATGACCAACAGCTGTCAAGTCTTCACTTGCTAATGCTTTGCTACTCACCTCACATTGATTATTCTTGAAAACCTTCCTTGTACTGAAATAGAAAAACGACTCCAATAGAGTAGGCATCACATGCCCACAAGATAAGAGGATGGCATCATGTGCCCCCACGTACAAAGACATCACATCTCTTCATACATCAGAATAGCAGATGATGCCTTAATGGGCTTTGATAGAAAAGTGGGCATAATGTGCTACACCAGAAAGTTGGGGGATTCAATACACTTAGGCCAAATGGCCACAAAACATACCATTTTTTCCCTTTTCCTTATTAAATTTTTATTTTTTTATTAAAAAAAAAAAATCCAAAATGGTCCCTTGCTCCACCTAAAAAATTAGGGAAAAGCTCACAAACTGTGGCTAGCATGCACACCCTTTTCAGGGGCTTCTTTTTTTCTTTCTTCCTTAAAAGAAAAATTAATTAATTAAATTAAATTAAGGCACCTTCATTTCCTTACATTTCTTCTTTGCTTTTATTGTATGAACAAAAATCAAAGAAGTAGCATCAACATGGTGATAGAACAAACTTTTTTTGATGAATGGTGATAGAACAAACTTTGGTGGCAAAGGCAATGGTTGTTATAGTAGCAACAAGTAAAGTAATCATGAAAACAACATTATAGAATCAATCTGCAACCATTTTGGCAGTAAATAGTTAATTAGCAAGACAACTTGAATGAGCAGCTTCAACAACGAAACTTAGAACTGCAACTAATGACATAAATAAAGGTCAAAAAAATTTAAAACTAAAGGTTCTTGGAATAAATAAGAAACTGGGTAGATGATAGACACCCGGCAGAATAAAGAACTCTAATTGAAAACTTTAGGTATTGATACTCTGATACTATGTTAGAAAATTAAGGAATATGAAAACTGCATTAAATATAAGTATAGAACCCAAGTAGGGTCATATGAATTAAAATCCTAAACACAAATGGAAACTAATTATTCAGAGATATTCACCGAATGTAATTCTAACCAACTCTGTCCCAATCAAATCTAATCAACTCATGACTAACGATAGTACACCCCGTATAACCACTCACATTCTTTATCTTTAACAGCTTCCAAATATAGGAAGTGATAAAAAATTATGTCATTAATGCCAACAAGTCCATAGATATAAAGCTAGCATAGGTAGAAACGCCATATGTGGGGTAATCATTTCAGCATTATACTAGATTAGTCAGAAGGTTCAATCATAGAATAGCAAATAATAGCTATGAAGC